>VZSV01000008.1:9002013-9076322 GCA_013398735.1 Nothocercus julius | reverse complement strand
GGAGAGGTTTGGGATGACTCAATTTCTCTAATCTTGTAGCATTCCTTCTGTCTTTAAAGGGGAATTTGTAATTGTTGAATTATTCTTGGCCATCCTTCACTTGGAATTTATGTTGTAATTTCAGCAAAAGCCAGACCTTGTACGGCAGTTTTCATCTTTTTCAAGGCTGCTTCTATTTCTTGAAATGCTGGAGGGTTTCCAATTATTCCTTCTGGTCGCTTTGGATGTGAATTGTAACAGATCATCCCAGAGTCGTGGTTCAACATTGTTAAACTTATCAATATAAATATAATGTTAAACCCTTTTTAGATAATTGGTGTGAAGATGTGACCAATTTATGCGTATAAGTTGGTCCTACACTTCTCTCTCTTCCTACCAGGAAGAAGCTCACCAGGAAGGGGCTTTAAACTGTGTATTGTCAGGGCTTCTCCTGTCCCTATTTGATTAAGCTGTTATGTCACATTTCAATACCTGCTTACCCTGATGCCGGTCAACTATGCAAACAAAATTCATTAAGGCAAGCAGAAGTCTCTGGGCAGGAGCTATAAGGCAAAAGGTAGGTTCGCTATACCAGCTGCTGTTCTATGAAACAGTGAAGCTTGGAGGATCTACATAACGAAAGTGCGCTCGTTTGTGAGATTGAAAGGGGGCAGAGGTAGGAGCGGGGTGCCCTTCTGCATCCCCTTTCTTGCCTATTCGCATGCACAAGAATTGCCTTTGACAGCCCCACGCTTATGAAGGAGGGCGATTTCAGAAGGCTGCTGAAAACGTGGCCCTACTAGCGTATGTCCCACTTGCAGTTGCTGCTTGCCAGTTGCTTCTTGAAGTAGTTTATCACTGTGCTTATTTTGTTCATAGGAAGGTCATTTGTAGCCCATGACCGTGATGAGGTGAAGTTTAAAATTACACTGGGAATGTGTTTAAGGACCGCGATGTAGGTCCAGGGAGAGGATTGCCCAGCCTGCTGCAACCCTGGTGATCCAGTGCTCACGTTGGCCACAGCAGCTCATCAGGGGAACTCACTCGGCCCGGAGAACACGGCGGTCGGGACGCTCACGCGCAGCCCTGGTGAGCAGCCAACGACGGGTTCATCCCCGTGGAGGGGACAGTGAGGAAGGAGAGAAAGATCTAGCTGGTAAATACTTGGAGAAATATCATAAAAAAAGAGTTGCTAAAAGAGCCAACTGCTGCTGAAGGTTAGAACAGGTGAAATTTTGCATTCAGAAACTTGGTCTCTGAGTCTGTTAAGCTGGTGTACCCAAAAGGCAAGACAAGCATGCTGAGAAACTTCTCCTCATGCTGGCCCAGTAGCTGCTTCTCATCGATCATACACAGACAGTGAATATCTTTAAAAGTGTTCTTTGTCTCTAATGTCTGCAGTTTTGATTTAATATATTAAACACAGTTTAATATTAAATGCTACAGGCAAAGCTGCATTGCAAAAAAAAGAATGTCCCCTCTTACTAAACATGGAAACCCCACGTTAAAAGAGACATCATAGAATAGTGCAAATACTACTTACAGCAGAATCACAGCAGTATTTTGGTGTCCTGTTGAAAGACTCTTTTTATTCCTTTGGAAAGGAGAGAAGTGGGGCTGAACTCATGTCTTGATTCTAAACCAGCTGTCAAAAAAATGCTAAATAGATCTTATCTTCAAACTGTTCTTGTTCTTTTAGACAATTTCTTTTAAGAAGTTAACATGCTTTAATGAGTCTGTTGCCTACCCTCTACTAATAGTCCTTTTTGGCAAGGAAAGAGGGTTGTTTGGAAAGAATGATTACAACCAGAGATGTGCTGGTGAGTATGGTAAAATTGAGGACTACAGTTCTGCAAGAGCAGAATGGTTGTTTGCATAGCTTTATTTGTATAAATGATCCCATGCCGAAGCAATTTCAGCATCACCACTGTGCATGCTTCATACACGCCTAAGCCCAGGGGCATGGTTTCAAAGTCAGGATTTCATATTGGGTTGGATATTTGGCCCATGCAGTTTAAGAAAACAGAGAGCATGGTGATATGCATTTAATAGCAATATAAAAATAAAAACCAATAAAAATAATGAGAATTATATTTCTATTGGGAGAACATTAAAGTCATAATGGTGCAAATGGGCTTTGGATAATTGATAATACTGATGCAGAAAATTATTTTCAGTTCCCCCTCCTTTGCAGTAAAATACAGCTGTTTTTGAAGGGGGGGAATGAGGTTTTTTTCTTCTTCTTTTGGTGAACAATAGGCAGGCTTTGACCAGCCTCTCCGGGTAAGCCTCAAAAGCTTGCAGAAAATGAGTGTGCGAGTCTGCTGCACTGGCATCTAGAGCAGCCGTGTCACTGGCTCCACCTGGGGAACGGCAGGATGGAGGAAGTATTTCACCTCTTGGCTGCAACACTGCTGATCGCTGCAAACCCAAGTCGAGGATAATCATTCTTAATCTGTGGTTTTGCAGAACCAGAGTCTCGCTGCTGCTGCTGCGGCGCTGCGGCTCCCTCGGCTCATCTGCATCCTGCCTTGGTCTCCCTGCAGTGACATGTGGCCCGGGGCCCTGGGAGAGGCCAACACGGGTTGTCCCGTTTCTCCTGCACCTCCCACCGTGGTGGGCAGCGGGGTTCCTCTGCTTAGCCCTGCGGCAGCTACTCGGAAAGGCTCCGCCAAAGGGTCGCAGTAGAGCACGGGGTGCCTTGGGTGCATCCCGGGCGCTAGCCCGTTGCTTGCTGAGTTATTGGTCTGTCTGCTGGCAGTCGGCATTGCAGGTTGGCGAGGCCCTGCACAGCATCTTCATTTGCAAAATAAATCTTATTTGGGTTTAAAGTAGTTGGGAATGGTTCTGTACCTTTTAGTCTTAAAGTAGTTGGGAATGGTTCTGTACCTTTTAGTCTTACGTGAGACCCCTCCTATTACACATTCCTTTGCTGGGGTCCAGTCCCCTTAGCTATAAAGCGCCAAACTGTAAAGTGGCAAACTAGACTAAGAAAGCACGATCTGAAGTTTATTTTATGAAAAGTGAATATTTTTACGCCCTCAATATAACTGTAGCCTGAAGCAGGCAAGCACTTACCCAGCCTCAGTGTGACAGACATGAGAGGAGGTGGTCCAAAGCAGGGAACATCTCCTAAACAACATGGTCAGACCATGATTTCCTTCTGTCCAGCTGTGCTGGCCTACTACTCAAAGTGTGATGGACACTGTTCTGTCTGAAAACTCAGCATATTGTATCCAATGTGGCTTCTTTAGATGAAATCATCCCCAAATATTCTATTTTTTCCAACAAAGCAGAAGAAGGTAAGTCTATAAAGCCGATATATAAAACACAGACCTGGAATTTGATAAACCGATTTTCGTTGCTAGTGTTGGAATAGAAATCTTGTAATTTCTTGTAATAGTTATTTATGCTGTCTGTGCTTTTGTTTCCTCAGCTTGTAAAAGGGATACCTTTATTTAGTTGCCTGAATTGTTGCAGTGAAGCTAAAATAATGTAATATTTATAAAGTATTTTCAGATCATTGGGTAGAAGACAATTTGGAAACCTCTTCTATTATGCTGAATCTTAACTGAGTCTCTAGTTACTGTCAAAGGATGTCTCTTCATATTTTAAACAAGGAAGGGGCTTATGTTTACGTGTTTATGAACCAGCCTGTTTTAGGTTGGTTGGTAATTGAACAAGTTAAAGAAAAGAGTGGAAATGTGTTACCGAGGCACAGCCACCAGTCATAAATAGGGTAATCAACAGTGTCCCTGCAAGTGTCACTGTAATGGTGACTTGTGACATTTTGCTGGGGTTTGGGTTTTGATTTCAGCAGTGCAGATGGATGAAGATTAAATGTTTTATCCACTGTGTTTTAGCTGTGAAATGTCTGTTGTGCTAATCGTTTAAGCCTTGGTTCAACAGCAAATGAACATGGCTCTTAGAAAGGAGAGGAAAGATTGGCTGTGCGTGGCTGCCTGTCTACTCACCATCCTTTTATGGCCTATTCATGGGATTAGGTCGGCATTAGTAAAGAGATACCAGTAGATAAGGTAAAGTACACTAATTTTTAAAGTACACGTCCTTTGAGATGGAGCTTGTGGTGGGTATGTTATCAGTCATCCATGATAGTTCTCTCTTTGCCACATCTGCTGCTATTGCCTGCATTATTGCTGGAAATGTATGTTTTATGGCCCAAACAAAAATATACCGCATGCACTGCGTTCGTGTGAGCTTTTGTCCTAGAGTACTTACAATGCCACTGTTCAGACCAAGCCATGAAAAGTAAAGAGAGTTGAACCCTGCCACGTTCAGATGTCCAGCAGTTTACTGAGATCTGCTTTCTCTTTCCAGCTTCCATCCAAGCTGCTCGGGCAAACCCAGCACTGCTAGCACTGCTGTTAGTGACTAGCTGTGTGTGCTCGACGGACGGACCGATGCCACTGCAGAGGGTGAACACTGCAACACCCGCCATGGGCTGAACTGCGTCCAGCGCTCCGGAGGCAGAGCCGACGCTGTATCGTGGACTCGGAGTGACAACGAGGGTGGGTGACGCGTGAAGGCAGGCGTTTAACAGCAAGGAGAGATCCGTGCTGGAATCGCGTTGTGCTGTTGTCTGCCTCCGTTGACTGCAGCATGTGACTGAATTAGAGAGAATGATGAAATTATGTGCAGACGTTTTCATAAACAGAAGTCAGTTACGAAGAGCTTCCAGATGTATGTTTAATGTTTTCCTATTTTGTTATGGTGTCTACTCGATGCACGCGTTCTGACTTAAATGGTTAAAAACACTGAGATCTGTACAGAACTATATTGTGCTCAATTTTTTTCCAAATGTGTCAGTGTTGATAACAAAAAACTGAAATACTACAATCTAATCAACAGTGCTTTTATGGACATATGAACATAGGCTTTTAACATTTGGATAGCTCTACTGTTTGTAGACATAAAAATAAATGGCCCTAAAATTATTTTAGGATTGTAGGTTTAATATAGGGAACTAGATAAAGCTATGAAAATAAATCAGAGTAGAATTATTTCTGGCATCGTGTCTGCCAAGCCCATCAAGAAACAGATATTTTACATGCCTGTTTCATGTGGTTCAGGGAGCCAGCACTCTGCCCTGCTGGATTGGTCTGGTGGATTCACGAAATTTATCTCCTTGGCTGTCTATTTCCTGATATCTTACTTTATGGCCTACAGCCCTACTATTTTGCTTTAAGATCTTATCAGAGTCACAAACTAAACTGTATCCAGCTTGGCCAACACTTAAACCCTTCAAGTGCAGGAGCAGGAAATATCACTGGAGAATAGGTAGGTATCACTCTTCTTTCAGAGTTTGTAATGGACAAGTGCTCCATCACGCTGTTATCAGACACTGTATGTTATTGGTACTTCTTAGGGTTAGTATATAAAACCAAAAGGCTTTTTGCCTCTCAAAGATACATGGTGAGTTTTTATAAAGAAAGCAACTTAATCTATTGTATTAGCTTTATCATGAAGTCTTAGTTTATCTTTTTCTACCTACCATTTCTACACTAATTTTGGTGACATACGGTATTAGACTTCCCTTTCTGTGCTAAGCATCCAGTGCTGTACTGAAAGCTTGATGTCATGATCTTCTTAGGTGAGTACATCTGTGATTGTCAGAGGAGTCAAACGTACCATCTATAGAAAGCCAGGTTCTGATGATAATGACTGTCCACAGTCCGTTTTGGGACTATGCATTAAGCTCAATCCACTGAATCCACTCCTGCAGACAATAGAGAGAAGTCTGCAAAAAGACCAAAGCTACAACCGTATGGGTTTAAGCTTCTGATCATTAACATTGTCCTTGAAGTGTAGGATTTTTATGTTTGTTGTCACGCAGTGGGATAATATTGCATATTATTTGCTCTGTTTTCTTCTTTCACCATCTTTTCTCTGTTTTTGGTGCCTTTTTTTTTTTTCTTCTTATTCTTTTCCTCTTTTTTTTTTTCCTTCTACATTCCCCTAAAGAAAAAAATTCTGATTCCTCTTGGGAAAACCAACTCTTCACTTCTCCTTCTTGTCTGCTAAGATTATTAGCAATTAAATAGCTAATGTTAACATGTACAGAGTGATAATTGACCTTAATTACATGAAAGAGGCTACAGGAAGGGTGAAAAAATCAGTTTCTCACAGTTGCTGTTGTAAGAATTTGTTTTCACAGGCACCAAAGCCCAACAGTAACCTTTTATAGCAAGGTGATGTATAGCGATTTCTCTTCTCTCCCACATAGATGAGAATTTTGACTTTTTAAAATAAGAATTCAGTTTATGAAAAGTTTTAGCCATGTGGATATATTGAATGGGCCTAAACAGGTCCAATACTTCAGACTTCCTATATATGGGGGCGGAGGGGTGGATTGTGGGGATTGTGGCTGCCATTAAATATTTGCCTTCAAAATAATCAGAAATGAGATGCACAGAGGGAGCCAGGGACAGCGGTTTATAACTTCATGATTCCAAACTTCTGTACATCTGTCCAGTATCGGGCACTCGGGATGCGGTAAGGGCTTTAGGGGAACCTGCAACCACAGTGTTCAGCATACTGTCACCATTCAGAAATGCTATGGTAGGACAGAGATGCTTTGCTTCTGTCTGGAGAGAAGCATCATCTTCGTGTTGTTCCCTAGTCTTGTTAGCCTCTTAAAATTTTTGTATCTAAAACTTATGTGTCCAAAATGAAGCAGGGCCAAATCTTACTCCCCTAGAATTTGGTGGACTTACCAGGGTGAGTAAAGTAAATCAATACACAATGCTGTATGAATGTAATATATGTAAGCTGCATTGCATTTTTAATCAGCTATATATTTATTGTAGTGAAGAGTAACAAATTACAGTACCACTAGCACACAAAAGCTTATGGCATTCCATTATTCTTAATTAATAGGTAAGTGCAAGCCTTTTTTATTTATACTGGAGAAGATCTTGTTGCTAATTTGGTTGCAAATGTATCTGTAAAAAAGAAAAAAAATGTATATCTCTCTATTTTGCTAGTTTAATAATAGAGCACTCATTCTTTCCTTTTAGTTTTCTGATCATTACTTGGTTTGTAGTCAAATATTAGCCTGCTTTTTTTTTGTTTTGCTTTTATATATATATTTCAGGGATATCTGTCTTGTAATAAGGAAGATAAATATGTGTTTGGAACAAACACATAAAAAAAAAAAAAACTGTAAGAAGCCTCTGGACTCTTAAAGAATACTGGAATTGATAATGTAAGTACTAGTTCCTGGATTCTTTTACCAAGAATCTGGTTCACAAATATATCAGAAAAAAAGATCAGTAGAATATTATGAGATGGGAATAAATGCAGATAATATTTATATATCGCTAACCTGTTCAGTTGTCTTCCCCTCCTTCTGCATCAGTAGATAGGCCTTGGTAAACCTACAAGTCCACTTTTAATTGTAGGAAAGTGAAATCAACTGTGTCAGGTAATTTTTATTGTTTGACAGAATTTGGCCATTCCTCTGTTAGTAATTACATTCTTCCTATACTTTCCATATTAGTATCTCAAAACTCTTGGGAAGAATTAAACTTTACAAGCAGAATTTTATATTTAGTATCTTGAATTTTGATTTAGTCTTCTAAATAGAAAGAGCAACTCCCGTATGATATCAGTTAGAATGAGGGACTTTATCTTTTCAAACTGCTTCACTAGGAGATATAGGATTTGCAAGCTGCTCTTCAAGATGGTTCCATAAATAAATTTATATATATATATATATTATATACATATATGTCATCTATCAGTAAGAGACCTGTAACCACACTAATATTTTAAAACCATAGATGTAGATGTGCTTATGCCTTGATGCAGCATCACGGAGAGGGGTGGCCTGGCTGGAGCGTGGTGGTGGAGGTGGTGACGGAGCGGTGAGTGGGTTAACTTTCTGAGCAATGCTTCCCCTGATAAAGTAGAGCTGAAGTTTGCACAGTCCAGTCCGTGTAACCCTGTAGTCGGTAGCTACCATGAAGGTGTAGGAGGATATTTCCACTCTTAAGGCTGTCTTCTTGTGCTGCTTTATTTCCTACAGAAGCTCCTTGCTTTTGCAAAAGGGATTTCTGCCAGCGGTGTTCAAAGAAGGTTATTTGTCTACTGGCTGGTATGGAGATGTGGGGCATTTACTAATTGCAGAAGGAAACCTGAGGTATTTTAATCTGCCCTTTTGCTCTACCGGTAATTGCTGGCTGAGGGATTGCACTGATGAACGTTAGAGCACCTGGTTGCTGGAGGAGGCCTATTAAGCCATGTCCGAGGGGTGATGGCTGAACTTTGCTTAAACTAACACCACACAGCAAATAAAATATATAGCCCTCTCCCATGGACTTTGCCAGGGTTTACTAGGTGAGGTGAACTTTACAAATGCAGCAACAAAAAAAAAAACCCACTGATTGAGAACTGGTAATTGAAAAGATGACACAACCCAATTCGAAAAGGGTTATATGCTCACATGCCCCACACTTGTGTAGTTCAAAATAGTACACATCTTGTGCCTTTAACTTCAGGTGTATGTGTCTTGTCTGGCTCTTGGAAGTGACTGTGTACAGGCAGAGCGTAATTGGCAGCCTGTGACATCCCTGTCTGCAAGTGTCTCTCTAAATGGAGCGTATTTCAGCCTTTATCTAGTGATGGCTGTTACCTGAGAGAAGCCCAGGGCCATCTCAAAGGGCTTGTAGCGGCTAATTGTGCCTGTTAGGACTAGCAATTAGCTGGGGATCTCTCTGGTAGGCAGCTCCGACACCCACCAGCTTGCAGCTCTTTTCACGTCCTCTCAGTTAACTAACTGTGCCGAGCTGGGGAGACAGGGGACAGGGAGGCGACGCACCGTGTGCTGGGGAGGAAGGAGAGGAGGCGCACAGGAGCGCGGAGCAGAAAATAGACACGGAGTGATGATGATGATGATGATGATAATACACAAAAACACGAGCTGATTATTGCGGAAACAAAGCAGCGAGGGACCTATCCCTCATCTGTAGGTATCGGAAACTATAACTGGACTCTTTGCACAAGCTACACTTTAGCTTTAAGAAAACAATAAAATCTAATTATGTATAGGTCATAAAAAAGATCACGTACATATGGTGGCTGCTGGTTACCATGGAGCAAACAATGGTTTCAATGGAAACATGAAGCAGAACATTGGAGAATTAAGATAATAAATCAGTTTCATTGAATAATAAAGCTTTGCACTTAGCCATTAATTAAGGATAATCGTATGCCATAAGCTTTTGTGTGCTATAAGTAATGTGTTACTCTTTACCATAAATATATAGATGATTAAAAATTCAATACACCTTACAGGTAGCAAATTCATACCATCCTCTATGTGTATGACAAAAGAAAGGTGTGTGTGTGTTATATTTACATTTATATTTTGAATTGGGATAGGGCATTTCAATTATATTATCACTCAATTATCTAATATTCAATTTAAATTTTTGATAGCAATTGAAAGGCTTACAAATAACCTATGTCTTGAAATCTTTGTGCAAATCTTTAAACACTGATGACAAACTTCAAAAGCATCTACATTTGTTCATGAAGTAGAATGGATTTGTACGGCACATTCAATAGCAAATCCACAGAATGCAACACACCATACCAGGGTCCACACTGATCTTGTGCTGACATTTCCACTTGATACATCTTTAGGTTCTTTATAAGCCCTAAACATGCCTTAAAATCTTATTGAAGTATGATAGAGAACTAACGTCTTCAGACCAGAAGTAGCTTCTGAATCTTAGACCAAACCAAAGGTCCACAGGGTATGCAGACTAGAGGTGGCAGGATGTAAAAAATTACATCGTTGAAACCTCAGGACTCTCTTAAGACTCCTTGTCCCGCTAGCTCTAAGACAGCATCTGGAGGATGATTCCCAGATAGGTCAGTGGAGCCGCAGAGCGCTGCATGTTGGGCACAGGCTGCTCCAGGGGCCCAGCCCAAACCCTGCTCTCTGAGCCCCTGCCCAGGGTGCTGTTTAGGACACCAGTTCTTTAGCACCAAAATAAATGTTCAGCTGCGTGCAAGGACCATTCTTCTTAATGTTAGAAAAGGAACACTGGAGGGCTTGGTGTTCTGTCTTTTTTTTTACCCTTACAAAAAGACGTGGGTTTGCATTTAATTCTCTCTTTCTCCTTTAAGTGATTCTTCACCTCTTCTGAGTGCACAATTTCAGCTGAAAAAATGATTTTTATTTGTATTTTAGGGGAGATGCTAAAAAAGCGGAGGTTCAATGGTTGAAGCATCTCTGACTGCCCACTGCAAATACAAACAGACGGGCTGACTGGACAGAGAACTGACTGGATAGAGCACCGGCTCTTTAGCTCCAGGATTGCACTTTGAGACCAGCTTGAAGCAGTAAGAAAATTGGATTTTATCTGAGTTCAGCTCCTCTTGCACAAAACCGTTGTGCATAATTTAGTAGAATTTTGACTATTTAATAATCTTTGTGTGGAATAAACTTGGCTTAGCTAATAGGTAGCTTGAGTTTTGCTTGCCCCAGGGAAGGGAGTTCCTGTGTGCTGCACATTGATCACATGGGGAGGGCAGCACAGAGGGAATTTGTGCTGGTGATGCCATGTTGACCCTCAGCAGAAGGCAAGGAAGCAGAAACGCTTTAATGCTTATCAATACATGGCTGGATATTTTGCAGAGTATTAGTCAGAATTGCAGAGATGGATGCTGAAGTGTGTAAAGCGCCCACAATGTGAAAAGCAAATGAAAGGCTTTTGTAAATTTTCAAAGGAGGGCTGGGGGAAAAAAAAAGTGAAGAGAAACAAATCCAAATCCTTCCAAACTGAACTCAAGTGTTAAACATGACCTTTGGATTTAAGAACCACAAATTTTCACAGGAAGTTGAAAACACGCTGGATGGGGGAACTAAAGAACAGCAGGAACAGATGCCATTATTTGGCACGCAGTAGGGAGAGCCGCGCAGAAAAGGCAGGCTCTGCAGAAGACGTTTTCCTTCAACTCTCTTTGTTTTCTCTTGGGGAGATAAGGGTAGGCACTGCATGAGATTTTCTCCTTACATCAAAAGGCTTAGGGGGGAGGGGGAAGTTTAGAAATATTTTAAGAACCTGCTCATAAAAAAACTTAGTTATCTGTTTTACAACACAAGATAGTTTGGTTTGTGAAGAGGGAGAAACACTGAGCAGAGAACCTAGGAGGAATTTCTTCAGATTACTTGTAACAGTCACTTGCTATCTGGGAATAGAGCCCTGGCAATGGGAAAAAAGTTTGCAGTCTTTGTTAAGGAAAAGGTATATATTCATGAATGAGGTACCTATGCAATTCCCTGAGTTGACAGCTTGCAGTGCAAAGCATCTCTAACACCCAGGAGCAGGGAAGAGCCCGGTCCTTCCGTGGCTGCTGTGGCTGGTCCCTGGGGTTGCCCACAGGAGGGGAGGCGTAGGTGGATTCCCTTCTTGTGCCTCTGGGATGCAGTCTTGGCCATATAGGGGTGAATTATCCGCTATTGTTTCATTCAGCTCCTATGTTGTTAGCAGCACGACAAAACCAAAAACCAGCCCCGGCACTTTCTGTCACTGTTGCATCCTTCGCAGGGCGAGCGCGTGCTGCCTGCCACGACCTGCGCAAGCTCCCTGCACCAGCTGCCGCGTCTCTGCTCCGTCCAAAACAGGTTTGGTGTTTTTGTTCCTGTTTCTAAACTAGTAAGAAATTGCTGATTTGATACCAAATGAAGTAAACCAATGAAAAAAAAAAAAAAAAAAAAAAAACAAATGTTTTTGACTGCTCTTGCCAATCTGGGTAAAGGACTCATTCCAAGAAATCTCAGTTCACAGTATTTTGTCAAACCTAGTCCACTTTGTGAACCTTGGTTTATATGTAAGAGGTTGAATGCTTCTGCTAGAGGGCTTATGACCTTCCTTGTGGTATTCTCTGTTCAGAGAGGGTAGGATCAAAGAATCGCTAATTAGTGGTATCTCTTTTGGGGGGAGGAAGGGGGAGATTATTACTGTGCCTTCACTTCTCAAGATAACACTTATATATAGCAGTAGCGTATCTTTGCCAACACTTTCAGTATACAAATTAAAGTTTTAATGACCCTGTGTGCATTCCTAGTTCAAAACAAAGCACTACGAAGGGAAGATAAGTTGCAGGGGATAGGAGCAAGAAAAGTAAAATAGGATTATCACAAAAGTTAACAAAGCATCATCCAGATTGTGTATAAGATCATTAGTAAGACTCCATACTTTGTAAATTCCTGAAGCATCAGAGGTGATTCCAGGGGTCTTACTGGCAAGAACTCAGAGGGTTGATATCAGCTGCTCTATTTTTATTAGGCCCATTGCCATAGGGTGTTCTTCATGCCTCAGAAAAGCAATAGGATAAACGTATGCAATAGCAATGGTTAGGCAAATCATATATCAGAAAGGACCAAGCAAGGAGCCATGCCATTTTTAACTGCATCGCCTTTAGCCTTATCATATTTCTTTGGGAAAATACGCTTTACTGAAACTGTATTTTGTATTTTCCTAAGTTTTGCTCTGAACAAAACTGTATCTTTCACAGGTGCATGTGCAAAGATGCAAGTCTGAAATGAGCCTTCCAAAGGTATGCAGGCAAAGTAGCTATGAGTATGCAAATTGGGTAAATACGTGTTTCTCTATCCCTTTACAGATATAATTGGTAAATGCAATATACATGATTCATGCTTTGCTTATTTCTAGGTACACACAGCCCTATTGAAATTAATGGTGTTACTTGTATGCTTAAGGTGTTGAATGATCTGGAGAACAGAGACTCAAAGTGAGCCAGAAACTGTTCATAGTCCTTGTGTAGTCAGTCCTACAGCAGTTATTTTACTCAGAAATTGGTAAATACTATAAATATTTACATATGCCAGTAGTTTTTACATGACGTTTCACATGCAACTCAATTTTCAACTTTTTAGGGGATTTAAGACTTCTAACTTAGGAATTGTTCAGTTGTAGTAACAGCCTTCTTGTGCATATCGCTTGGGAGCAATTCAGTGGACCTACATTAAATGCATAAAGTTAGTTAGTATAGATATAATCTAAACTAAAAACTTTTAAGTTTAGTTTACTAGTTTAGTTTAAGTTTTATTTTAAGCATATGCGTAGTCTGTGAGCATGTGCAAGAAAGTTTTTTTTTTTTTTTAATCCCTTTGGCAGTGTGGATACATGCTGGATGAGTTTTAAAGTCACAGGCAGGACAGTGTAAAGTTATTTTAAGTGTAAGTAATGACTGGACTTTTAAAAATCAGTGATATAGTGTGCATATAATAGAATGGAGGTGAGCAAGAATGTAGCTTAAGTGAGTAAAACTACTCATATGTCTGACAATTTGCAGGAGAAGGCCTTGAGTGAGCATATTTCTCTTTTGTAGGTAAAACTCATTCCACAGTTGATAATGTAGTTGTTAATGTAGTTAAACTATTTTGTTTTTCGATAAAATATTTTTCTAGTGGTAGTTTGTCTTTTCCTACATTTGTCCAAGTCAAAACTGTTTGAGAATCAGAAACTTTGGAGGCATTTTGTTTTTAATATGGGCTGGTGCCTTTTGTCATTTATGGGAGAAGGGAAAAAAAAAAAAAAAAAACCTGAAATGGCAACGGAAGCTATTTTGCTAATGTTTTTATCTATTCTGTGACTGACATCAATAACACATAACAGTTCCATTGACATTGCATCCTGTCCAATGGACCCACTGACCTGATTCAATGTCAGCTGAAATGCCTCGTACATCATAAACATACATGAATTTTAGCAGATCCATTACCCTCGCACCCGGTCCAAGAGTGCCAGGGATCCAATACTAAGCCAACAGGAGTCTGAATTCTTTATCTTCGTTTTATATTTTCTTTCACAGTATGAAGGAGCAACTTCATACCCTGCAGATTGTAACTGGAAGACCCCTACACATTTTATGAATACATGAATGATAATGATGTCAATAGTCGTTCAGATACTTGGCTGATAAGAGTATGGTATAAAAACCCAGATAAATACCTCATACCTTGTCAGGAGAGCCTGCAAACCTGATATGTCATTCTGTCTTATTGTGCAAGAATATATGAATCATAATATTCCTATTAACACTGTATAGAGTCTGCAACAGTTGCAGACTGCATCCAGTGACAAAACAACTTTTAAAAAATATGGATATTTAGCATGTGCCCCTGCTGTGATTTCATCACTACTCAAAACAAAGGGAATGTGAATGAGAGGTATTCCAAGGTTTTCAGCTGGTCTCTCTTAACAGTGTACTGCAACAGTATATATTTGTTTTACTGCTGAGCCTGTTTAGCAGTCAAACGGTAGGAAATTGAATATACACTTACTGTATAAAAATGATATGCTTGGTTAGTGATACTTCAGAAGAAATAAGTGCATCAATCATAGAATAGCAGGTTGTCAAGGCTTTATATGTAGGAAAAACACAGAACAAAGAATGTAATACATGTTGGGCACCTTCTTACAAAAGTTTCATGCCAAAGTTGATTTACAATAAAGTCTTCCCTCCCTCTCTCCTCACAAATTCTTCTAAAGAAACGTTCAAGGAAATCTGAGCAAACTATCATGCTCTCTGTTCTGACATGTGTGTAATTACAAGATCATCCTCATTGTAAATTTTCTGTTTGGCTGGTTTAAAAAAAAAAAAAAAAAAAAAAAGGAGCACGCTCTTAATGCTGTTCTGCCATTCAAACACAGAAGGGTAGTTTTCATCACAAGTTAATGGGCAGAGGGACACTTGATAATTAGCATGGTTTATACGGGGCCAGATCCTTGCCAAGGAGCAGCGCCTGCGCACAGTGCCTGCTTTGGGGGAGCCCTTGGAGGTAAGTTATAAAAACTACTGTGCCTTAAAAGGTGGGCACTGCACTATCCCAGGGCCTGTTGTGTCCGGTGGTTCTACAGTGTGCATTGGTCATGCTCAATTTCCCCACAGAGCCCTCTGAGATGTACAGACCTGACGCACAATCTGTGCAGTGCACAAGCTTTCCTGACAACGTATGGAAACCTACAGATTAAAACTGCCAAGGAGGAGCCTGTTGCGATAGACTGTTGCATAACTCTCCCCTGATCCAAGCATGCTGCTGCTCCAAGGCCAAGCAGAATTCTCCACCCCAAACAATCACTGAACTTCAGCTGGTGAAGAGCTTTCTGTATTTCCAGCTCTGCAGCTCTCCTCTCACTTTCTATTTCTGCTTTAGGGCATCCCTCCCATGTGCATGACTCCCTTCATTATATGGATTTATGCTGCGGACATATGGCTCCACTTAATCTGACAATAGCTCTTGCTCCCTTCTACGATCTGTTACAGAGGGGTAACCGTACATTGTAATAAAATATAACACAAAGACAAGAAAGATGCATTTATTTCACCAGCAGAGAAAGACATCTTTTGAAGTTCACCTTAAATATCCTTGATATCAATACCAGTGTCTGAAATATCAAAACAGTTGCAGATTATTTTTGTTGTTAGACAGTAAAAAGTCACTATTCTTTGAACTTCTCCCTCTAAGTCGAAGTGTTTCCTTGGCCTGTCCATGTGACCTCCACTCTCTGCTAGGAAAAATCTAGACAAATAAACATTGTTCGGGATATCTCAAAACTACTGAAATGAGAAAGTGTCACTAAGGCATTATCACCCCTCATGTTACCATGCTAAACCCCCAGCTTGGAATCCTGTCAGCAGTGATATAAGGTCTAGAAAAGTTGAGTATTTCCTTTCACATACCAAGAGCAGAATGAGGAGAAGAATAGACTGAACTTGAATCTGGTATAAGTAAAAGAACAAAAGAAGTAGCCAGACTCTTTTTTTGGTAATTCCAGTTGAGGCACCATGGATCTTAGAACTTTTTAGCCTTTTCTGAAAATCTGGATAATCTGGAAAATCAATTTGTGTACAGCTAATGGGTTTTATGAAGGGTATGAAAATAGATCACAGATGTATCTGTCATCAAATCTTGATAATATCCTACTGAAATGATGGCTGCATTGGCAGCACTTTTGGATAAAGGAAAATAACATGTTGACAAGTCACAGTACAGGTAAGGCAATGATCACCTGTTGAGACTGAGTAGGCAAGCCAAAATGTGGATGATATGGACTACCAAAAGGTCCTTATTCACTCCCTGTCCTTATATTATAGATGACTTTGTCATAGCCAAATGCAGAAAGACTGTATGAGGAATCTCCAAAGGAAGGTGAGTTGTTATATTTGCATGGTAATCAGATTTTGTGTGTGTGTGTGTGTGCATGTGACAATGCATGTGTTGGACTTAAATTACTTTGATAATTTTAAATTTAAATATCTATATATCCAAGGACGGGATCCAGAAACTGTATGCTGATAGAGGATGAACAAGGAAAGGTATGACTGAGCTGCAAGACATGCTCTCAGCTCTGTCCTCTGCTCCTTGGTGAACAAAGCTGGGATGATTAGTGCTGACAAGACCAGAGGAAAGCAGCAGTATCAGAAGGGAAGTTAAATGGATAAATGCTGAAAAAGTTGCTAAAAATATAAAGTACTAACAACAAGTCATGTAACATATATCACTTTTCATTCTGGGACAACAGGAGATGATTCACAAATGGTATTGAAACCAGTTGGCAGTAGAGGCACTTGTCGGGTAGCCAGCAGTGTTTTTCATATTAACATATTGTGTTAAATGCTTCAAATTCAAACCCTGTTCTTCCAAAAAGTACCCTAGGATTTCTGAAGAGAAAAATGAAGAGAAAATAATTCTTGAGGCACCAAGGACTCCAACAAAGATTCTGCATAGGACAACACAGCTTATCTGTCTAAAACGTAGGAAAGGTTCACGTAACTTAATCTGTTATCTGAATCTATGAATTTTTGCAATTTTATAGCCATTTTGACATGACCTGTTACATTTTGTTGTTTCTCTTTCTGTACAGACAGGTTGCGATTCAGATACATTTTTTTTCCTCTTTTAACAGGGCAGCTGGGATAAAAGTAGGAGAGAAATAAGGAGGTACAAAAGGAAAAGCCGACAAGCATTTACTTGCAACAAATGTTGATATAGAAAAATAAGAGATAGGACAAGTACTAGATATCTACTAAGAACAAGTGGAAGAAAGCTCACCGTGGGTTCAGTAGCACTCGCTTTTTCCTTATGCATCAAAGTCTCTGAACCATCTGATTCCAGGGAGCTCTTTGCTATGAGGTTATTGGCTGCAATGCTACTTCTGAGTCAGCCCAGGTACCAAAAGATGTCAGTAGAGCTAGTCGAAGACAATACAATAATAGTGTAAAAGTTGCAGGAGACGAATGCAATGCTGAAAATGATATTGATGACATTACTTATTTATTTAGTAGACAGAATTTAGAATGGGAATAAGGATTTGTCTGTCACCATCACATCAGCCATCAGTTCCATGCTGCCCTAGGCAATGAGTATGCTGTTACTAATTTTAGTTTGTTTTGCTGTCATTCAGTCTAGATTATTTTTGAGGTTCATTTAGTTGCTGTTAATAAAAAAGAAAGACATAGCAATACTGTGTACTGGCAAGAGAGGTTACTCAGAAATTCACCCCTCCAATCACAATCCCTTCAGTTTTAGCTAGTGACATAAGGAGGGTTAGTTATTTTCTTCAGGAAATGCAGCAAGATCTTGCCTTTTCTTTGTGACTTAGTGCTTTCTCTGCAGGGGTCAATGTCACGGCCACATCCTGCAGACTGCATCCAGCTTGTGTTGCCTTCAGAAAGAAATCTCGAGAGGCTGAGCACTGCGAGACTTGCACTGAATAGGAAGAGAGTGAGAGAAAAGGTACTAGAGGTACTCAAAATAATGATTTAAGATTAATCAGTTGGAGTTCTGCATGTAGTCTCTAAAATGCCATCATTAGAGCTATTTGGGTAGTGAAATAGTAAAAGGAGGTGTTGCCTTTGCTCAAGCTGTGATTAAATCATGGAATTCACTTCCACAAGAACATGAACCAGATTTTTTTAAATTTAAAATGACTCTGTCCTTTATTTATTTGTATGATATTTAGGGTCAAATGGACGCAGAAGGCTGAGATGATGCAGGGGGTCAGTTGTAGCTCACAGTGGCTCTGAGGTACAAACTATTCCCTTACCAAAGTAACATTTTGCTCTTTCCTAGCACCATTCATGTATTGTCACTATTTTGTGGTTAAATGACTTAAAATCCCTCTGCTGCCCATCATGTTCCCTTTGAAGTAGATGAGAACAGATACATCATTTTTACAAATGATAAATAATGATGCACTGAAGTTAAGCCACTCACCAAAGAACACTTATTAAGTCAAACAGGGTTGAGAAGGGACCCCAGGAATTTGATGCTAGTCTCCTCCTCACATCACTAGTGTTTTCACCTAACTGAATTTTCTGTCCACTAAAAACCCCAAACTGAGATTTTGTAAAATGAAGTGATTTTTTTTGTGCAAAATACATCTGGTAGAAACCCCTGACGGTGTCATGTGAAGATCCCAAGATAGCTCGGAGCAATCAGGCTCTGAAACTTGGAGTACTCGCTAGTAGTAGCTGCAGCATCAGTACAGTATGCAGGCTTATCTAAGGCAGACAGCCATGCTGAGATTGTTGCGCTGCTTTGAGGGCTCGAGAGAGACCAGTGGCAGGTCTTCATGGCACTGCACTGTGCGCTGCAGATGCACCCAAATCTCTACTGGTCAGCAGCCAGGAGCTCCCAGGAGCACAGCATGTGCACCTAGGAATAGTTTTGAGTTCTCAGTGCTGTAACATCAAGTCAGAAACCCCCTCTATGCACACTTTTACATTTGAGGATTGCTTTGCATTTGTTTAACAGCCTCTGTGAGGACTGCCTTTGAACCTCTCAAGTCCCGATAGGTAGAAAGGTTCATTTCCTTTTCCTTGTCGAACAATGGTGAGGACCACATGAGGTGCCGTATTGTGTAGCAATAGGACATTTGTCATGGTCTGAAATGGAAATCCTATCTGCTATAATTATTGTATATTAAAATAGATGAAATTTTGATATGGAAGTATAGAATGTTGTACATTACATTAACCAGAGAACAGGATATTCATCTTTACTTTAATTTGTAGACTTCATAACTTTGTTTGCATTCACTACAAGATAACTACTGTACATTCCTGAAAAATGACATCTTGCATGAAAAGATATAACAAAAGCCACAGTACTGATAATTTTTCTGTGGATCAGGGAGGACAGATCTCTCTGACATGGACCAAGGCATACCTTTATCATTTTCAACTAAATTGTAGTGTTGTCATGGCCACACATTAAAGGAAGTTTCTCTTGATCAACTATTTTACTCAGTCATGTGAAACATGATTTATTCTCCTACAGCAAACATAAAAAGGGCAAAAAATATTTTTGGATCTTCTTTGGTAGGCAAAATGCAAACAGAAAGAATGTGTTTTATATATATATATATATATGTATGTATGTATATATAACAAATCAGTTATGTTTCTATTAGCTGTTTTTTTCTAACGCTTTTAAACTATAATATTTATTGTACCATGTTATGGCATATATTTTATTGCATTAGATCACAAGCAGAATGTGGCTGCAGACTTGTCTTGTGAGTGTAGCTCTCAGTGCATCTCAAAATCTTCGGAAGCTTTTTGTGGGATTATGCCTTGAGTCCAGAGAATCTGAAGATGGGCAATGAATAACATATGCTGAGGAAGGCGATGATATACTGTCATTGATTATTTTGAATAGTAAGAGGTAAAGTACTTCTCAGAGGACTCTGGTAGGAGAGTGAGTATTTTGTGTGCAGCTGAATGGTGCTAAAGCATCCATTTTCAATGATAAAATTTTAATCAGATTACATCTGCATTTTGGAAAACTTCTGCTGCTGCCCTACCTGAAGTCACCCGAGATGACCATCAACTTCCAGTACCTATATGGGGAACACAGACTTGTATTCAAGGTTGCTTCAGTCCATCAGATGAAAATGTGACAAAATCCTCAGGGAAATTCTGAGACGTAATAAAACAGACTATTAGGATCAAGAGTCTTTTTGGATTCATGACCTACTCTTGTAGTGGTTCTCTGTTTCTGTTTAGTGATTGGGGTAGATTTTTAGAAATGCTATGCACAAAAATAAATGCAATATCTTGTTTGGTTTACATGCTTGCACTTACAAATGCTTGCAATCAGAACTGCAGCAGAATGGACTTTCCACTTTTAAGAATAAGCAATTTTTTTTTATTTTTAAGGAATGAAATTCCTTAAACATATAGATTGCACTTTAGATATGCCGTCAGCATCGATTTAGGAGTTAGTGTTCCACAGACTTAAAGCATTTTGAATCATTAAAAAAATGAAACAAAACTCAGCACCTTTAAGTCGCAGTATAGTAGTTTAAAAGAATGTTGTCTGAAGTACCAGGGAAAATGAAAACCAATAGTCAGATAGCATCATTACTCTATATTATATTCTACAAGATTTAAATTTCTGTATTTAAAAAAAAAAGTAGATATTTATATATTTGCTGTTGTTTCTCTTTTTTTTGCTCTGGACATATGGCACTTAAATTGTGCACAGACCCCTTGTGAAAACAGTGTGAGTTAAGCACAGAGTACTTCTTAGACATGAAGCTTTAACTGTGAATTTCTTTGCTTTGGTACCAGAGGGTCAAAGTTGAATCCTAGGTGCTAACTAAACATAGGGTGCATTTGGTTGTTTTGCCATCAATTTTTTAGCGTGTGAAATATTTGACAACTCTTAAATAATTAACGGTTTTTAATACGCGTCAGAACTGTGTTCTGGCTTCCGACTGTCCCTGTGACTCAGCCCGAGCCCTGCCGTGGAGTTCTGCCCTGACGCGGGCTGATTTGTGCAGGGGGTAAGGATGGCTACTCCCCCCGCCAAAACTTCTCAGTGACGACAAATCATAACTGCTTTGGAAATGAATCGATTTGCAAGGCCTGTTGCCAGAGGTCAAATTTGCAATTGCATGGAAATGTTAAGGTGCAATTGCTTCAGGCTTTAATGAACTCCAAAAAGAAATATGCAGGCCGGTAAAGCTCATCCATTAGATGCTGACCTACAAATGGCAAAGAATAACAGCAAGGCAGCCAGGAGGTGTGCTGACTAAGGGCGTTACGGTGACACAATTAGTTTTACATGTTTTGGTGTTTAATCCTGACGTTGAGGCACAAGGGACCTCCGTGCGTGGAGGCTGCACAGTGGTGGGACCGGCATCCCTGGTGAGGTGTCTGCTTGTTCTGCTCTCCCCTACCCCTTGCAGGGCCTTTTCCGGCGCAGGAGCAGTTCTGCTCCCTCCTACTGCAGCCAGAGCACCTCAACTTTCCCCTCTAACAAGTCCAATTTCCCAGGACTTTGGAGAGCTAAAGGAATCCCAAGCTGGATGTGCAGCTGCATCCCCCCAGAGAGTCCCGCGCTCCATGGGACTAGCGCGCGTGGCAGGGACGTGTGCCGGGGGCATCTGGCAAACTGCAGGCCAGGTCCTCAGCAAACAAACAAACAGTGAAATAAATAAATAACTGCCGCTCGCATTGGGCACAAACCTCCTAGCAACATAAATAATCCAAACCTGATTAACAAACCGGTCAGTTTAAAATGAAAATAACGACCTTCCTTTGCCTTCCTGCTCCTGTCAGGATGATCGCGAGAGGTTATCAGTTTTAATAAGTTCATTAGACTACAGCAGCTTCCTTATTTACCAAGCAAGGGAGATCCAACCCCACCATGCCCACCCCAATTTCTGGTTTTGTCTTTTGGATTGACCTGTTGCAATATTTGGCAGGAAGTGGATGGATAACTCGGGAAATATGGAAGAGGAGGGAAGAGGTGTGAGGAGCCTGGGCAGCGGTGGTGCCCTGTTTGCCACGGGACAAAGTAACAGGGCCAGGTACCGGGATGGGCATTTCCTACCCCTGGGAGCCCTTGACCACCCGCGTCTGTTCCTGCATCTGCTTGGTGGATGTGGCATTTCTGGGCAGCGAAAAGGGAGCAAAAGCGAGAAGGATTTCTTGCATTTAAAGAGATTCTTGCTTTGAATCTCAGTAGAAGCTAAAGCAGCGCTGTTTATACATAACATGATACATTAGAGTGTTTTTTTTTTTTTCTCTCTTTTTCTGCCTTGCATTTTTTTTTTATGCAAGGGCCAGGTCATTGCTTCTGAACCTCTCTCTCAAGAACTGACACTTAAAGTGCAAATGAAGCTAATGACAAGAGACAATATTTTAATGTTAATTAGATATTTCATGTGTCTTAGTTCATCAGAGCAATATTGCTCTTTTATGTATTACATGAAAGCAGAGCTTTAGCTTGGAGGAAAACAGGGAACGCAGTCGGTCACAGAAGTAGTATTCTCGGTTTTGTAATTATTAAAATTATTGTTACATTTAGGAAAGCCAGGAAACTTTGAAAGGAGGATATATAATAATAATAATGGAGCTCCTGCATTATAGGAAGCCCTGGCAAAGGCTTTACATCTTTCTTTTTCTTTCTACATGAACTGGCATTGTAAAATCTGTAGTCTGCAAAGATCTTGCAAGGAGAGCAGACCTGGCTTTCCTGCAGAATTACGCTGACACCGAATGCAGATCCTAGGTCTTTCTTTACCTGGATTCTCCCCTCCTTCCCTTCCTATGAAGCATTAGCTTTTTAATAGTTATGTTAAAGCAGTGACGTGATCTGCTAATGCTGTACGTCCCAGTGAAATGGCCTAATGATGATGTTCACCAGAACTAGGTACATAACGTACAATATTTTCTGTGAATGTTTGCATTCCTTGCAGCCTGGTTTTCTGCTCCTTTTGCTTCCTTTGACTGGTCCATTCGACAAGTTGCTTTTCACTGCCAGGAAGTATTTACTCAGAGCAAATTTCAAAGTTGTGCATACGTTTGGAGAAAATGAAATTTAAGGCCCTGTGGCAGCAATGAGCTCCTTCCACAGTGATCTCATGCACACACCTGAATCCTAGGAAATGTCCAGAGAAAACCATGGCCACACTGGGACCTGGACTCCTAAGCCTCCATCATGTTCTGGCCACACGGGCTGACTAATGCAGGCATCTTAAGGTGGACGTTTAAGGGTCAGGAGAAAAAAAAATGATGCGATTCCCTCACAGATTTGAAGTGTTCCAGCTTCAATTTTTTTTGTGATCACTCTGTGCAGAAGGAAAAAAGCTTTAGAAATAATGTTTGTAATGAAGAACAGGACATTTAAAAGTAAACTTGCAGATATTGTGGAGCAAGAAACATTTTTGTTTAACATTTGGTGTGGGTGCCCACACCTAACAAGAGCAGCAGTGTAAAACATAGTTAAGCTTTCTAGTTTCTTACACGGTTATTTAAAAAAAAAAAAAAAAAAGTGTTAGGTCTGTGGTTTCCTTATATTGTGTAGAGAGCAAACACGCAACAGAGGGAGAATTCATTGAATAAAGTAGTCTTGTAAATGATTTGCTTGGCTTGGAAAATCCTTGCTACTTTCATTTTCACAGTGTTTAATTACACTTTTTTTAACATCGTGTATCCTGGAGAGGAATCAAATTTATGGCTAAGACTTTCATGTAAAACACTGAAGTTTAAATAGGGAGGTTTCTTAACGATGCTGACTCAAAAATAATATTAATATCGGAGCCGAATGTTTCATCTAAATGAGAGTGCCAGGGAAACATGAAATTTGGGGTCACAAAGGCTGTATGTAGATCACACTGAATTCCAAAGCCCTTCGGTTTCCTGTCACCGCTGCTCCGATTGGGAAGCTCGGCTGGGGAGCTCCCACTGGCCAAGGCTTGAAGTGAGTTTGACACTTCAAGTAAAGAAAAGCCGGGGAGTGAAAAAGATCTTGCAGCGTGTAATCAGGCTGTCCTCGCTGGGGATCCGTGGCAGCGCTGGCATTATCTCCTGTGCACCCTGCGTCTCATTCTTCCCCTTCGCTCGGTGTCGATTAGCATTGGAGACGACATGCCAAAAGGATGCCAGAAGAAGGATTTATTTTTTTAATAAAGGGGAAAATAATTTAATAACCCAATATTAAACACATGCACACATAAGATAGACACATGTGCTCATCCCCCCAGCAACAGCTACCGTGGTCCTATAGTCGTTTGCTTACATTAAGGAATAAAACTTCTGTGTTTGGAGTTCATTAATATACATTAACAATTGTAAATGTTCTGCCTGTGTAAAAGCTGTTTGCTTTTCTACTTCAGGATTTCTGCCCTTTTGGGACATAGAACGGGCAAACCAAATACATTGATAGGGGGCTATAAGTGCTCTAAGTTATATTTAACTAAAATAAACAGGCAGATACAGACACTTCTGCTCTGCTATAAAAAGACTGCATATGCTCAATGCAGGTTTTCTTAAGGTAAGGGACAGAGCTTGGGAAGCTCTAAGGCAGCTAGATTTGCCCATATGGGAAGGCGGTCTTTCACTGATGATTTTGCAGACAGAAATTGCCCATCTGCACTGTTTGCAGGTGTTTTGAATGATTATATTATTAGCTCTGTCTGTTCAACTTTGCTTTTTTATGGTGGCTTTAGTATTGCAGTAAATAAAAAAAAGAAATATATAAGCAGCCATCTGGTTCCCAATTTTTGACTAGCGCTCTTTATCAAGAAAGAAAAAAAGAATTCTCAGATATTATTTCTTAGTTCTAAAACACTGGCAAATGAGTAGAACAAATCCCCAAATTCTGACCTGAATATAAAATGGAGATAGAATTTTCTTGTTATTATTTAACTTTCTCTGATTAACCCATTTAAAAGTAATCGTCTCTGTTCTGTTCTCATTTGTGCCTCTGTGAAGTCAGCACTGTAGTGCTGGACTTACACCGTTCTTTTAAGAGCTGAATCTTCTCCTGCTTAAATTAGAAAGAAAACAAATTAAAGTGAAAGCAATCATTGCAAAACCATTTTCTATTTTTCTAAATTGGCAACAAAGACAGCTGGGACGTTGTCCTTTCCTGCTGAATTTTGAAGGATTCACATTTCTCACATATTTTTCCCAAGCAATGACAAAACTTTGCAAGACATGTAGGAATAAAGAACAAGCTATTTGCCATCTCAGCAGTTAAGTTCTCAATTTTTAGACTGCATTTAGGTTTCTCTGAGCATACTATTTGATTATTGGCAATATGTTTCCAGTTAAATATTTCATATACTGCATAAAGGCCTCTTCTACTCTGTAGCATTCTATAAGTATTAATGAAAGCAGTGAATTTGTAGATTTATCTGGTGCCTGAATATCTTTTGCTGCAAATTGTTTCAGAGCTTCATTGCAGCTTCACACAATCACTTAATGTTACCTCTATATTCATGAAATCGGAATTATGTATCTAGATGTAGGTAGATCGTCAGCAAATCTTCTTTGTAGAAATGGTGCCAGACCTCGCAGAGCTGATCCAAATCCAAATGTTTTCCAGGTTCAAAGGCATGTGGACCTCTCTTTCTGCTCTAAATGCAAGGCTTCATCTCTGCCAGACCCGAGGGGCTACCAGTAAGATGGGACTCTGTTACACAGGGTTAGGTGGGTGAGATTTGTAGGTTGGACAGCACTCTGCCATTTTTTTCAACTTGCTGCTGTCATTTTACGAACATTATTTCATGTCATGTGTGGGACTCATGCAGGAGTGGAATGTGGTATGCAATGACCAAAAGATTAAGTGAGAGGGTTTTAACACTAATATTTGCAGAATAAAATATGGAACTAGAATCTGACATCTGTCTTCACCATGATTTCAAAACACATGAAGCAAGTGCTTCGCCTACATTTTTGGAATTGCATGTAACTTGCCTGTTCTGTGGTCTGCTGCCACCGCAGACTGCAGGCCTTTTGGAAAGAGAGTAGTCTGCAATTTCAAGAGTTATTCTCATTTAAACGATTCCAGGAACACATCAAACCCAAGCAAAGAGTGAGAAGCAAGCCGGAGATGTGTGCAGGTATTGTATGAAGTGAATTTGGTAATGGTGAGGTGCAAGGTGGAAACACTGGGTCTTCTTGCAGGTCGCTTACATAGTCTGGTTGGTCTCTGTAGGGGCACTGAGTGCACAGCCCGAGAGTAGTTTCGATCAAGCCTAAAGAGTAGTGCAATTCTCTGACATCCCAGTGGAAGAACATACATGGTCCAGCCCACCCTGACTTGGTATGACAGCCTTGCAAAGCTGTTATTTAGAGAAACAGGCAATCAGAACAGAAACTTGGCAGAGCGATCTTTTTTTTAGCCATAAAACTTAATTACATGTGCCTATGCCCAACACTTATCTTACTTTGCTAATTAAAACCAAAACAAATCATTTCTTCAAATCTCTTTTTACTTTAGACCACCGACTCCAATCTACTAGACCTTGTCCACTTTGAGCAGAGCCGATGCGTCATGTTGGTGTTGGCCGGATAAAGCACACTGCGGGTAATTGCTTGGGATTGGTTCCTAGAGGGTTTATATGTTGTCTTTGTATCCCTGCTTGTTTTCTATTAGTCCAGCCACTAAACTAAAACAACATGCTCATACTGTGCATTAATCTTATATGGTCATGCCATTAATATTCTACTAATCTGATCCTTGTGTCCTTAAATTAATAGAAAGCAGCATTCTTTAAAGATTACATACTTCTGCATTACCCAGGTGATTAATGGTAACACAGACAGTAAAACTCTTTCTCATAGTGGGCACACAGGTAATGTTGGTGTGGTTAGGATCTAACTTTAATCGTTACAAGGTCTCTTAATTCCCTAGGTACCATTGCTCAGGCTGAGAAACCTTGTTTTTCATCAGACCCTTTGTAATACATTATGAGACTGTATCAACGGAGCAGTGAACAGAAATGGGGAAGGCAGGCAGCTCTAAGCAAATCCTGTGCTCTGCTGTAGGAGTTTTGCAGTGCGCTGAGGAGCAGATCTAAGCATCCAATCTCTCTATATTTCTCTCTGCCACCTATGACTGGGGCAGTCATTCATTTCTCCAGCCAAAAATAGAGATACTTACAAGTATCTGTGAAGGTTTTTCTCTGACTGGTGAAAAAGTCTAGAGAAGCACTAATGTTTATTATTATTTGACACGTTTTGGGAATGTTTTGAACTGTACTGGGTTTTCCAGGGCAAACTATAGTTTGTGTGTGTGTGCATCCGCAGAGCTAGGCTTGAGACATGAATCTGTCCTCTGGATCACGAGATCTGGTGTGCTTTTGTTGCAGACTTTGCCTCACTGTTCTGTCTGTTGATTAGAGTAAAATGACTAAAACCTGAGAGATGGATTTATTCTTTTAACTAATGCAAATAATCATGTTGGTTATAATTGTTATTAGGGCTCCTTTGGGAATCTGTGTTACAAGCACTCAACCCTTTTGTCTCTCCTTTGGGTCTCCAGGCTATGTTGCAATTTATAAAGATACCAGACCTTAGGCTAAATCAATGTCCTTAGGGTTATGAGATGCTGCTAAATATCAAAACAAAATCCCAGTGTTCCAGTTCTTTAACTTCACTGTGTTTAATTAGCCATTCCAATTAACCTTCCCTTTGTGTTCCCTCATGTTTTAGGGGTTATATTAAAAGTACTGTAGAATTAAAGCCATTTAAAATATGCTGAGTATATTTCAAAGCGTTCAGAAAGCTTCTTACTGAAGCAGTCCTCATTTCAGTTGCACTAATGACTGGTCACTAGAGGCATATTTTCAAACCTCTGCACCTAGGTTGCAAAAATTATAATAATATAGGTATGTTCATCCAGGTCACAGCATGTTCAATGGGAAATCATTTTTTTGCAGATTCTTACTGCTACCCATATGTCCGTGGATGCAAAATATGTGTAAGAGAAGACATATAAAGACTTGCTCAGAAAATTTAGAAAATGCCAAGCATTTAAACAGTGCATGGTGTACCTGCACCTGATTGAAAGAGAAACACCAAACCAGCATTGCTGAATTCTGGCTTTTCTAGACACTCCAGATATTTCCCAGACTTAGAGTTAGTAAAACCTGCAGTGTGAGAAATGTGGAAAAGCCAGGAGGAAGCATAAAGTTTCTCCTACCAACTAGTTCATCAGACAAGGTTTTTTGTGGCTTTTGTAGTTGGATAAATAGGATTGAGTAAAAACACATTTGAAGAGTAAATTACAAGAACAGTAAGTTACAAGAGTCTGCTTTCCCTGGCATACTCACTCAGGACTGGGACAGACGATGTCAGGCTATATTCAGAATAATGTGGTAAGAGAGTTTCCAAAACTACTTCTGTAGTCTTTAAGAACCTGTGCATTTGATAACGTATACTGATAGCACTGGGTTAGGTAGGGGAATACTAGTATGCCCATTTTATTATGCTTAAGGGTTGCTACATATTTTATATTTATGTTGTATTAGGCAGCTTTTCACTTATTATTCTCTGTGGCTAAGTCTCCTGATGCATTTTATAAGCCACCAGGATTTAACTCATGACTATGGATTTTGTTACGAAGAAACAGGGACCTAAAAAATGCCCTTTGTGAATCTAGCCCTAGTTGAATTGCCCATTTTTTTCTGGATGTCTGTGGCAGAATTGGGAACAGAAACCTTCCATATGTAACCTTCTCCAGCCGTTACATTGAAGGATCTGATCATTTAATTCATAGTTTTGTTCATTGCAGGATTATCATTTCTCGAGCAGGGATAAGCAGGGTGACAAAAGAGTGTTTATTTTGTACATTTGGAAGGAACTGAAATATTTCTGAAAGCAGCCTATGCTGTTATTTTAGTTAAATTTGTTCCACCAGGGAGTCTGTCTTTAGCCCTTCCTTTGGTCTTTATAAAGGATAGAGAGGAAAACAAAAGAAATGTTTATTTTATTGAAGCTGTGATATGAAAGGCTTTTGCTTCAGAAATCTGTTGGAATCTATCTTTGTTTTTTAAGACAAGGCGAGTTAAAAATATATTACTTTTTGTGTTAAATAGTTTAGTGGCATAAATTCAATAAAGACTTTGTGTAGTGTTCTCACCATCTAAGTCTTACGAGTTAAGAAGGGCATTAAGAAAAGCTAAGATCCATTTACCTTTCCTTCTCCCTCTCTTCTGCTTTTCATTGGGAGCAGTAAAGTTCAACTGAAAGGCATGTGATTGTAATATAATCAAATAACCTGCTGGTATCTCATAAAGAAGTACTAGTTGTTTAAACGACTATTAATAACAGACTTAGATGGTTCGTAGCTGGAGATGGGTTAAGACTCTGATAACATCAAATCAGTCAGAGTAGGAGCTCACGCTCCTTTGAAAACATACAAAGAACAAAGCCAGCAGCATAACTGATGGCTGACTAGTTGTGGGGATACGGAAACAACGAATATATTTAGAATTTTTATCAAGCCAGCAGAGAAATCTCTAGATAGAAGCAGTGATATAGGCATGTGATAAGAACCATAGAAAACACCAGCACTCAAAACTGGTGGAGACGGGATGCTCTGAATGCTTAGCTCCATTTGCACATCATCTGGTCTCTAGTAAAATAGTTTGCCCCCCCCAAAATAGAGCAATGCCTAAATATAAATTATTGCTGAGAAAAAAACCTTAACAACAGAGTCAGCTTATTTTGTATACCAGCTCTGAGGCCAGCACAGGGGAAGAGGAGTGTGACCCTGCCGACGTGATGCTACTCCTCCTGTCCTGCAAAGACACAGTCTTCTACCCTTTGTGCAACTTTTCCTTAGGGGTATTTCAGCAGCTGATGATCTTGCTTAAACTTACCCCGGGAAGTAGTTACTTCTTTAAGGGTTGTTCTTGAGTAGTGTTGAGCTGCACGGAGGTTCACACTACCGAACATAAACATCACATGTCCTTTTACCTATGAGCGTTTCTTAGTACAGAGATGAATTTTTAAGATTCATTTATTAGCTACTGTACTGCTGATCTCCTGTTGAGCTAGCCTTAGGTCCAATGGGGACAGTGGCTATAAACTCTGTGCTTCAAATAGCAGATCTGGGGCAAAAAAATAAATAAAAAAAAAAAGTGTATGTGTAACATTGATCTTTGAAGAGGTGTTGTTTTGTGTTATCAGCAAAGGTGCATTCAGAAATCAGACACTTGCAACTGAGACCAAGAAATAAAGCAACAAAAAAAAAAAAAAAACACCCTGTTCCCTTTGCTTGAGGCTTTTGGATGCACTGGATTAAGTTCATTGCTAATTAGACACAATTGTGAAGCACAATTATTTATGAACCTTCAATGGGCCGAATTCATGAAAGGAATAACGAGTATATGTTTTCCTTTTGTAGAATTTTAATGAAGAAATGGCATTACTATTCATTATTTATCCACTTTCAAATTGCAATGAATAGTTCTACTGGCAAACACCAAATTTCTGTATTTACAGAAAGGCAGAACATGTATAGATAATACAGTTCAGTACGTATGAAATGCTGTATTTCTATAAATATAGAAATAAAGAAATTATCGCCAGGACTATTCATTAAATTTTGAAAGTAGTAAATAATAAATAGAATACCGTTTATTCATTAAAATACTCCAAACAGGAAAATATCGACTCTTTCTTTCTTTCATAAATCCAATGCAATATTTCTCTCAAAGAGATGGCTTTTATGATTTTTTTTCTTAACTTTTTGCATGGCTTCATATGGAACCTTTATCCCAAAGGTATTTTTAAATAACATGAGCTCATGGATTTTTATTAATAGTTGAATAATAATAAATTGAAATAATGCTGTGAAACTAAGATGATGTAGAGAGCTTGTCTTCCTTGGCTGACTAAACTCTTTTTAGTACTGTTCTAACCATGACTATCTGGGTCCCAAGGAAAGTAAATATGTTTATGCTCAGCTTACTGAATGGTACCACAGAGGCACTCGCATACCCCTGACCTGGATATGTGAAGATAATGGTGTAGATGGTCACTTAATCCCTCAAATAGCTCGATTTGTAATCTAGAGCCTACAGTACACAACCCACATATAGATTTTACAGTTGGACGTCAAAATCTGTCATATTAAATTATTAAGCATTCAGTAATGTAAGCACGACTGCATAACTTGCCTCCAATAGTTTTTAACTTATACAAAGAAATCCAAAAAATAAACTCCGGTATATAAAGGAAAGCCAAAAAAAAAGAAGATAATTTAGCTTAATATAAACAAAGATTGAGTCTGCTAACTCTGCCCTGTTGTCCGACTGTACAGTCTTATCCTTGTCCTCCAGCCCTACCTTGTGTGACTTGCTCTTTCTATTTCTCCTACTGATGTTTATTATCCTCAGGCTAGTTGGCCACAAAACCGTATGGAAGGTGGAACTGATCTTAAGGGTAACCTGAAAAATGTCCTTCAGAAATTCTCCTAAGGTTTAGTTCTGTATTTTATTAATTAATCCTCAGAAAGCTAAAACTTCAGTAATATTTTAATTCCACCGATAGTAATTAAACTCTTTGAACCCAATAAGAACATAGATGCTGACTTTTTAAACTCCAGCATAATATAGGATATTTGAAAAACCGTGTGGATTAATTTATTGTGAACAGTCAGACAACGAGAGATGTTAAATGTGATAGATAATATTTAATATTTTGATCTCGTGCATGCAAAATTTAAGACATAACCAGTGCATTCAAATTGATTGGAGCTTGGGAGTTTTCTTACGTTGCTGAACAACCATAGATCTGTTAGCAAAGTTTATCTCTGAACAGTGGAACACTTTTTTCTTTTATAACTAAGAATTTAAGGCCCTGATAAATCTCACCAAGTTTAAGATTAATACAGAAGAAATTTAATTTGTTAGTCATGACTTGTTTTATTAGTATCCAGCAGTTTGATTTAGACTGTGAAGTGGAGAGCACAGTCTGCCAATACAAAAGCGAAAAATATATCTGGCTTTAGAAGCAGGAAACGATTGTGTTACCAAAAGTTTCTGGGTAGGTACATCAAAAGGTGCCAAGATTGGTGGTGGATAGATGTTGAATACACAGAGAACAAATAGACCTCACACTGCAGTTTGGGGCTGAGGACTGTGGCTTTTGCACCATCCTCAACAACTCATCAGATTGGCCACATATTTTATATTTTACATTACGAAGTCAGTTTTGTGAGGCATGAGATACACTGCCATTTACCCCAAAAAGGCTCTTGAATCACCTGTTGCAATAGGATGTGTGAGTGGTGGAGAAGCTTGGTGTCATCACACATGTATTTCATTTATGTAACAATGTAAATTACTCGTATAGGTCGTCACCATTTACATGTAATAATTATATATTCAGTCTAGCATCTAAGAGCTCAAAGAGAAAAAATTATTAAGGAAATGAAAGAACATTAAATATTTACTCATATTTTGCCAATAGATGAAGAATCTCAATAATTCGGATACCACCTACGTGCTGTTAGTACTTGTGCTTTCTGGTTAGCCATTGTGGCCATTGGTGATCTGGCTTGCCTAAGGTGGCTGTAGAGCTTTTTTTTGGTGAATTTTTGTGACTGTAGTTTTTGTGCGCTTGTGTGTGTGCGTATGAATTAGAGGAGGTAGGCATGATGAGTCTTCAAAAACCAAGTCTTAGGGAAAATAACTTGGAAAGAAAGGGAAAGGACTCCTGCCTCTCTATCAGGCCCTTTTCAGGATGATGCTGGCAGCAGGTGTTTTAATTCAGCTGACCCTGCAAGGGACCAGTTGCCTATGCAGCTACACTGCTGCCGGGAATCAGGACCTGATTTGGGGGATTTCCCATGCTTGGTGATACAAGTTGCATTAAAGCCCTTTCCTGGTTGAAACCCAGCCAGAAACACCTGCCAGCGCACATGCTTAGGCAAGATCCAGCTGAAAATCAAGTGCAACAGACTAAAAAGTGACAGAGCTCTGCGACTACGGAATACCCGGAGACACTTAAATTGCACGCATAGTTTCCAATTTAATGCAAATAATGAATTATTGAAAAGTTACCCTGCTTCTGTGTGACATGGAGATGAAAGCTAGACCTCTCCGCGGGGTCCGGGTTATGAAGGCAGTAGCTCGCACACGGAAAGCAGGCTGTGTGACACACTGCGCTGCAGTGACCGTCGCAGTCTGGCCCTTGGGCACCTCTTGGGCAGTTTAAAGCAGGACTTTACGCTAGATGGAAATTGCACTCGCCAAAAGGCACCTTTATATTTTACACATAGAATATCAAGAATTCATATATGGGTTACAATAGCCTTAGCAGGACTTGCAATCCTGAAATAATCTTGGCCCAGCCTCCTTGAGGGCTTGGTAACAGACGACCACATGTGGTTCTTGCTACATGTAGTTCGGCTTAAAAACATCTGTTTGGTTTTGGTGTTTGGAGCATTTCTGAAGCAAGTGGGTTTTCCTTCCTTTTCAAGTTTGCTTTCCTGTATGTAACATTTACATCATGATCTAAAAACAATTTTACACATAATAAAGTTTAACTATTTGATATTTTTCATTTCAAAACTAAATAACAGACTTTTAAGAGAATATTTCTTTTTTAATGACACACATGATACTATTTTAAAATACTAAATGACATCCACAGTGAATTTTTCAGTCTTTCTCTAGCAAGTACTCTATCAGTGAAGTTTGCTCATATTTATGCTTTTTTTCTTAAGATGTTTTACTGCGTTTGGTAGCGTTAACATCTGCTTCTCCAGGGACTCTCCTATTTATGACAATTGGAGATGTTTTTGAAAACTATTTGAATTAAACTTCATCTGCTCAGAAGTGTTTCCACAGGAGCTGACTGCACAGACACAGTTTCGCTGGTGCCATTTGACAGAGTTGTTAATCCCTCTTGATGCTGATGTACGATATCACATTACAGTAGCTGCAGCAATTCAGTGATAGATGCACATGCAAGATAGCGTTTACTGATTAGTTATTGTTTCTTCCCTTCAAAAAGAAAATTCCTAAAATAAGCCGTTTCATAAAGAGGGGAAGCGAGGTCCCTAGTGGTGCTGTTCTCACCCCTTGCGGTGACACTATTGCTGCTAAGGTCTGGAAACCCCACTGCTGTGCCTGGCATCCCATAGCCGTATGGCCATGGCCAGGAGGGACGAGCGGTGCCTCCGCAGGGCGAGAGCAGAGGGATGGAGCTGGCGGCTGCTGCAGTGGGACCGTGCGGTGGCTGAGCTCTGCCTGCCTCGACACAGAGCCTCCTTACGCCGCCTTTCACAAGACTGTAGCACAGGCTTCTCTTGCAGGGTTCATTTGGATTTTGCTTGAATTTCCATTCTTTTTGATAGCTAGCCAGATGCTAATGAAATCACATCAGGCTGCTTACCTCGGGAAGGCAGGTTTTGACTTGGAGAGCGCAGCTCTCCAGGAGGGCACAGTGCTGGGAGCCACCTGGCTCTTGGTGCTGCTGGTCCTGGGCACCTCGACTCCTCCAAGGGGTGCTAGTACATTCTGTCATGTTCGTAAGAGAGCAGCGACCATGCCTCTCATTCAGAAGTGAATTGGTCTTCATTGCTCTGCCACCTTCTTACGGTGCAAGGTAGAGCTGCTCTGAAGGTTCAGCCCTTTCTGTTGTGCTTATCCAACGGGTGCCTTGACACACTGACCTATTTTCTCCTAACATTTGGACATAGAAATTTTTTCCCAGAAATTTTGTTTTATTCTTCCACAGAATTAAGTCCAAAGGAAGTAATTTTGAAAAGCAAAACATTTTCACCAAGTGATTCTCAATTATTGCATCAGCAGCAATCCTACTTTTTTATGCAAGCTGCCTTTTTTACCCCCTCCCAAAGTGCAAGAATTCCCTTAGGATTGTTACTGATGACATCTCTTATTTTCTCTAAAGAGTGATGGTGCTTAGGGAATTGCCAAGAGCTGTAAAAAAAGCAAGGTGTTGCAATGTAATGCAACATTATGATTTAAAAGTGATAGTGTCTGATTATCATTTCTCTTAAATGCTGAATCTGCAGTATCTTTTTCTGCACACTTTTAAGAAATGTACCACAAGACGAATCTCTAAAAGAGACAAGATGCTTCTACATTAAAGTGATATCTCTGGACTTCATAAATTTGTTTGTAAGTATAATTCTGAACATGGTACTATTTATGTTAGGAAATATAAAAATAAATATTTTCAGTTGTTTCCAAGTATCTAAATCAAAGTACTAAATGGAATCTTCCCCAATAGCCTGTCTGGTCTTTACTTTTTTTGTCAGAATGAATCATCTGTGCTAGCATTAAGAAAAAGAAGAATTTTGCTTCTTTTGATGAAGTAAAATCATTTAAAGTTAGATGCCATGAATCAACATGGACAAAAAGAGACTCCTTTAACTAAAGAAAGAAAAGCATATTGATTCCTGAATATGTAATGTCTTTGACTTTGCCTGGAAGGGCATTTTCTTGGTCAAGAAGACCAAGTCCTTTCACTGATTACATCTTATTCCGTCTGTTCTTCCATATGTCTAATTATTCTTACAATTTAAATAGATTGCATGATCTTTCATCTAAATCTCTCTTTAAGAAATAGAGAATTTGAGCCCTAATTTATGAACTCTGATCTTATTAACCTTTCATTTGATTTGCTTCTGTGCCTTGATCTTGTAAACAGGCTATTACACTTTCTGCAATTTTTTTTGGTATGTGGTACTCAAGACATTCAGAAGACCAAAGCTCACCTGTCCAACCTAAACTATATATATTCTCTTTTCTGCATCCATCTTTAGTATCTGGAGTCCATTAGTTCTTCAAACCTTAGACCAAACTAATCATTGAGCAATTGGTATTAATCAAAACTCAGTGGTCTTTTGCTGCTGGTTTCTCAAGACACTCTTCCGGACACGTTCTCTCTTTGGCTCCTCCCAGAGGAATTACTCCTTTCCATTCCTGGTGAGGTTCCTTCCAATGTGCTTTGTTTCCTTTGTGTTATCAACCCAGATTTTTTTCTTTTTTCTCTAACCATCATTACCTCTTTCTTCCTCTTACAGACACCAGGACCTTTACTTTTAAAATTAATCATGCTGTTCTTTTTCCTCCCTATTTTTTACCTTTTTATTTGTTCATCTTGTGTTATAAATACTCTATCCTCGGTTCTTCAGCCCTTTTACTGCAGTGTCTGTTCCCTTTAATTTTCTAGGTTTCTGCCTTGTTCTGTATCTCACACCTCATTGCTGCCCTGGGTTCCCTCTCCGAACTCACGTCTGCCTTGGCATGGTTATGTGGCATGGGAGCACTGCTGCCCTCATTCTGCTGTCTGTCCTCAAGATGAGGGAAGATATTTCCCAAAGATGCATAGTTATTTTTCTCACAAGCAGGAGTTGTGTGAAAATTTAGGTTTTGCCTTTTTCATTTGACCACATCATATCTGTGAATTTTCAGAAGAGGCCGTTTTCTTCCTCTGCTGGTTAGAAAGCAGCAGCATGTACAGAGTTTGCACAAGATGATTTCCTATGGTTTACTGACACGTGTGCTCTTTTAAGGTCAGAGAACTGCAAGGGCTGTCCCGTTTGCTGCTCCTTGAGCACTCTACATTACCTGTTATCTACCACCTAATTTCTGACATAGTTTTATTCCTTAAGTCTCTTGAGATTAGTTCCTTTTGCTGGGAGAGAATAAGTTGCCTTGTTAGAGTAACCTCTGAGTTTGCTGTAGGCAGTAGGATTTGGGGAACATAAAGAGTACCATGCCACAAGCACTGAATGTGGTGGGATAAGGAGATGGGATTCTCCGAAAGAACTTTGGAAATACAGAAATGTAGAAAAGATTCTGTAGTGTAAGATGGGATTTTGTTGTCGCTCTGTTTACAAAGCTTGTTTGATTTAACTCAGTCATTTTATGGGAAGAAGAAGTAGAGAAAAGCTTTCTGTTTATTTTTTTAAAAAATTTATTTATTTATTTTGGCTTTAGTAAATTGTGGAAAGAAGGAGCAAATAAAATAAGAGTTTTAATTTCAGGAATAACTAGGTTAAAAAAGGGGGGAGGGGAAGATATTTTGGTTAGAAAAAGAAATAACCAGCAGTCCAAATCACAGGTGCTTTCAGTAATATAAGAACTCTAGGGGAAGGCATTATCGAGGGCACAGGCTATAATTTTCTTTGCTTGTATCATAACTAAATTCTCTGTCAGTAGTTCAAAATTTACCTTAGTCTCAACCAACTGTGAGAATCAAGAAAACATGATGCAATCCTTGCAGAGTGCTGCAAGGATGGAGAAGAGGGCCATGATTTGTATCTGAGAAATACCATAAGGTCTGCAGGGCATGTCAACAAGTACTGGACTGAAAATATGAAGTCAAATATAAATGCAGGAGACATAACCATGCTGGACTGGGGAATTTTTCAACTGTTGATTCATTTCCAGAGTGTCACACAAAAAGTCCTTAATATAATGAAGAAACATTTTTTTTTTTTTAACTCCACTCACTATTTCATTTCTTTATTTTCTTTCTTCCTTCAATTCTCTTATTTTGTTTAGGTAGCTGCTGGTTGCAAATTCTTTGTAACCAAGGCCTAAATGACAAACCAAATGAACCTGTCCAGACAGGTCTAGTTTGGAATCAAGAATTATCTTTCACAAATCATTGCTGGATTAGTACCCTGTAAATCTTAGTATTTTGTCACCTAGTTTTAGTTGCACCACTGAAAATCTAGGATAGTTTCACCCAAACCGTTAAAGAGTAAATGGAGATGTGCGTGCACATGAGTGTACATATACATATATACATATGTATATTTGCATGATTTTTAAGGGAGCAAAGCAAGATGCTGTCTATGTTTCTTGTACAGAGGGAACAGAAGTTAATTTGTAGGTTGGTGAGAGAGAGCTTGTGACACCGCACTCCATTTCACATCAAGAGACATTAACTTGAAATTACTGTTTCCAAGGGAAACACTTATGACTCCAAGCATTAATTTGCATTAGCACATGATAAGGCTAGCCTGTAAATTGAGTTATTGAAAATAACTCGCAACCATAGCACCAAGGAAAGAATTAACTAGGAATGCTTTCCTATAAACTTAAGCTGATTTTTAGCTGATTTTTTTTTTTTTTTTTCCAGGTAGTTAAAATACTAAAAGTGTGCAAAATGTAATCAATTTAGTTTTCTAGTGAAGTCATTATTTAACAAATTGTCACTAAGGAAGCAATCAGTTTGGATAAATTTGAGTTGCCTGTGTTTTATCTCTTCACTTTTTAGGTTTATTTGTACAGTCTATTAAAATCCCTGGTTTGGGACAGGCTCTACATTTTTCTCTTACAGCTGTGAGGACAATGGTCATTCTTTACAAATTTAGTTCAAGGTAATGTGATGTTCTACCCAATCTGGCAGAAAGATTTATAACTTAGCAACTGGGGGCTAAATTTCTGTGTTGTAAGCAAGTCTGGTCTCAGGCAAATTTCACCTCCTTTGAACATCATAAAGATTATTTAGCAAATCGCCATGAAAGATGCTCTTTACCCTTTGTGTGCTCCTGCGATAACCACTCAAAGAGAGTTAACAACTGGTAGCATGAATAACTGAAATCTAAACCAGAGAAATTATTCTGAATTGTTACTGATTACTAGTTGAACATGTACCATCACTGTTTAAGCACTGGGTGATCTGACATTCTCCTGACAAAATATGGGCACACAGGTCCAATTTTTCCATTTTCACTCAGACCTGTATCCTCACTCAGCCTCATAGCTTTGATACAGCAATGGAAATGTCTGGAAAACTTCTGGACTTTGCAAAAGCTTGTCATTCTTTTCGGGAGCTGCTAAGCATGGTACCCCAGTACCAGCTCCCAGTGCAAAGACACAAACCTACCTATCATCCCTCTTTTTGGCCCTCTCCAAACACCCTTCTGATTTATTAGATCCAAAGTTATTCTGGAGGACAAAAGAGGAAAAACAGTGAGGACCAATTTTCCAGCCTACGAAACTTTAATTCCAGATGCTCTCCCCCTGTATTACATTACCATCTGCATCTATGCTTTTACTCCAACAACGGTCCTTTTGTTTGCTTTCCTTCCTTCCTTTCGTCCTTAAACTGAAAAATAAACTTCCAAAAGCAGCAGCACTGGCGTAGTACGGGGTGGCAGTGACGCACCCATGAGTTTGCCCACCAGCCGTAGCTCGGAGGGAGCACGATAAGCCACTTGCTCGAATCATTTCTTCCCCACCACCGTGGGGCAGTGCCTGGGTAGCAGGAGGTTTGCTCTCCGGGCTGGGAGGTAACGGCAACCTGCTGAGCTGCCTCGCACACGAGGCATCAGTGCAACTCTGAATTACAGGCATGGCTTTTCTAGATTATGCACAGGATGTCTGGTTTTCTCCTTGCACCCCCATATGGTAAATAATACGATACAGAAAAGGCAGGTGACAATATTACATGTGTAGGTGAAGAGCATTAATAAAGAAGCAGGCTTGGATCTTGTCATTTCCTGTATGTACGGTGTATTTTTCATGAAGAGGAATATTGAATTGCGCTGCCTTGCCCCTACCCCTCTTACATACCATATTCTATCTGCCTGCCATGCCCGACAGGGCACCCTGCGGTGTATCTCTCAATTGCTTCTCATGAGTAAGGACATTATTTTTGATCCAAACTAATATGTAATTATCTATTTCAGAATGTTTTATTAGGAATTAGGACCCTTTTTATATTTTAACCAAACATATTCATTTCACAGCATGTTAAAAATCATTTTCTCTCCCCTAACTGTGTTTATCCTTTCTCTGTAATATTTCACAGCTGAAGTCCTTTTCTAAGAGAGCTTGAAAAATATTGTCTGTTTTTATTTTTTATTTTTTTAGATAGAGCATATATGGACAAAATATGTCCTTTCCTTTCTTGTCCTTAGCTTTCTAAAATGTACCTGTGTTCAAATATTAAGAAATAAAACAAATATAAATTATGCATTTTCCAAGTTAATTTAAAATGCATTATGCACTGCTTTGTTCTCTGGAATTAGTATTATTAAGGGGACAGATCTGTATGGATTAATTTTGAGTCAGTTTATTCACTTCTTTGTAATTCAGTGGCAAGGATTTCTGTCCCCAGGCGTCAAATTAAAATTTTTACTGTAAGTAACACATACACAATATGGACCTCTTTGTATTGTTTCTTTGTTTTTCTATCAGACAGCATATTTACATATTACATTATTTCATAAAATCATCTCCTACAAGGTAAACAAAACTTCCCCCCCCCCCCTTTTTTTGAAAATGATTTTAAAAGAATTCTCCTATTGTCACTGGAACCAACTGGCACCTAATCCTAGTTTGGGGAGGGGGGTGTTCGCCAATATACACATATTATTTAGCTGTGTTTTGTCCATGTTCTAGCATAAACCGAATAACCATCCAACCTCGCTTCCCTTCCAAATATTTTTGGTGTTTTTTGAGATGCTTCTTTACGATTTTTTTTTTTTTTTTAAACAAGCTATTCAATAATCATTTTAAAGTAATGTTTTATTGTAATAATTCTTTGTACTTAGATGTTTTAAATCTTTATTTTTCCCTAAACCAAGCAAGAAAATAGAGTCTGCTTTCTTAATTAGTCTTCTTTAAACAAAATATCCTTTCATATGCACTAATAAAGACTAAGGATCATTTCTCTCTTGTTTAAATAACTGCTTGCTGTAGTATAAAATTGTAAGAGACATGATGCAGATCAAGATGCTGGCTTGAAGTGGAGAAGAGGAACAAGCAGTGCAATAATAAGCAGATTTTAATGATTTACTATAAATCAGCATTTTTGCCCTGTCAGTGAGATTGAAGAGGCAGACAGCTCCTCACATGTCTGCCTAGCAAATGTCTTCCTGATGAATCATGTGCTCTGAATCACTGATCACAACATTCAAACAGCACATCCAAATAATGAGGAAAACATATACACAGCATTCTTACGGCTAGTCTAAAACTGCAGGAATATGTGTTTTTAGTGGTGTGGTAGTTAAACCCCTGCATTGATACTGTGTGTTTTCAGCAGAGGGTAATATAAGGTTAACTATTGATGCCCTAGCTTTGCTTCTACTCATTAGACCAAGGAAGAAAATCTAATCTTTACGTATTCTACAGGAAAAAAAAAAAGGCAAAATTGGATAACGATGTATATTTTTAAGTATCCTCCAACAGGGAAATGCATCAACTACTTACCACGAGAAGGGTTATTTTCATTAATTAGAGAACTATCAGAGCTATTGTTTTATATACAGTATATTTCAGATGACTGTTGTTAATTATGTCAGTTGGTCACAAAGAATAATAGTGGTTATAAAATATTATGCATTTTATAGCAAAATCCACAGCGATCGTCCTTGCACCCTTGACAATTCTTTTAGATGACTAAATAATTGTCATGAAAGTCTCCTGTGAATGGTGAGGTGTGACTGGTTCCAGCTCTGCACAGCAAAGTGCACAGTTTTGCAAGGGGGACTTAGATACATTTAAAAAAAAAAAAAAAAATCCATGGAGGTGAATGGGATGAGGTGGCAGCCTGGAAGCTCCAGTAGCCTTAATGAATAAAGTGCGGTGCGGGGTCTGGGCTTGGGACTCGCTCCTGTTAACAGGAGCAGGGCTTACATGTGTTAGACAAAACTTCCCTGAATGAACAGGGGGCCTGACCCGCCTCCTCCATCCCTGGGGTTCCCGGAGGTCGGGAATTTGTGGTAGCAGTGGTGATGCTGGTGATACCTGTGGTCCTCTCTCCCAAGAGGTGTGGGGCTGCAGCAGCGGGAAAGCCAAGCCGGGATGGTGCGAGTCCATTTGGAGGTGAGCACCGAGGGGCTCATCCTGTGGCTACCCGGTCTGGCTGCTTGTGGTTGAAAGGAGGACTCCAGATCCTAGCAGTCGCTGTCCTTGAACCTTTTATTAAGAGCATCATTTATTCAGCAAACTTTCTATTAGTAGGAAGCCTGGATTTAGAGACTTTTAAAAGAGGATTATTCCAAATTTGGCCATGGTGATCTTTTGAAAGATAGTAACTTGTAATTCTTAGTTTCGTAAACAGTAACTTTTACATTTATTGCTAATTTTCTGCACTGCTCTAAATGCACTCTGCACATTTTAGCTTAGGATTTGTTAGGACCATTGACCCAGGCAGTATTTGCAGTTCTGTTTGTCCTCCTGCAGACTTAGTGAAACGTTTTTTCTTAGAGATCCTGCAGATGAGCTAGCACTAGAAATCCGTGGGGTTTTTTTTGTTCACATCCCTGTATTCTGCTCCCCATTTGATGCGGTATCAAAAAATGTGTTTTGCAAGAAGCTGCTGTCCATTGTTTGAAGAGGTAAAAATTCAAAGTCCTCATCATTTTTGGTTTGCACTCAAGGGAAAAAATAATAATGGGCTTTTAAAACAATAAAATGTCAATGTATTTTAAACATGACCATGTCAGGCTCAAAAATGTTTTTCAAGAGCATATCCATTTGTTTAATTTGAATAAGAACATACTTAATTTCATGGTCATTTGGTTAAAGCAGTTATTTTTATTAATGTGTTATTGAGCTAGAAGCTGAGGGCACTGGTCAGTTTGCTACTGTATAACTCACTCGCTTGGAGAATGAAGCCTAACAGCACAAAGGGGAAAACTCACGTGCTATTTGGGTGCCGCAATGGTATATTTGAGCTGTGTTCTTATTTTATTCAAAGTAAGGAGGTGAAAAAAACAAAATGCTCAGACTGCTGATTTCTGCAGAAAAAAAAAATCTGCAAATGAACTGTTCTATTAGCACAAATGTACAAAAGTCTTTAGAACCTCTCTCTTCAAAAGCATAATTAGGTATTTATTTCAGACATACTAACATCTTTGCAGTAGCTAATAAGATGCAGCCCATTTGAATATTAATATAATAAATGATTAAATTAAACAGCAAGATTCAGACTCAGAAATAGCCTTTATAGGTCCCAGGGGGTCACTAAAACTGTATTCCATTTCTTCCTACAGTTAACATAGTACAAGGGACATGAATGCGTAAAGCAATATTTGTCTTATGAAACATGGAGTTTTATATTGTGCTATTCAGTTTTATTACTCCACAGTTTGAAGCTGAGGCCTGTGATGAAGTCACCATGCTGGGACCCAACAGCAACTCTTCCTGTTTCAGTGCTTTTTGGCATCAAAGTGACGCATCGTTGCTTTGGCAGAGGCAAACTTAGTGGCAGGCTACATATAAACAGGTTAAAAATGTCGGCATGTGATAAACTAATAACAACACACACACACACACAAAAAGTTGTCGTAAATGGCTTAGGTTTTTTTATCTGTACTTTATTATGTATTTATTATTAATAATATGTCCCCAATAATGTGCAGAATTAATATCAACAGCACTAAGATGATAGGTTGGGGTTATTTTTTCCCTTGCACACCAGATAAAAGAAAAACAGGCAAAGTAGGCAATTATAATTGGCCATTATTCCAATAAAGGTGTTTCCCTTCTCAAATTAGTCCATGAAAACTGCACACTATCCAAATCCCATGAACCTGAGAGGTGTTAATAAACATCTGGTCGTGGTTTTTGCTTAATTAGCAATCCTTAGTTTGGACTGAAGTCTGTTTATGTAAAACAAAACACACACACACACAGAGCCTCTCTCATTGCTCTCTCTCCCTCTCTCCCCCCACCTTTTTCATAACAATAACGAAAAAAAAAATGTTTTTTGTTTCGTGAGCCACAGCCCTTCAGCAGTCCAGCCCAGCATCTTGTAAGTGCTCGGTGGGAGAATTGGATTTTTAAGTCTTATCATTTGTCAACACAGCAGAATAAAATGAAAGCTATTTGGATTTCTCTGTTTCTGTTCATTTTACCAGACTAATGCCACCTCAATCAGACCTGCAAAATCCCTGTTTTTTTTTTTATTGGAAGCTAAGTTACTATTTTTAAATGCAAAAGCAGAAATTGTGTGCTTACTACGGGTTTCTGAAAAATGCCATTTTATTATTCTTAGCATCCAAAATCTTACAGCCCTATCTCTCTAAGGAGCAGCATTGGCAGGAAGGTAATGGATAAACATGCAACTGGGCTTGCAAGACTATACTGTCTAAATTAGATAAAAGAAAAGTAGGAAGAAAACTCCAAGATAAGTGATACAAAGTAAATCAAAACAAATCATCTTACCAAACTTTATTCACATCTGATACCATTTTTAGAAATTAAGGTCAGTTTTGTGGAACTAATAGGGAGTTACACCTATATATCTTGGGCACCATGACAATGCTTGAGAGGAAGATTTATACACTATGGTTGCAGATGCAGAAGAAAGATATGAGAGATCAAATGGAAGTGCATGATAACAAATGAAAAATGGTCCCCACAGCCCATAAATTAATTGAGAAAAGAAGGTTGTCATTATTTGAACATGCTTTAAAATAAGGTATGGGGTCCAGATGGCAGAGAATAGATAGGCCAACAAAGTTTGAGTAATTGATGACTTAAAAATAGAACAAGATCTTAAAGAAATGAATCACGTTGGGAGAGTTAGAGGAGGAATATTAGATGAAAAAGCACAAAAAACTCCTCCAAACTTCAGAGCAGAAATCAAAGTATAGGAAAACAGACACATTTTTCCTTGAAGAATCTAAATAAATGTAAGTAATAAATATTTCAGGCAGCAATTGTATCCCCATTAAGGACACTTTTCTATTGTCGTTTCATTAACCTATTCAGCTTTGTTTTCATGTTTTTATTTCTCTTTTTCTGTAGTCTAAGTTCTTTGGTTTCTTTTTCTTTTTCTTTTTTTTTTTTTTCTTTTTTTAGGAGTGCACTGAAAGAAATTAGCAAAGACTGTGCTATAAAAATCACAATTACCATTTCTGCTCCCATCACTGTTGTTAGCTCATAAGGTCATTCCAGAGAACCCTTTGGTAAACAGCACTATGGTTTTCAGAGCTTATTGTCTGCTCTTATAGTATCATATTTCCAGCAACAGAGCTTGTTATTCTGGTTAAAACCAAACCCTTCTTAGCTACATCTGCAGGTTAGCAGGGTCAGGCAGGCCATAGAGGAAGTGACAACACTGTGCAAATTTTATTCTGCTTTTTTTTTTTTTTTTTCTTTCTCTAGTTTTATTCTTTAATCTCAGATTGAGGGGAGGTGGGAGCCGTGATTTTAGGATTATGCAATTCCAAGTAATAAATACATAAACCATGCATAATTTTATTTTTGCTTCTGAAATGTCAACCATTTCCTCATAGAGAACATACCTGTATGAAAGATGCAGTGTGCATGAATATGCATATATATGCATATATACATATTTACATATATACACACACAAAATATATACATATATTTATATTTTTATATATACACACACGTGCTTCCATACATATCTGCACTTGTATATCTCTCTATATACACATACACAGAGATTTTTATATATATATATATATAAAAAGTAATTATATATACACACATATGTAATGTATAAAAATACACAGATACACGCACATATATTTATATATGCACATGTGCATTTTCCATATTTATCGCTTTTCAGTACATTAGAGCATTTAGTACTTTGGAAGGCACTCATCCAAACACAGCTCCATGTAAATGCACTGTGTACAAGCCAAGAAAGAACGGCTCCAGGCTGATAGAAACCTCAGAAGTATGTTAAATCATACTACTCAACTGTTCCTCATTAGAACACTCCTCATTTCTTTTTTTTTTTTCTTCCACTTTAAAAAAAAAAAAAAAAAATTCCTCAAAGCCACTTCGGTGCTGCACTCTAGGAGCACATTATGAATATTCAGATTGAAAATAGAACACCCTCTAATAACGTGGAGCACAAAGAAGCGCTGAAATGTATTCAGCCTCTTATTTACATTGTTATGAGAGATATTGCATTATCAAACAATGGCTCCATTCCACACTGTATCCGTTATCCCTCACATTAGGCTCCCTGGGAACTTATTATTGATGACAAAAATGCATCTAATGAGAGAATGCAGACTCGCTAAATGTATAGGTAAGCTATATTGCCTATAAGAAAGATAGCCCTAAAGGAAAAAGCATCAAAGCCTGAGAGCTGATTTGTTCAGAAGTGCAACTGAGATGGGAAGAAAAGCAAACTTGGGGACCTTGCCATCACAGCACACAATGATGTCATTAAGGTACATTAATCTCAAAAAAGATATATACAGGAAAGCTGAAACGTGACCCTCGGTGCAGAAGCAGTGAGAAGGCTTGGAAATACTCAGAAGGCAGAAATATTCAGGCAACAAACATTTCAACAGAAAGAGAGTTGCCAGCAGGATTGATTTGAATACTCAAACTGGTGATTTATTTTTCATGCTTCTCATAAAAAGAAGATTCTTTTTTTTCCGCCCCTCTGTCTCTCCTTCCTCGACAGTAGGAGAGATGGGATGAGACCCATGCTGCCCATTTCGCAGTGGTGCCTTTCACAGGCACCAAAATGAATGCGGGAGATTGGCTAGGCCAATTCAAACGCTTTGCAAGGAGTATATCAAAAAATGGGATAATCCACTTCCTTTGCATTTGTAACAGGAGCAAGAGAAGGACAATTTCATTAAAAAAAAGGCCAGCCTCTGTAAAGAGCATGTTAAATAGTTTCATAGACCAAATCCAAAGTGCTTTCCATGCAAGTCTTGCTTTGCCTTTAACTGAAATGAAATTTCACAAATCCAGATGTATGTATAAAAAGAAAAATTAAAGACAAAATATTTACTCATGGACTCAATCGTCTCTTTTCTAGTGTGTGTGGGGAGGGTATGCTATTGATTTTTGAACAATATAAATTTAGCATATTTTACATGATTCATTACATTCCTCAGAACCATTAAGAGGCAGTTTACATGATTTATTCAGAATAAGGTCCACTTTTAGCTATATTTAAGTCTCCTATTTGTTACTTAACATGTGTTTAATGTTTTCTGTCCCTGCTGTGCACAGCTGCAAGCTGCTATTTTTTTGGCAATTTTTGTGACTGTGAAGTGATTTGTGTCTTTGAATCTCACCTTTCCATTCTACGGCCTGCTGTTTTGACTTTTTTTTTTTTTTTTTCCTGAACTTTAGGAAAGAAGTTGCACTGTGTTATGATCTTTACTTCACTGCCTGGAAGTAAACATGAAGTCTGAAAGGACCATTAAAAAAAAATCATGGCAGCCTTCCTTATGGGGTAGATATAAGGACACATATGTAATCAATTTAGCATTTTGTGGCACTGTAATGCAAAGCAGTTTAAGAAAAACCCTCTAAAAATGCAATAATGACATAGGAACTACTAACTGAGTACTGGCAAACACTTCACTCACCACTTACTTACAACCAGTCTAGTGACATAAATAGTCCATGTCAGGGAATCTTCCATATTGTACAACTTCATTAAGATTATGTGGGATTATCTCAATTAGAGGAATATTAAACAGAAAATCAGCTATTATTGTACAATGTATTTAAAATATCCTATTTACTTTAGCGATGATAAAGCCAACAAGGCAGAGCTTCTGCAGCGCAGGGACGGGCGGCGTGCGAGGCTCTGTCGCGGTGCCTCTTCATCGGCTGCTTCTCCTGCGGCCACCTCTCTGTTTTGTGGAAATGAATCAGTATCGCTCTTGCAAATTAGAATCCACGTATAATCCACGGGCAATGAATGTGCAGTGTTCATATAATGATCTAAAAAAGGCAGGTAGCAGTGCATTATGCATATGCTGGTATATATTCCTTTTTTATGTAGAGTAAAACGGGAGCGTGTTGCAGTGTGCTGAGATCTGGATGCATGCCGGTGACTCCCTCCCTTCTTTGGAAGGTTCATATGCCACATCTCTAGTAAATATAGCAAGCATTCTGTGAGCATTTGTTGTCATTCCTTACAATATCTCTGGATAATTTCAGGGTCTATCAAGCTGCTACTTTAATTGATAGGAGAGCATTTCCAACTAACATTTTTTAGCAAATATAGTAGGTAAAAATGCCCATGTCAATTTGAATACATTTACCTGCAAGTTGCAAACTTAGTAACTTCATTTATCTGATTTTAATGAAAATGGAGAATGTATTGCTATATGACTTTAAAAAAAAAAAAAAAAAAAAAGGTAAAATATACCGGTTATTACTGTTTGATATATGTTCCCCGTCCTTTTACAGGATCTATAAGAGAAAGCCATGTTGAAACAGTTTAATGCAATGCCTTTAACTTATCTAAAGCACATTCAACTGACTGCGCTGGGAAAATTGAATCTTTTCCTCACAATCTTAGTGACATGAAAAATATATAATACAGTAAATGATTAATGCAGTTATAAACTATACCTGAGATAAGATTTAAGTATTCATATTTCTATCATGTTAATACAACACGATAAACCCATGAAGCAAACTTGACCATAGCATTTGTTATTCTGTCCAGTGTTCAATTATTCTTTGTCCAAATACAATTTAAGGGCTTGCTAGAATACATTCTCCGGCTACGAAACATTATGTGCTACAGTGAGATAATCAACAGCAGTGGTCAGCAACTATAGACCTCGAGCCTGTATACACAGTGCTAAAATAAAAGGAGCCCAGACCTGTACATATAATCACGTACAGGTTTTTATTTTGGTTGTCCAACATGCATCATTTACAATGTGAAAGCATTACCTCTTCCTTGATTTTTTCTAACATTTCACTTGAAGCTTTATATTTTTAGGTAAACCTAAATTGACACAATCACAGCTGTGCTTAGCAACTGGCCAAGCCATCTCAAACCACATTGCTTTAATAACCAATAGCTTTTTCTAATTTGTGCAGAAAGGGTCAGATTCTGCCCGTGGGAAACACATGCAGCTAGGAATGATGTCAAGAGGAAAAATGAGCCCATGGTGATAACCACTTTGATCCTTTGATGGGCATTTTATTACAAGGATCATGTGCCTTCGTGTAAATAATAACCAGTTGTACTGTGAGACGAGCAGCGTGTCCAGCAGCGAGTGCACAAAGTTAGGAGCCAGACTGTGAAGTCTGTAGTTCTGACACCTTCAGTAGCTTTGCAGTAGATCACTTAAAGTTTCAATATGTCTATTTGTAAAATGAGTATAAAACTCAGCTTTTAAAGATGCATTTCATATACTTGAAATAAAATATCTTTAACACTTTTTTTTAGTATCTTTCTGATCCAATATCAAGGTGAACCCGGCTGTAAGCCAGGGGCTAGACTGGATCGCCAGGTTCTTTCCAACCTAAATTATCCTGCAGTTCAATGATTTCAGCCCTTGGCAGGGCTGATTTTAAAATACTTGACCTTTCAACCCTTTTTTTAGCGTTCGAGCCATGACTTCCCCCCGAGTACGTGGACACTCCGGACACCTCCTGCCATGGCCAGCCACTTGACCATGCCGTGTGAGGACTGGCATCTCCACAAGCCCAGTTCACATCGCCTTAATTTGCTGAAATGCTGGTGGTCTCCTTGCTAGAAAGCAGTCAGAACTGACTTTTTGTCCTCCTCCCAGAGCTGCAGTGAGCTTGCAGAATTTGCCCTGTCCTTCCGAGCCTACTTTCATCATTCAAATAGTAGCCAGGAATAATCATAGAATCATAGAATCACAGAATGCTTAAGGTTGGAAGGGACCTCTAGAGATCATCCAGTCCAACCCCCCTGCACACGCAGGGTCACCTACAGCAGGTGGCTCAGGGCTGCGTCCAAGTGGGTTTGGAAGGTCTCCAGAGAAGGAGACTCCACAACCTCCCTGGGCAGCCTGTGCCAGGGCTCTGTCACCCTCACTGTTAAGAAGTTTTTCCTAAAGTTCCTGTGGAACTTTTGTTGTTTCAGTTTGTGGCCGTTTCCTCTAGTTCTGTCGGTGGCCACCAATGAAAAGAGGCTGCCCCATCCTCCTCACTGCCTCCCTTGAGGTACTTACAGACACTAGTAACAATAAACATAATAAACATACTGATGAATGAGTGAAGAACTGGTAGCAGCAGCACTTTTAGAAAACCTGTGATGTGAGAAGAAAGTAAAAGCTACAGTTTCCTTTAAGAGCTACTCAGAAAATAATGTTGAAGATGACCAGTGTTTAACAATGAAAAAAAAATTGTCAAGGCTTTCACTGAATAACTAAACTGCCAAGAGTTTTTCTGTTTTTATTTGCCCTCCCAGCTCAGTTGTCAGATGAAGAGTTTTTGATGAAAACATTTTTTTTAAATAGGTATAGAAGCCAACTGGGATGGCCAGGCAAGGGAACTCAGAAAAATGCCTGTAGAGACGCAAAGGACTTTGCTAAGCCAATCTGTCACTGACGAAGGTTTGGCTAGGCAAGCGTTCAGGATGATCTGTGGTTTGCCTAGCTGTCAGAAAGCTAAGTAAATTTAATAGCCATATTTCAAACAAAAATTCAACTAAACTGTATCACATTGCAGATACGCCCTACAATCAAAAGAAAAAAAAAGAACAGACCTCTGTAAAGTTATTTTATCTTCACATTTTTTATCTTTTTTTAATTAAACAGGCCTTAAGAACACAAACAGCATTAAAAATGATAAGCAGAAACAAAATAGTACTCAACACTTGTTTAAAACTTGAATACAACTTTATTAATTCTTTATGTCTATGACACTAAGTTTATGTTCTTATTCACTTGCAATTTGATCCAGACTACTGCTAGTTCCTATCATTCTAAACAAGAATTCGTGTTTGTACCTAGACCAAAAGACCCTCAATGAAGTACCAGTACTGCTAGCAATTGTATATTTTTTTTTAAACTTGAGAATGCAAAATCTAAAACACAACCGGATAACCCCCAGTAACAGACACCATTATTGCTCTGATAAATGCAGTGCTTTTATACAGCTATTTATTAGGTATCGGCATCAGTGTTTGCCTCTATAGGCATTGATAGCAACTCTGCTTGCATTTTTGTGTAAATACGTTCATGTATCTATTTAAATCTGCTGTGCAATAAATAATGAATTTCTTTCCAGTTTCCCAATTTACTTACATGCTTATTGCAAAATTTCCAGAAATACAAATGGTTTCATTTCATGAGGAAGAAACAGCAAGTGTATTCCGTCTTTTGCAATACACTTACATTGTATACCAATGCATTACTGATGCCTTTTCAGCCACCCTTCCAATGTTCAAATATGTTCTTTCTTCCAGATGTGTAGGCAACATAAAGTACAGCACAATGAAAAACTTTGGCTAGAGAGGTGGAATCCATCCCATCCAAAATTACCCATGTAAAGTTAGCTAACTACTCTACATTAATGACTGAGCTCTTTCTTTTTATAATCAGTAGCAACTGCAAATACAATGCATTTAAATGATGTTAGACTCTCTGTTTTCGCAGGAATCACCCTCTGTAGATGTCTGTTTCTCTCCACTAACTATAAACGGTAACTATTTCAGATTTAATTGTCTTTTAAACAAATGTTATATATCCAAAATTACATGGATGTCAAACTGAAATGAGCAAAAAATTAAGGAGACTAGTCAGACTGTGCCCCCTTTGTTACTTAGGAAACATACGTTTACTTACATAAAATGCCCTTCTGAAATAACTTAAATAAATCTGTGAAGCTGTCAAGTATTCTAGGTGCTTTGCGCCTACATCTGTAGGGATTTCATAACACTTATTAAAAACCTTCACACATCTAGCTTAGGAAAGCCCTTCTGGATGAAAAGGAGGTTTCCAGGGATAGCCTGTACACTTCAAGCTTTACATCCTAGATCCCGATATATGTTAGGTTTTAGGCTTGAAAGTATGGTTTTCTGCTTCGGACCTTAGCTGTCCGTGCAGACTTGCAATAAAAAGTGAGGGAGAGTCCGTAAACCTTAATGGTATAATTGAGGACAACCTGGCCTCAGTGGTGTCATACCTCTGGATGAGCTGTTGTCTGTCCATACGATCTATTTTACAGGTAACAAGTCATCTGAGAAATTCCAGGAGATTTTCCTGGGTGTTCTTAGCCTCTTGTGAAGAAGGTATTTGAAGAGAGCAGCACAAGGCTTAACACATCCAAGTTTGTAAAGAACAGGCCAAAAAAATGTTCCAGTTCCTCACATCTGAATGACATTTCCAGCCAACCAACACACAGCCATAAGAGAAAATCAAGGAAAGCTTTCCCATGTTACTGCTTTTACAAGTGTCTTAAAGTGATTGACAGCGTTCATATTCTCATTAAGGCATCTGCAGATAATGAGGTATCTAGGCACAGGACTAGCCACTGCTTGAGCATGCCAGGAATATTATCACTGACGTTTGAGGAAAAACATTGCAATTCCACACAATACCTCTACATCTTAGAAACGTCAAAACACAGCCAGATGCTGGAGCCATGGCTGCTGAAATCACATGGCTTAGTTGGTATCTCTTAAAAGAATTATTATAGGTGTATAGTATCTATTTAGCCAGTCAGGACTGCGGGTTTAATTCTGGAGATAAGAGCAGGCTTCTCCCCAGAGTTTAAAGACTCTCCCCGCTTCTACTTTTGAAATCTTCATAGTTTCCATAAACAAGGTTCAAAACCAAACTCATGCTGTGACGAAATATGGAGTTGAGGAAGAAGTCTGACATTTCCAAGCTCAAGGCAGGCACAGAATTTCAAGCGTGGAGGGGAAAAAAAAAAAAAAAAAAAAAGTAGTCCTGCACACCTGAAAGCCCATCCTGCAATTGATATTTCAGACCAACCTCACTACAGCCTAGCGCAGAGTACCCTTCGGCATGTCACTTCACCGTGACACCTCTCCTCTGCCTCTGCTGTGCTTCATCTAGTTAATTTTGAGCCTCTGGGCCAAGCATATTTTACTCTGTGATTCAGAGGGAGAGAGGGACAGACAGATAGATACTAATAACAAATAATATGTGCATGCATGTGACTGAAGTGCAGAAACTGTCCATAAAACAGAAAGGATGTCTCTACATTTCTCCTGTCTCTGGACACTACAGCTGCTTTTTCCCCTCAAGCTTCCCCTGTTTGACTCTTGTCCTAGCTGAAAGCACAAGACAAGTCAGGTTAAACTAATATCCTCAGTTCTTGTGCTGTAATACCCAGTGGCCCACGACAGCCTTGTAGTTATATAGTCTGTATGAGGATATCTACAGCCAAACATAAAAAGATTTGCAGGTCTTCATACAAAACTACACAGAGGAGACATAGGGTCAAAATAAATTCATTAGTACTCTTTCCTTCTAGAGAAACTGTTCTTCCACCTGAATATGTAAACTGTAGTCTAATGCCCTGTAGAGATGAGGAACATCAAGAAAATCACAGTGGCTAAAGCTGAAGGTAGTGAAAGAGCTGGGATTGATCACTCTTCCTTGGTGTTACCCCCTCCCCCCATAAGCTAAAGTGCAACTAGTATATTGAAAAGAAAATGTGCATCAGATAATATTTTTATATTATTGTTTTGCACCACCGCAGCTCCCGAGTATGATATTGGTGATAGCATACCATTCCATACCATAGATCATTTCCCACCTGCAGAATGGGTACACAATTCACTTCCCCACTCTTCTCGCTTATCTGGTCTAGCAAGATGGTGTCTGTGTTTGTACAGACCATAGCACAGTAGATCCTGAGGTTGGTTAGGTCTCTATGTGTTGCTGTAATGCAGACAATAACTAATAAAGTGAGGAAGTAATACTTTCAGAATTACAGGAGAATTCCGTCAAACAAATACTAGAAACATTAATCAGTTAAATTTCTAGCACCAGTCTGGAAATGTACTGTTTTGTTAGAATTGGTCTGTCTTATGAAAATAATAAATCCTATATTTTCATGCTGTTTTTTTTCTCCATGTGCTTGAGAGATTTCTTATTACACTTTGTCACCAAGCGCCACACTAAATGTTCAGCCCTCTTTTTGGGTTGTACCTGAAAGGGAAGAAAATGATGTCTCATATTGACAGCTGCTAGAGGAATTCATGGAAATCAAAAGCTTTCTGGATAACGCAGTGTGAGAAATGCTTGACCAATTGTCCTTACTTCTGCGTGGGCTGGCCGGTGACTTGTATACCACAGCTCTGCTCGTGCACTGACTGGTGTGGGACACGCAGTGCGAGACAGAACAGGGCAGCTGCAAATGAAAACCACCCTGGGGAGGGTTACAACTAGATAAAGTTTTCGACAATAAGATTCCAGAGACTGCTGACTGGAAAAAAGCTCAATATTTTAGTCTCAGTACAAATTTGCTTCAATCTTATACAACTCCCATGCAGCAGCATCCACAGCTGCATGCTGTAAACAACAAACAAATCTATTTCCATCAGCCCTGCTGATGCTATGAGAAAAGTGCCTGAGCATAAGACATGCACAGATGTAGAGTCTCACCTGAGCCTAGTGCTGCCCTCCATTTGGCCCCTCTAACTTAATATCGTTGTTACAAAGCTATTGGTCTCCTGGTAGCGAGCTGGCTCAATGCAGAGCCTCTTCTTCCAGCTAATCTGACAACTCCGATCCAAGAAGCATCAAGGGCCCAATTAAGAAGACACATCTTATCAAGGAGCTTATTTTGCATAACAGAATACAAATGACGAATAAAAATTTAATGTTTAATAACTTAGTACAAAGAGGGCTGTTGATATAGAATGCCTGGAATTTTTATGGCGGCTGTCAGACTTGTGATAAAACTGTTATATAGGAACACTTGGCAAAAAACAGCGTAGAATTTTTCAGTAATGGTGTGTGCATGATATTGCATTAATTCTTGATAGGAAAGTAACTGTAAGCCTGGGAATCAGCCAGTCTGAATTTCACTGTAAGATGATTTTTTTTTTTTTTTTTTATTGAAGGACATCTAAATACATTTTAATGAAGAGTTAGCTGAAAGGATACTTGGTACTTCATAAATGCATTTTTGTGTTTGTTGAAGTCCAAAAATTATAGGAAAATCATCATAAGCCCTCTGCATTCGGAATAACTTTGTCAGATTCATGGATGATAGGGAGTTAGAGAGGAAGGAGAGGTTACATATAAGGCTTTGCCCTTGCTGAATAGGGGCATTTCTTCAACTTATTTATACTGTATAAAGAAGATGAATACAGATGTAGCTCTTTTCTGAGTCTAAAGATCATAACTGCAGGAAAGCTTGACTTACTTATCTTTGTTCTGATGATTGCAATTTATATATTAGAAGTCTTCCACGCTAATAAAGAAAGATATTTTTGTGCTTTAAATTCTGATAATAATAGTTTTTCAATGTGCAGGTATGTGCCATATTACTAAAGAATTACTGGAAGATAACTACTATGTTCTGTAAATATGTCTGAACCAAGCAGAAAAAGAAAGGTATTCAGATTTTCTTGCAACTATTTTCGGGAGGCTGATGCTCTTGCACAGGTTTGAAACATTCGTATCATATTCTGATGAATTTCCTATAGTTCCTAAGCTTTTCTTAAAAAAAAAAAAAAAATCTAAATATGTAAGTGTAGAAATTGTCATCTTTACCAGTATACTTAAAATAAAGTGTCCATTAAATAATGCTAAACTAATGCTGAATTAGAGTGGAACTCTTTTAGAAGTACATATCACATCCATATGAATACTAAAAGAATTTCTTATTCATTCGATTCTATTGTATTAGTGTTATTGCAGTGAATACTAAATGAATTCCTAATGATTGGATACTTAAAATAAAGTGTTACCCCTTTACAATAGTCATCAAACTTTAAGGACAAATTCAGATAAAAAAAAAATGACATACTGACAGAGAAAAAAAAGGTTGAACTGTATAGTTCAGACTATTGAAAGGTATAATTTATCTGATGATGCTAACATTCAGATGCAGTCTTATATTAGAATTAATACTACAGGAGTGGACCCTTATACAGAGGATTTGTTGCAGAAATAAAATCTATCAGTAACCGTTTCATTGTTCCATCATTATGAGCTCATTTTGTATTCACTGTAATAGTACTGATCGTAATGAATTTGTTTGATATTCATGTGGCTCTCACATGCATTAACATAGGCTTTCTGTAGTAATTCAACATCCAACAAGCATTAGTTAGTGCAGACTTTGGATTAGGCATGGACTGATATTCTGCAACTGCAGTTTCCTTTCAGTTTCCATGCAGTCAAAGGACACTCTTCTCTGGCAGATTTCCGGGTTCTTTTTGCTTCTGACACATCCTTTTAAGCTGGAAAGCCTCCTGAAGGATCCCGCACTACCTTTGCACATGAACTGAGGTGTGTGCCATCTTATATCTTAGGCAAGAAGCCAGAAAGCCAGAATTTTATCACCCAGGCACATTACCTCATTATCCCCTTGGCAATAGTGGCTCTGGCACAGCAGAGAGCTGGCAGGGTACTAAAGGAGCAAGAAATACTGACTCCTGGTTTTAAATGGGTTTTGTTGCTTTAGGTTCAGAAGTGCCAGTACTTCCCTAGCGTTTGATAATATTTATTTGGCAAAATGAACTCCTGTCCTTGAAGTATGCTTCTCAAAGAACTCCAAACTCCATGGCAAAAAACCGGTAAACCTTTGGAAAATTTTCATAAACGAGGAAACCCAGCCAGCTTCTCCTCAGTTCTGACTAGCTTGAAATGTTTCAGGCATTCCTCAGTCAAAGCCTGACTAGTGTGGGCTCGGTTGCTCTTCATTCTCAGCCAGGGTGCTGGACGTTTTCTCTTTTATGTCGCATGATAATTATTCTCATTATATCGTCATGAGATTATAGATGAGCTATAGATGAACTGCAATACCTACTACCAAGAATTATTGCACTGCTCATACAAAATGCTCGAAGCACCACAGGTAATACTCGCACTCGCAGGTAATATACTCAAAATTAATTCATGTCATCAGTTTGACTGTAGTCACCGATAATTTTTAAAAAATGGCATCAGGTGACCTGTTGACGCTATCGATACTCCTAATACAAACCACAGTGTTTTCAAAGTATCCTCTCTATTTCATTTGAGGACGTGGCGTTTCAGAAAGTTTTCCTCATCCTCCTCCCCATTACAGCACTCATCTAAACCACAGGGTTTTTGCTTCAGCCATCCAAGGGAGGAAGTTCCTCAGTCCGCAAGTCTCCGGGGTCCTTCTTCCTCTCCGTGGGACCTTGACTGAAGGTATGAGAAGACAGAGAGCTCCAGTATAGCCCTGTTGGCTTCCAAAAACCCGATGGCAGAGCTAACATACTCTTCCCATAAAGGTCCTTGCCTAATTGGGACATCGGGGCCCGTGGGGAAGGAGCCCCCATGTGCTCCTCTCCATTGGGAGCAGAGGCGGGGAAGGAGGGCAGCCCGGGAGCGACGCTTCGGCGGTACGTCAGCCCACGGGCTGCTCCTCTGCTCGCCCCAGCCCAGGCACCTGTGAGCTCCGTCAGAAGCCCCCGTGGGCAGCAGTGGGCTCAGGTTCGAGAGAACCGCAGCGGGGAGTGGAATCAGGGAAACACGTGCGTTAAATGAGGTGAGGGACTGGGGGGGGGCCTCTCTCCTTGCTGCTTACCTCTCCTTCCGACTGGCTCTCAGGTCTCTCGGAGGCCCTGACAGACGTAAAACACTGATTAATTAATTTGATTTATGATATAATCATACCACTGTACTTGAGAGTTTAATAAAATACTATTATTTCCAGTGTTCATTCCTGAAAGGAATTTCAGGTAAAAAACATATCAGGGGAGGCAGTGCTATTCCTGGTAAGGGGAAGGGATGCAAAAGATGAACTGATTTACTTTGCACTTGCTGTGAGGTCAGGTTTTTGAGGTGCATAATTATTCCTCTTTTAGCTACAAATGTTGCTCTAGGTATACAGATTTAAGACCAGGCAGCACCAGGAAATGCACCTGGATGTTTCTGTACCAATGTTTTGTTTAGGACAGAAAACTGCCTTACATAATTGTGGAAAACATATTCTTTCTTTCTATTCTTTCTTCGAATTTACCTCACTGAAAAATTGACAGTTTTAATCCTTTCTGAGCAGAGACTAAGGAAGATCATTTTTCCTCAGCTTCTAAGACTTAAATGTATTTTCTCTTTTTTTTTTGGAATAAAGTACTTTTTATAATCACTCTGCATATGTGCATGAATGATGCAGAAGCAAACAGCAAAGACTTAAGTAGGCAGTTTGCTTTCTATCATCTTTTGTGACCAAGCACAAAGTTTGCTTGTGTTTACTGGGACCTGGTGGGAGCGATGCCCACCCGCTGCAGGGTACCTGTGCTGATGTACTCGCATCACTCCTCAATTAAACGAAAGCAAATGTATGCCGTTGCTGTGTGTGTGCCACAACACCTGGGCACAATAGAATGGATTCATGGACTACACACCCATAAATCTTCATTTCCTAGGTTTGTGGGTTTGTCAGGCCTTTAAAGTTATTTAACACGCTTTTTGCAGTGATAGATAGGTACTGAGAGTGTTATAAATACTAACTTGTGTCTGAAAGTTAGGCTGTGAAGCTATCACCCCGGCTTATGGTGTCTGTGATTTTATATCCAGCTAACAAGTCACTTTCATGGGCCGGGACATCATCTGGAGGCTGTGAATGTGTAAGAACCAACAGTTACTGCATATACGTTTGGAGCCGTTTGATTCATATACACACTGTTCTTTTAGGAAAGAAGAAAAAAGCATAATCAGGCCCATTTCTTTCTTTAGTTTTAAAAATAAAGACCGTAGACCTCACCAGTGTCTGGCCTATCAGGAATGCATAACGAAAACGAACGTTCATTTTTTCTTTAAAAGTGTCTCAAGCTAAATGATACTGACGCTTTCAATTTTTAACATCATAATCAATAAAGGCTGCTTATGCACACTTTGCAAAACCATCAGTTTAGAAGTTTGAAAAAAAAAATCTGCATATGGCTGCAGCTTGCTGACTGCAAAGCTCTAGCACTAAATCTTCTGAGTTAAAGTTTTACTGGTGTGTTATGAGTAAAAATGCCTTGTCAGCCATCTGCCAGTTTTTCTCCTAACATCCATATTTTCAACCCTTGCTAAACATTGGGAGCATTTGGCCACAAGAGGCCAGCTCTACAATTAAACAGCCGAGCTCTGCAGCAGAAGCAAGGGCATGTCAAAATAGAACTGTCTGTTATTAATTTTAAAAGTCCATAAAGGAAAGCTATGACCCTGTCAGGGTGATAGACTGGCAGTTAAATGTATTATAAACTGTTAACTCTGAGAGACACAAAAGAAAAGGAAAAGAAAAACAATGCAGCAGTGTCAAAAGCTTCAATAAATGCTAATCATGGCAGATTAATCAGCCTCTAATTCCACTGATCCAAAAAGGTTAGAGAGTCAATTGTGTAAAATTAGCTCTTTCTCATGTGTCCCTTTGCATTTGGAGAATCTGTCTGTTCATTTGCATCTTTTGCCAATGTTTACGAAGAATTCAGTTCATTAGCTCTTAAACATAAAATCAGACACTGGAAGGGGGATTCATTGCCTTTTCCTGCTTAAAGTAGTACTTAAAGCAAATAGCATTGCCACAATGTACATTTATAGATTCTATCAAGCAGCATTAATTACTGTATGTCTCATATCTAGAAACCTTTTTTCATAGGAAAGTTTTTATGCAAAGTGTTCTATTTAGTGCTTCAAGGAGGACTTTTTTCATGCGTTAGGATAAATTACTTAATCGTAAGATTCAAAAGACACAAATGGCAAACAGGAGCTGCTGGGCCTTGGTAAAGTACAAGCTACAAAGAAATCCCAGAAGTACGTGCATTAGCTGATTTGGGAAATACCTGGTTTAACCCATATTTGAAAATCCTGCAACTTGCCAAAGAGAATGGCAGTTCAAATGGATGACTATGTATAGCATAGGAAAGCCTGAGGAAGAATCGCTTAGTAGCAAATAAAGATGGAGATGAGAAGCCGTATGAGCTAGAACTGTTAGAAGCGCTCATAACTGAACCCAGGACCAGACAAAACTCACCGGGCCTCCTGGTGAAGCCGGTGTTCAGCAATTCATTCATCCTCTGATGGCCTTTGACTGCTCAATTGGGTTTTAAGGACTTGCCTTGTTACAAATGAAGTTACCTGGGGAGTTTCTTAGATCTGTGAAGTGCAAGAATGGAGACCCTAATTTCATACCATACCTGTAAGCTTTTACTGATCAGCTGATCATGGTTGCTGCTTTAGAGAAATGCCTGTGGTCAGCTGGGGGGAACCTTGAAGGGACACATCAACTGTTCTCCTAAAAAAAAAAAAAAAAAAAAAAAAAAAAGATTCCCAGACCAAGCTTCTGACAGGATTTAGAACTTCATGCATAGAAATAAATATTGGAATTTTCCTCCCCTGTCCTTCCCCATGCTCTCCGGAACATGGCCACATCCAGGTCCTTCCAGAATGCCACCTGAGAGAGACTTTTCCAGATGGAGAACTGAGGGTGGATGAGATATTTTAAAGTCTGTTCAACTTCAAGCCGCCTTCCGTTGGCCCGGGCTCCCTGGGGCAGATGGATGTGCTCCTCTGGTACGTGTAGCCCTGGGGAAGATCTCCATTTCATCCCCACCAAGGACTGAAGTTGCAATGGGTTCTTCCCACCACCATCCCAGGGAAACTGGTCCCTGGCCGTGAACTCCCACAGACACTGAGGATCAACACCAACCTCCCCGCTGCAAGTGCGAGGCGCTTGCCTTTAGCACGGCCCTCTCTGACATGAACGCATAGCAATGCATGTAGACGTTATGAAAAAGTTTCAAAGCAAAACATCCCCTCAGCACATGCACTGGGGGAGAGGAGGAGAGAACGAACAGACGTTTGCCACCTTTGTCCTTCCTGGACGACCGAAAGGCACCGAGCTAGGCGGGTAGGGGCTCTGCAGAGCAGGCAGCGCTGCGGGGCTCCGCGCACCGTGGACCACGCTCACCCTGCGCCGTGCTGCTCTTCTCGCTCCCCCGAAAAACGCGCTGGGGTCAGCCTGCTCCCTGGCTTGTGAGAAGTCTTGGGGCATTTCTTCGGAAGAGAAGCAGGGTAGATTACCCACATGAAGAATCACAGTACCATAGGGGTGAGTGCTTCCAGTAATCACCCTCATCTAAGGAAAACGTGGATAGTTGTATATTATGTCTCTGGTCAAAGAATATTTCTTGGAGATTTTATATATGTATGTTCCCTGTTGGTTCCAAGCTGAAATCCAAAATCTTCTCAAGAAATACTTGTGATTTCAGGCAAGTTTTATTTCTAGACACACTCAATCCATAAACGTAAATTAAAACCTAGTGAGGCAGAGCGTTATGGAAGCAGAAAACCAGGTTAGAAAAGTCCCCCAAAAAGAGGAAGGAGAAAGAGAAGTGCATGGCTCTAATTTTAAAAGATGACCCATGAGGAATCTAGCTTAAAATATAAAATAGAATATGAAGGTTAACAGATAATTGTAAGAGAGTAAAGCAGAAAAACACAGAAATTATTTTAAAGGAAAGGTAGAGTAAGTATATATGGCACAGTGCAATGGCTGGACTGTCAGCAGTATTTCTTTGTGTGTGTATCTTTTGTATTGCAGTGAAGTGTGCAACAGCAAGATTTGAATATTCTGAATCTGCCATCTCCCTCTTCTGTCAATCAGATCCTTCCAATTTTGAACATGCCAGGATGAACTATGTTGACTTCTTTGGCACAAGAAAGTGAATCCAGTGAAATTCATATATTCAATGGTTTCATGAAAATGAGAAAAGTCTGTCTATTTGCTAGAACAGCTTTGGGCTAGTTTTGAATGGCTGCATTTCATCTCTGCAATTTCCCTCCCCACAACTGTTATGATGTGAAAAGTGCCCAAGGCCAGGGGCTTGTAGGTCCAAGTCCACTGAAATTAATTGTAACTGGGGAAAAAGAGGCCTTTTGCCTAAGCGAGTCATATTATACTTTCCAATCTGACCACTTCTTTTCCATTGATGAATATAGTTTACTCTACTGAATCATTCTTTTCCCTCTCCCCGCCCCCCCAAGTAAATCTAACTTAATACCACCCAAAAATATATCAGACAGTTTCTGGCACCTGTTCCTTTCTCAGAAGTGCCTCAAATGCTCAGGTCTACAGAAAGTTCTGCAGCATGAAATCGCAAAGCTTTAAAGCTTTTCTTTTAATAACAACAGCAGACAAGTTTAAAAACATTCTTTTTCTGGATAGACCAGAGCGGATATTTTCCTCCTGTAGGTATATCTCCTCCTCCTCCGAAGTGTGACTTTGTGCAGGTTGCAGAGGGCAGAAGCCTTTTGCAGTTACTGTCTTTTTCCTGGCATTCAGCCATTTCAAGTTGTCATGAGACCAACCAAAGAAAAGTCGAGTTACCACCGCACAGTTAGATAGTTACACTCTACATTTAAGCTTCCCCTAAATTTTCTGACGTTTGATGCTTGTCCTGTTAAGAATCGTAAAAAAATCAGCTCTGCTTTCCAAAATGATTGATCCTGAGGTCAGATTTGTTAAGAAGGGCCCCAACTAAATAGTTCATCTTTCTCAACTCTGTAAACTTAATCATGCTGGCAACAGTAGAGCTTTAATTTGATGATGAGCCTAGGATTAGGAGAAACTTTTTGCAGGGGTGTAGTTGAGGATGGCCATAAGAGAGGAAATTCCCAGTTCCAGGTCTAATTGGCTGCTCATCTCTCAAGGTGATTGGTAAAGTTTGAAGAATTTATAAGCATTTAGATTGAAATAGGGTTATGTCCTGTCTATATCTGGATGGAATATCTCCAAAATATACTTGGGTGGTACAGGAAATGGGGAAAGGGATTCAACAGGTCTCATGTTTCTTTTGCAGGCCAATATAACCAAGCATGGTATGAAGAAGGAACTTCAACACTAAAGGAGCAAGCTTTCACATAAGATGTAAACCAGAGTTCCAGGCCCTTTTCAGTAAGCCTCAGTATTCTGGCCACTTTCCAGCTCCTCTCTGCCTACCTATGCTTTCAACTGCCTAAGATAATCTTTATTTCCTCTCCCAAACTGCAGTAGCATTCGTGTTCACTCTTAAAAGAACAGCTACATGTCAGTGGTGGGCGAAGGGAGGTTTTTACCTCGCAAAGGTTATTATGAGACTTAGTTAATTAAAGTTTGCAAACATATTTCAAGTCCAAGAATGTCTCTTAAGAGACAGAGGAGCAGGGGAAGAGGATGAAGGGAATAGCCTGAGTGACAGCCCCGGGAACATTTTGTTAACCAGATGTCTCTGCCTTTTGTTCCCCTTCACCATGTGCCTTCAGCATTTGCTTACCTGGTGCAAAGCAAAATATTATAGAAACGGCAGCATTTGTGCTCAGTTTGCACTGGCCAATGTGATGAGCCAAGGTCGGGATAAAAGGAGTCAGACCATGGCAGTGGTGTCCCTCTGCCCTTGCCAATCGGTAGTGGTGCAACAGCGACGGCTCCTTTCAGCTCTCCAGCCATGTCCAAACATGCTGGCCTTCCTCCCTTTTGCCTCTCCCCATCCTCTTGCTCATACAGGAAATGTGAGTGACTGCTGCTATTTACCTCCTGCCTTGTCCCCTCCCCAGCCTCTTTACACTGCACTGGCCCTTGCAGCTCTTCACGGGCGAAGGTCCAGGGGAATACAAGTGACAACAACAGTTATGATTATCTCTCCTCTAAGCAGATTTTTATGAGATTTGTTGTATTTTTATTTAAAATATTTCCCTCATATTCAGATAGCCAGAGTAAGTTCCTTTAGCACTGTTAGGGCGCTCTGCTTAGAGAACTAAAGAACACTTTGAGTCACAAACCCAGATTTAAAGGACACTGATACCTGAGAGAGGCACGGATCTGTATGCAGATAACATTCTTGGACCCTATTTCTAAACCATACCTTGACCAGAGTTCTAGGAAACCTCAGACTCTATTTCAAATTTGGCAGTAAGGCCTACTCTAGTGTAAATTAGAGGCTCAATCTTAGATTTCCCGTGTTTCTCTCTGTTTATCTAGTGCAAAACACTGCAAGAAAAGAAGAAAACCTCCCAGAATTCTTTCTGTTTCCACAGATCCAGATCAGCAAATCACAAGCAGCTTCTTTGAACGCTCAAGTATATGATTACATATTTCACCGCGAGCTGAAACCAAGGGGACAGAAAAATATTACTCTGAAAATATTACCTGTACGGAGAGGACTTGGTTGTTATGTTTGGTAAGACATTATTTATCTTTTATCTGGTGTTAGTGTATAATATCATTTTGCCAAAGTAATGTGTTTCCCTTAGAAATCTACACAAACTATCCTTAACATTAAAAGCTAGGTAGGGAAGGCTATATTTTCCCATTTTCATAAGTCTCTGATAGAATCTCCTTATAGTTCCTTTTGTTTCTCCCTCCCCAAATCTGCAAAATTCTCAGAAAAATATCTGCTTGATTACGCCGCTCTGACATCTCGATGAAGTTCACCCATGGTAAGAAAAGCCCTTGGTTCGTTCATTCTCTGCTGTACCTTCCCACCTTTCTGAAACAACTTCCCTTCCTATGGGGCATTTTTCCCCCTGCAAGACAGTGCTACCTTATAAAAGAAGGCTGTGACATATCAGACTTACCCTATTGCATCAAACTCAGTGTTAGATGATTTCTTCCTTTGTCTGCAGCCTTAACATCTTCTTGTGCACAAAGAAATAAAAAAATACAAAGGGTGCGGGCTATGTGATGCGTTTCCTGTAACATTTAATAATCCCTGTAAAATACTGACATATTACTGCAGCATGCTTACAAATCTCTGTTTTCTGTAGAAGTTACAATCTACTACTTAGGTTTTCTGAATAACCTGCTTTATACATTTGAACGACATAATAAAACAGCTCATCCTGACTAGATGAATATCTTAAACTTAACACACAAGCACCAGATTCTGCCCTAAGATTCTATAATGTCAGTCCAAACTAATGCAGCAGCATCTTTATTTTCCAGCAGCAACAAATAAGGCAGGAATCACCCCCTGAGCTGACTACATCTCGGTGTTTCACAAACGTCCTCACAGAATAAGCCTTACCTCCCGATTCTCGCCCCACTTGCTGCTGGAGGATGGCTCGCCTTTCCCAAGCATGCAGGCCATCTTCCCCTCCCGTTTACAGCCAGAAAACACCACTGTAGCAATTGCAGCAATTGTTTTGCTGGGAAAGTAGCTTTTGGGAAGTATCTAACATATTTTTTTAACTATTTTCCAGTGCAGTTTTGCAGCTGGATGTAAGGTACAGAGATTTAAATAAGGTTAATAGCCTTTTCCACAGTTTAAGAATCACAGACAACTGGAAGCTGAAAAGTACTTGACAGTTTTGCTTTGGATAGGTACCGGTTAAATCTCAAATCCTGTCAGCTGGGAAGGATGTTTGAATGACCTGATTGGGGGGAAAAAAAAAAAACATTCAAAAAAATGTTACTTCTCCTTTCCTCTGTTTCTTTTAGAAACAAAACAAAACAAGGAAACCTGAACATTTGACAAGCTACAGATTTCTTTTTATAAAACAAATAAAAAAGTGATGCTTTTTAGCTTGATGAAAATGACTACCACAAAACCCCAGTTAGTGCATTTGCTGGAAACCTGCATTCCTATTATAAATCTTTTCCCACAGAAGCCTTTAAATTAAAATTATTTTTGAAGCCTAGCCTAAAACATCAAAAACAAATCAAAGTTCAAGTGCACAGTATGATTCCCATTGGGAAAAGGGATTCATGTACAAATGCTGGGTGATTTTTTTGTGACAGTAAGAAAGGCACGTTTATTTTCATAGAAGAGAGGTCCAGTTCTAAAGTATGGCCTATTTATATCTGTTAGGGGTTACTCACGGCAAAGTTATTGAACATTATTGTTGTTTGCAGAGCTCCCTGCACCCCACGACTGCGGGAACAGGCGCCGGGGCAGCCTGTCCTGCCTGCGCTGCAGCCGGAGCCTTCGCAGCTTCTCCGCTCCGGGGACCGATCAAAGGCTTCCTCTGGCTTTTGCCCCAGGAGCCCAAACAATGAACGTGAACCACAAATAGCAGAACTGCTCGAAGACTCCACTCTGGCTTCCCTTCCACGTGTGGCCATGGACAAATAGTGGCAGGCTGCCTATTTGGGAAGGTAACAGATTAACAGATTTTCAGCATCTAGGATGCTGCTGTTACACTTACTATTATTACTATTAGATTTTCTCTTAACCCTTTATTAACTCAGTGATCATTTCCAAAGATGGCTTTGATTCCTTTAATAGCTTCTTCAAAAAAAAAATTCCAGAGAATATTTAGCCATTCCCCAGTTTTCCCCAAATACGCATTGAATCTATAAAGTGCTTCTAAATATCCTGAGAATTCTCTAAATAGATTTTGTAAAATTCCCGTAACCTTTCACTAACCACCAAGCCCTTATTATCTAAAGAGGCTTCCAGGGAGGTGTTTGTAGGTAATTACCCAAGAATTAATCATAGGATTAACGTAAAAGGCAAAATATAATAAATAATCAAGTTCTTACATACGCAAATCATTGTGAGGTATGTTACCAATTTTCATAGAGGGGCCACTGTCAGGAATGCAATTTCATCTATCCAATTAGCAGGTTTTGCTGCATTATAAATCTGTCACTGCTTTCTTTGCACCAAACAACTGCTTATGCAAAGAACTGTATGAAACTCTATTAAAACCCATAGGTCAGTATGAAGTAAGCTTAAAAAACACAAATTCCCAGCAAAGCTGCATTAGATCTGCTTCCTCTGGAAGGTCGTGGCCAAGAAGCAGTTAAAAATATTAGGAAGGGAATTCCATCATGCTATTAATGTCCTGCAATTCAGCTGTGACTGTGCTCTGTTCACTTGGTTTTCCTCTTCAAGTGCTGTTCTGCTTTTAAAGCTGCTTTGAAGGAATGCTCTCCAGTGGACTGCCGCCTGTCACTGCTCCCTGTCATGTGTCCGATAATTAAAATCTGACTGATTTACTGACTGGCATCAACCATCACAGCTCAAGAGTTAGAAGATGTTCATCCTTCCCAAGGCTAAATTTACTTGGTGAAAAGGGGCCGCTTGCTTCCAGCCTGAGCTGTCATTCAGCTGCCGTGGAAACCATAAAGATAGCTAACAGAGCCCCAGCCAGCAGTCTTTAGTTTATTTTATTCTAATATTTATTGCCACCCAGAAAATGAACATAATACAGACAAGTTAGTGAGAGCACTGCACTAGTGATTTGTGAGGCTGGTGTGGAGTGAGAGCAAAACAGTCCTGCAGTATTAAAATAAAATAGAACAGCGGTGTTTCCCAAAAGTATGGCAAGGCTGTAGCTGTGTTTATTTTAACCCTAATGGGGTGCAATTTATTATTACATTTTAAGTAGATGCACTCTTGGAGAAGGTTTTTCTTCCTTTTTTCCTAAGTGCACACTGCTCAGGAAGTATCAGGAAAAAAAAAAAAAAAGAAAAAAAGGAAAAAAAGGAATATCATGTCATCCTGTGTGAATGATCTAGCAGTATTAATGGAGCCTCCAGGATCTATTGAAAGCAGCAACTTCAATAGCTCAGGGTCATGATATCAGTGCTCGTGATGGAACAAGCTATTTACAAAAGATTTAAACTCTGGGGAAGATGCCTCCTCCAGGCTCACTGGCTTATTCTCCTTAGCCCTTGGGGTCACATCCTGCTCGTCTGGCTCCTGGCACTTCCTGTGTTATCCGGGGCTGGGGGTGACGGTTGCCAGCAGCCCTCAGTGCCGAACCCCCGGGGCGCAGCGCAGCCCCAGCCCGGGCGCAGCGATGGGAACGGCTCCCCCTTTCCAAGCTGGGCTTTTTTAGTGCATGGCTCTCATTTTTCTGTTCCCTCAGCTACAGTATTTGTCATTTTCTCCACATAAATAAAGCAAACCTTAAATATATACTGTCTAGGAAGAAACTCAAATACCTTTCCAGCATGAACAAGATTAATCACACATAATATTTACAGTACTAAACAAAACAATTATAACATCATATATACCCAGTTGAACAAACACCCTGACAGTTCTTTTTGAAAACATGCAGTAAAAATCAAATGAAAATCCATACCAGAGTAAAGGAAATTATCTCCACTTTTTACTCCTCTTAAGCCATTTTTTGAAACCAAAATTCAGACATGGACTTCTCATCCAGAAGTTGTCAAGGCCGGATTTACCACTGTCTTTCTGCTGTAGTGACAGAGCTGGAGGGACAAGCACAGCACCAAAAGCACCAAAAGAGAAATTACAGAGGCATCACGGGAGAGGCAGATTTCCTCCCTGAACTCCACAACTCTTCAAGTTTTGCTCCCGCAGTTATCACAAACACATGGACAGATAGAGTCAAGGGTAGCCCCTACTTTTGAAAATGTGGGCCATAATCAGGATTTTATATAGGGCCTACAGCATATAGGAGAACAAGGAGATAAGCGCCTTGCCCACCAAAGAGTTAACAAGCTGAGGACTCAGCCCTGCAAATCATTTCTTACATGAGTCTTAGTCATGCAAAAAGTCCTATTGACCTTAATGGCTCTACTCATATACTTAAGATTCATGTGAGTAAGTGTTCGCAGGGTCAGATTCTTAAAACCAGGCACCAAAACATGCCCACAAGCGTCCTCAGAGAGTAGTCCATATAAAAAAATAGAGTGAGTTGCACTATTTTCTAATCAGGTGTACGAGAAAAGGGAAAATATTACTGAGGAAGGTAGTGATGTAACATTTGCTATAAAAGCATGCAGAATGACTTTCGCGTGTGCCCAGAGGCCGTCCTTTGCCGTTGGGGCAGCGCCCAGCGCCTGCCTATGCAGAAGAGCCATAACACAAACATAACTTTAGACTGACTGCCCTAGTGCTTAAACAGCCCATCCGCTTTACAGGGTGTTGCCTGACCAGCCAAAGCCTGGTGTGCTGTAACACACTGTAAAGGAAATTCAAAATTATCCATAACCAACAACTTCATCATTCACTCACAGAAGTATTTTATCTTCCCTTGTCTCCTTGCCTTCAGGAATTTCTCTCAACTTGATATTTCTTTATCGGAACTTATTTTTTACAGGTCATCAATTTGATTTCTCAATGTCTTAGTGCTTGGTAGGCTCATTTGGAACAGCAATCAGTTGTGCACATCGATCTTTAGCACCTTATATTCAATTTTCATGCAGCTGTTTACAGCATGGTGGAAAAAAAAAAAACTTCTGGTAAGTGGGGGGGGGTTGGCAGCAAATCCCAGGCTTTATTTTTATTTTTTTTTAAGAGTAATGGTTTAATAAAAGAGAAAGATATATAAAAAATGAAACTTGTCAAGCCACAGAAATATCAGAACTAAGGGAACTAAAAAGGTCTGAGAACAGAAAAACCATCTGCCATCTTGCAGTATCCACAGGACCAATTTTTTCCTGATTAATTCAGAGATCACTGTAGACTCAGACTGTAAGCTGTGGTTAGGTCACTCTTATTTTAGCAAGTATAACTGCAAGTGATGGTATTTGGACACAAACTTCTGTAGCTTTTCCAGCTACAACAGTAGTCCTCATGACCTGCTGTGGTACTGAATTTCAGAGGCTGGTGACATGCTGGGTGAAGAAAGATATCCTTTCATTTGTTCTAAATGTACCTGCCATTAATTTCAGTGAATGACAAGTTGTTGCTATATTAGGCCCGAACATGAAAGGGAAAAACTGATCAGTTTTCACTACATACTCACAGCATTAAATACCTCAGTCAAGTTCCTTTGCATTTTTCTTCTTTCGAAATGCCCTTTTTCCTGAAATCAGTAATACAGGAGGATGAAAATTGGTTTCTAGTATGATTAATGCTGTGCAAAACTTTCAGCTCAATACTAGAAAAAGATCACCTGGTTTTGATATAATGCTCTTTGCCTTTCCCTCCCTCTCTCTCTGTCTCCTCAATCGCTTTCTCTGGGGATGCACAGAGCTTTTCAACCAGTCCTAATTTGGCTCCAGATCCTTCACCCTTCTTCCTAAAATGCCACCTCTGGACTGAATTGATTCCAGGAGTTGCTGCTGGAGCTCACCTCTAAATATCTTCTGAGAAGGAAAGGCTATTTCACTCTCAATTCCAAAATGTTTGGTGAGAGTTGGATGACCCCATTCGTATCTTCAATGTCACTGCGATAGCAAGGGAATGACAGGATTTTTCAACAAATGTGAAATGTGATGCTTTTCCAGTCAATAGGATATGCAAGGGAGCCTTTTGCTACCTCTTAAAATAAGAGCAAGTAAACATCTTCACATCATGAAGCCGCCCCAAATTTTTTTAAAAAATCACTTTGAAATTTCCCAGATTTTTCACAAGCTTTGAAATCTGAGTGAGTGACTTTATAAAATGAAGAGAGGGGTAAACCAAATTCCTTGGCTTGGTTGTATCCTTGGGAATACAACCAGGAAAGCACTCCTCTTTTTAGCATTTCATTAATATGCCACAGTAGGCTGTTCTCCTGGATAATGTCATCAGGCTTCACTCTACACATCTGTGATTACACTGACACACGCCTACAATGGCTTTCTTTTGGAGTGTATTGATGGGTAGAATACTTTGCACTAACTGTGTCTTAATCTTTTTCTCTTATTGCTGCATTAAATAAATTATTTTAATTAGGAACTATGAATAAGTGATAATAAAGTCAATATCAGAAGGAAAGACTCAACAACTTATTTAGATGCCTGATTTGAGAAAAGTGCCTAAATAATTTTAAAATGTGTTTCACCCCAAAGAATATAGGCAAGATTTTGAGGAAATATTTAATTCATCGTCCAAATACACCCACTTCTGCAGTGAAATACAGCAGACACTTAACAGCGCCCGGCAATTTGATACACATAAAAGGTTGGATGTGGAAAAAAAATAGAACAGTATCCAGATGAAATTGCAGATGTCAAGAATGGAATTCACCAACAGGGAGAAGAGCGAAAAGGGAGATTACTATTTTTATGTAAAATAAATCAGTCTGCTAATCGGGCTGGGATTTTGCTGCTGGGAGTTAAGGAGGGCAAGAGGAGAACCGTAATTTTTAGAGCTGCCACTTTAAACTATAGCCCGTCTTGCTTCAACACTGCTTTGATGCAACATCAGAGAGGGGGCATCTTGAAGTCATGCAATGTCAAGGCTCAAATGAGCATATTTTAAGTTAACAGAAAGTAAACTAAACCAATTAAGCCATCTTAATGCTTTGACTTCTCAGAGTGCTTGCTTACCAAGCAGATTTTTCTAAGCTTTCGCAGCTATGATCGTTACCATTTCCCAGCTTTATAGGCTCACACCTAAAACTTCAGGTCATTCCCCTGTTTTCAAGCACAGAGTTTATATCTAGAACATGGAGTTCAACAGTCTCCCCACTCCTGCCTGGCTACTGGGTATCTGGTCGGTTGGCGGGAGCTTCTCTGAGCTCAGCAGAGCTGCCCACCTCAGGTTGTAACCTGTTCATTAACTTCCTTGGCCTCCAAGTGGCTGGCCAATTTCACCCAAAAAGTTCCCCCACAATACGACATCCCCATTTAATTCCTTAAAAATAATTAAAAAGAAACCAAACAAACTACCTTTCAGTGAGATGCAAATCTGAAGCAAAGAATCATCAGGTACTACCTATATTGGGAAGCAGCCCCAGAATCTGGAGGAAGTCAAATACAAGGGCTCAGCTTGTCCCCTAACACTACACCAGGCTAGGACAAATCTGGATAAATCTAAAGGCCTTTAGAGGTTTTCAGCATTACTAGAGGAGCAAATCGTATACCTCAAGTTTGGTAAAGACTCTTATTGTTTCTAACCTTAATTTCATCCCTTTGTCTCTCACCATCTTTCAGCACTTGTTGAATTCTCAGATGCTGACTCTGTAGTACCGGCTGGAAGCTAAGCATCACGTCAATCAAGGTCCTTAAAAAAAATGCAGTATAAGTCACCACATGGCTCGTTAAATAAAGGGATAGTCTGCATGCCTACTTAGAAATTAAAACATGGAACAAAACAGAGGGAGGACTAAAATTTAACATCCCCTTCCATTTCTAGGCAAGTGATCTGTCAACTGGAGGAGCTATTCCACTAACTGAAGCTTGTGAAGAGTCTGACATAGCCATAACCGTGAATATCTCAAATCGTTATGTCAACTGAGGTTATTGTGAAGTTGAAATTGTACTGGCAGTGGAGTCCTCCATTGTCATGATTCCTATACAGACAGAAAGATGAGGAGAAAAGAGAAGAAGAGGTAGAGGGAGAATGTAGGTTGGTATAAAAGTTTACCCGGGCAAGTTTAGGTGCATTTCATTATTTGTGCGTAGCAAACAGTGCAATGTGTATACTAACAGTGCCAATAAAACACAAAATCTTCATTTTAAATTTAAAATTTCAAAAAACATTGGAAAATCCAGAAGCAAACTTACATACACACACAGGAAAGATTCAGGTAGAATTTAGGTGCCCTGCTGACGTCATTCTTCCAGCTGGGCTTCACTTCTTGATTTTCCAGGCCACTGGGTCCCTAAGAGCTCTGTGTGGGTGCAAGTTGAGTGTGTGGGGGGTGTCTGTGGGGGTGTTTGGACAGACCTGCACCTGGCTTGGCACCAGTGCAGGACTCAGCATCTCTCTTACATATTAATTGGAAAGGATCTGGAGACACCACGTTCTTCTGCTGCCTCGACCTTTCTAGCAGGGCACATCTAGAGCATTGCTAGAATACTGGGACTGATGTGCAAGGGGGCAGAGACACCTCGCTGTATCTACACTGGAACTGGATCACCAGCCAGAGACTTGATCACAGTCACATACAAGTAGTGATTTATCCCATAGCGCCAGAGTTACTACGTGGCTGTCACATGTCATTGTGTGATGTGACATGTCACATCATTGTCATGCTGACACGTCACCACTGCTGCGCAGCTATCACGGACATATAGCTAAAAGCCATCACTATCACATCTTCCACTTAAATATTTAGGTTTTTTTATGGATTACTGTCTGTGGCATAGAAATTCTTATTATCACAATGCCAGGTCTACAATGAGTATTTTGAAATAAATTTAGTAATGCCAAATCGTGTCTGTTTCTGCAAGAGGGGGTTACATCCATCAGAGTAAGGTCAAAATAAACTAAGTGAAGACAAAGAAGGGTTCCTTCTATTGTTTTCCAGAGATCTCAATGAAAAGGGAAAAAAATGAAGAAAAAGGACAAATCTAACTGTGAAGAGTTACCACCTCTAAAACATGCAATGAGTACTACAACTGCAGAAATGTCTCATGGAGGCTTCAGAGAGCCTCAAAAAGAAGGCAGAGAGTCATTCATTCATTTCAGCATATACAGACCAAGAAAAAAAATACTTACTGCAAGGCAGCCGGCAAACTCGGACATTCAGCTGTTTCAGGCACACTGTCAGCCTTGCCTAAATACTTTGTGGAAAAACTGCCTGAGATTTGTCTCCATTGAGATTTTTTATAGCCAAATACCTTTATAGGTTGTGCATTAACCAGCTGTAAAACATACCTTTTTGCCAGTGAAGATAAAGCCAAGGGAGAAGATGTTTTTCCTAAGATTGAAAGCTCTACCAGTAAGAAACTTGGAACTGAGGTGGAAGGAGATGCATACATATATGTGTGTATATATACACCTACATGTACATATGTCTGAGTGTGCATATATGTACACATATCTATATTTTACTTCATAAAGGGCTATGACTATCTGGCAGTGCTCATACTCCTAAGCTAAGGAAGCACAGACAAATCCCACAGCAAAGAGGACATGCTTTGTTCTCCTGCAATAGAGAACACTGGCATGGAATTCTCTGACTTAGATGAGGGAAAGCAGAATTGCTATTTTTAGTCAAAACAAATCAATTTTCTAAACAAAGCAGGAATTTGCTTCTGGAAATTGAGAATGAAAAGGAAAAAAATATATTGAGAGCTGTCATTTTAATGAACAGCCTTGCTGGGACTGCACGAGGTGAAAGTCAGCAAAAAATTTAGCCCAGATATTTATTTGGAACAGGAGGATTTGATTTAATATCATGCTTTCACAGGATTCTTAAATCCTATCATAATTTATATAAAAAGTTATATAAATGTTTACAGTTCTTTATTAAAGTTGTAAACAACCAGAGAAAACTAAGCTCACCTTGGACTCTTGTAACACTGCTCCCCAAAAGTGAGTTTGCCCTTTGTAAATTGGTCCTGTTAAAGACTCCACGGGGCTCTGAATTACACTGCAGTATTTTACTTCCAGACACAGAGGAAGTCTGAAATTTCTTGTACACAGAAAAGAGCATTTTGGCATAAACAATGTGATCAAGACAGTTTCCATCCTCATCACTGAATCTTGATGGTTTTCTTGAACTTAGATGTAACAGTTCCCCACACACAGGATATTGTGTGTGATAGAAGCAGTTTTAACTTGAAAGCTCACTCCCACCAAATGTCTGCATTTTTGTGAGCCAAGAAAGACCTCAACTCAACTATAACATATTTCCAGAAAAAAAAAAAAAAATCCTTTGCAGTTATTCTCTCAGGCACAATTTGTTTCCTAACCAATAATGCTATTTAATCAAAACTCACACTAGCCTTCCTAAAAGCATTTAAAAAACAAAACAAGGAAGCATTTCTGTTCCATAGTTTAGTTCTTAACCATCTAATCAAACTTGATAAATTTTCCACCCTCTCTCTCTTCTA
>VZSV01000008.1:8913449-9001978 GCA_013398735.1 Nothocercus julius | reverse complement strand
GTTCATGTAGAAGTTCAAAGCAGCAATTTATGTTTCTGATAATTCTAAATTAATTCTTAATCTATGAAGCATAAAGAAGCTATGCTTGAGATGCAGCCCACATCCAACCATATGGCTTAAGGAGACAGTCTCCGTGATGTGTGGCTGCAGATCTCCCTGTCCCTGGCATACACACCTGAAGTTCATGCCCCCTAATGTAATTGGACAGTTTTGTTTGTGAAAATGGCCTGTTCTGCCAAATGCTGAAGTCCTTGCTTTGACAGATATATCACTTTTCCAATGTGAGCGCATTCTGAAGAGAGCTGACACATGATCAAGTTCTCTTTAATATCCTTCAGCAAACCTGACAGTTGTCCAGCAGGGTCTGGTGCCGCTTCCAACTGTCAGCTCCTGCGGAGGCATTATGGGAAAGCCGCTGAGGAAAACAGCAATAAAGAGGAAAAATGTGATTTATGCTTCTGTGTGTACTCAGCCTAGTATTAAAAATAAGTACTGCAGCCTCTATGTATTTAAGCAAGCCTACGTAGACAGTCTCCTTGGGTTCTAGTACAGAACAACCTCTTTTCTTGCTTCTTTTTTTATTTGGGGATTTATTGCACATATCATTATAAAGCACCCCAGATATCACCTGCACAGGTATGAGTTTTTATTTGTATGAGTATCTATTTGAAAAAAAAAGGGGGGGGGGGGCGGGTAATGAAGACTAAATGTTCTCATGAAGATCCTTCCCAAATCTGATCTGCCTTGTAAATAGTGATAACTGTTTTTAACTCTTGGAGTTGCTTTGGATAACTACAGTTTTCAGAAGGGTGTTTCACTTCCAAGTCAAGAGTTCTCATGAACACAGCTATATTCATTTGGTTAGTATTTTGCTGTTGACCTGTACCTGGTAGTGAAAAAGTCTGCATCTCAATGGGGATCCAGCAATGTAAGCCCTGAATATCTTTTTCAAATTGTTATTTTGACTAGACATTACCACTTTGTGACCTTAAATTTCCCTTTTCTGCAGGAAGGTAGATCCTGACTTCCAGCGCTTTGTGTTAATCACTGATGTGCAGCTTCCCACACAAAAGAATTGAAAGGGACCAAAATAATAGCACAGATCTCATCATGCCCACAAAGTAAGTGGTATTTTACCCTCCGACTGTAGCTGTTCTTTGCCTGAAAAACCACTCAGCCCCTCCTCCGTGACGTGTCACTGAAAGACCAAAAGGTTTCTGCACGCTCCACTCCGTGCTGCGGGTGTCTTGGTCTGCAGCCTCGCACCAAGGCAGCCCCCGCAAGCCCTTTGGTGGCAGGTCTTGGTTTCACAGACCCCAAGACTGCAGCCACTCTGTGCATGGGGTCAAGCCACACGTAGGGAGCCCTGAACAGGCAGACGCAGCCTGAAATGGCTCCAAACTGGAACGACCAAATCTGCTGTAAAACGAGTCCAAACGCCTGGTTGCACCTGATGACGATCATGCACGAGAGCAACACCGAAGACGCGCAAGGCTCGAGTCTCCCCATAAAATCAACGGCAAAATCCTTCCACACACAAAGACAAGCTATTGACGTAGCAGAGTAGAATAGGCCTGGATGGGGAACTGCAGAAGGACTGGGCAATCTCTGCTATTCCAGCACCCCTTTAAATATACTGCTTAGGTGACTGCCTACTTAGCCTACGGTGAAGGCCACGCTTGTCTGCGGTGAAGTCCCATAATCTTGGTTTATTGCAGCGCATGTATTGTATTTGTTCAAGCTGTTGCCTGAGGGGGTGCTTGTGGGAAATGTATAGCTTTCCTCTCCCCCCACCCTTGTCTCGCAGACTATTTAGGCTGACATTTATCAATAAATTGCACATATTGTTATACATTTTTCTGTCGGAGCAGCACTACGAGATTATGTGATGAGCACATTTTATCAATCTTGCAACACTTCCTTTTTTTTTTTTTTTCCTCTTCTTACAAAGATTTCTGCTGCAGAAGTGACTGGAATGTCACAGATTCAGCACGACCTGATTGCTAAGTCAAACTAAGATAATTTCCAGTCTAGCCCTTGTCTCAGGGAACGTTTCTGGGGAAGGCTGTTCCTGGCGGCTCTCCCTCCCCCAGTCCTGCGCACAGCAGCACGGGGGTAGAAATGCAACATGGCCCTCTCTTCCCCACAAAGGCCGTAAATCTTGCACAACCAGGCGATTCCTGCGTTCTGCAGCTTTGTATGTTATATTTTCCCCCCATGGGCTAAGCCTCTAAAAGCCACTGTCTGACCTCCCATTAGTTTTTGTTTGCTTTATTTTTTTCTGAGGTAGTGATATAATGACCATACGACCAAGATCATGTCAGTTAATCCTCCTTTCAGATCCACACAACTCTTCCTCACGCATTACATTTAAATTTTCTTTAAGAAATGCCTTTGCCTGAAAGACAAATCATTTGTCTTCAAATTTCATCTGCCAAAACCCAGAGAGGTTATTTCCATAGCATATTTTTAATCTTTAAATGCTCTGAATTTCACTGCTTCTGTTTTACTATCCTCATTAGTTGCACTCACATAGCTGTATTACTTCAAAATGCCACTATTTTGGACAACATGTTGGAGGCTGCTAGTCACTTCAGTAGAATAATCAGGATTAAAATTATTTAAAAGTATAGGTGAAGGAATTTATCTCCATACCTGCTGCAAAATACGTAGGGCAGGCCATAGTCTGTGGAAGACCAGCCTTCTTTTCTGTCCTTTGGTTACAATCGGGATGAGAAAATTTATTGTGACCATTTAGTACATTTGAGACAGAACTTGAGAAATCTGGTGAACAGCCCTGAATCTAACACTCGTGTACACATTTGGCTGCAAGGCTTGTCTAATCATAGGATGCAATTGGCTTCATAACTAAACACCATTCATTTCAGAAGGAGGTAGAATTAGTTTAGAAGAGGTTAGGTCCCCAATTAGGGAAGAAAAGCAATACCACATGATTGAATTCACCCCGTGCGGCGAGAGCACGTGCACCAGGCACCACGGCAGCCTTATTTAAGAGAGTTTTTTCTGTGGCCCAGAGCAGTGCTCTGCACATCACCAAATGAGCCCCAGCGGGTACCTGGCACGGACCAATGCGCGAAGTGATTTGGGGGCAATACGGGCAGGGTATCGCAGGCTGAAGACCAGGGCTGCACACGAAATGCCCCTTTCTGACGGGTCCCTTGTCTTCTGGAACCTTGAGCGAGCCAGCGCACATGGGAGCCGCTCCTGCTCCAGCCTGCTGAGCAGCAGGGCCTGCCGGGGGCTTTAAACCCAGCTGTTTGCTTGAACCCAGAACCACAGAACCTCGGAAACCTTAAGAAATTATCCAATCGCCTGTTTTGAACTTTCTGGCTCAATGAAAGAAAGCAAGTAGTTTTAACTAAATATATTCACTGGACAACAGTGATGGAAGGATGGAAACATCTCTTTGATTATCACTGTTTCATTATTAAAAATGTTTTTAGAAGAACATTTTGTTAAATCTAGATTGATTGCAACAAAAAGTAACTCTGAGAAATAATCTAAAAGAAGTCAAATATTTATTCTAATTCTTCTTTAAAAGGAGGGCATTTTATGAAACATGCTGACTCTTTGTTCATTTTTGATGGTTAGACGTACACATCAATGGAAGATTTGTCAGAAGCTACGATCTCGGTTTCCAGCCTGCAGTGAGTTATGCGCTAACTGAAGTCTCTGCATTTGTGAAGTGTTTATGATCACTTCAGAATTAACAGCTTCCTATGAATGTCAGATTTATGGACAACCTGTTAAATATTTGAATCAGACCTGCTTACCTGAACTAATCCATCTGAAAAAATATGTTTTCTTCTCAAGTGCCAAGGGTTATGGCATGTCACTTTGCCACAGTGAAATAAAACACGGTGTTACCAAAGAGAAATTTGCTCACAATTTGGAGTATATCCAATACATGGAAGCATTTGGACTATTGACCCTCCACTGCAGGTTGTTTCTCATATTCATAATTATTGGATGATATATTCTAGTGGTGCGTGGAAGAACAAAATCAAGTCAAAGCTAAAGCTCAGTGTATCATATGGAAATTCAAATAGCAATTTTTTTCCAAATATCAAGGGATATTTGAACGAGTATAACATATCTGCCCAGATTTCACTGGGTGAAATTCCAGGCTGCCTTGTTCCAGAAAGAGCAACAACTTCCTTTCATCATCCTTTCCCCATACACCTGCAGCCAACAATATAAGTTGTGACAATTATGCACCACTTTTAAAGTACCACATCAACACTCCTTGCCAAATGTACCTGTGCTTAGATTTTTATATCCAACATTCAGTATATAACATATGTAGTTAAATCAATGTATAATTTGGACATTTTATTGGAACATCTCCCAGGGAACTGGTTTAGCTAATAATAATGAACGGTCCTGACTGTCATGTAACTGGGATGCCATTTACAAGGGAAAAGAAGAAAAGAAAAATCCTACCTTCATGTGACCAGTGTCACAAGGTTAAACGACACTAGAGTCCTACCCTCTTGCTTTTTAATGTGGAAATGACTAAATAAAACATTAAAAAAGAGGAAATATGCATGAAACATAATGAATAGTCTTTTTATTAACTTCGCCTTTCGTGTTTCATCTCAGTAGGATAATAAAAGACACATAGATCAGCAAAGCTGGGATGTGATGACCACGCTTGAAGCTTTCACATCCCTGTCTTTGAAGCAATGTTAGCCTGCTCCTTTCTTTAGCTTAGCTTGCAGATGCTCAGCACTTCTGAAAATCATTTTGGCCCCCAGAAAATTCAAGGATCCAGAGTGATACTGCTAAAAATTCAAGACTTAAATTATCTGATTACACATCCAAAATAAGTCATTAACTCTATAAAAAATAGAATTTCTAGTTGAGCTTGCCATAAATGGAAAACAGCACATATGCAGGTTAGATCTCTTAAAAATAAAACCTGAACTGCTAGGGGAAATAACATCATTTGTTAGTGCTAAGGTTACTCATTTTTTCTGAAACATGTTTTATCCATATGAATTTTAGCGTCCCTAACACTAGAGTGTCTGCAGTTACATGTGCCAGCAGTTCCTGCCTATTCTAGCTTGCACATACTTTGCAAGAGGAGAGAATGAAAAAGTCTTCAGTAATAGAATCTATCTCATTTCATAAGGAGGAGTAACTGCAATTCTCCAAGCAAACCTCTTCGCAAAGACTTTTAGCCCAAATGAAAAATTCAAGGTTTTAATAATTTTAATAAGCTTCTGTGATAGGCATTCAAATTTGAGGTGTTTATCCAAATACCCTCAAGCTTCAGAGAATCCCATACCACTGCTTCACTTCCTAATAGCTGTCATTCCAATAAATATCAGAGCAATTAAAATCTCTATCAATCAAAAATATTGCTTTCTTACAGGCCTGTCATTTTTTAAAAGCAAATCCTGATCTACCTTTTCCAACAGCTCTTGAATTTTATAGCAACATATAATAACCATCTGACTGCCTTTATTTCCATTTAACTTTTATCTTTAATGTCTCTGCTGTTTCAACCAAAATATTTATAGCATTTTTTCCTATGCACACTTAATATCATCATCTCTGTTTCTGCTGTATATTGCCCTCCTTCATATAAGGAGAAAAGGCAAAGCTTGTGAAATCATTTCTTGGAAAGAAAGCCAAAAAAACATGAGTGTTCACAAATCTGTTCAAAAGAATGAAGACTTCTTACTATGAAGACATGAAATTATATAAAATTATCAAGAGGAATTATTCTTTCTTGGAGATACAGAGGAAGTTCAGGAAAGATGGAGAATATATGATAACTTGTACATGAGATCTGACTACTGCCCTGAGTAAAGATGAACCTGAATAGTGTTTGGAGCAGTGTTCTTACATTTTGCCACTAGGAAGTAACGACAGAAGGAAAGTTTTCCAAAGAATTCTTCAAAGACATGCCCATCTTTGCCACCTCCTGTTCCCTTACTGGGTGATATTGATGTTCTTTTCTCTCTTCCTCCCTCTATCCTGCAGGTTTCAGATAAATCTACCTGCAAATCACACTTTTTTTTTTTTTTTTTTTACCTACTATTTTAAAAATGAGTCTATCTGCTAATGGAGTCCAGTTATCTGATCTATCATGAGTTCAAGTCCTATGGGTCTTAATTTCATCTGCAAAAACAAGCACTGAAGACTGCCTAGGCAGATGACACTTAGAGGGTGAGAAGGTTGGACAGTGTTTAGAGGACACACTATCATTCTTTATTTTTAAATCCCAGGCAATGTTTTGCAATGCAAATACCAGTTTTCTGTATATTTTGTTTATTCTGTTTCATGTTTTGGCCATTCCACTCTCTCTGGAGTGCTATTAAGATTAGGAGAGTTGTGTGCAGTGATTTAAAGAATATGAAAAGAGATACTGCCTAGTGTATGAGAGGGCTTCTAAAGACTCGATCCTTGAGTCACTTTAACCTTGAATTTTTTTTTTAAAGATATCAGATGGATATTTGTGGTAAACTTGGATTTCCTGGTAGTTCATAATATATTCACTACACAAGACCTAATTCTCAGGTAATTTAACTGATTAAATATCAGAGATATGTATGTAATATGTGCACGTGTTTCAAAACATGGCAGAAATTTAAAATAAAGGAGCCAGACAGATGCTATTTGGTTGAACTGAGTATATTAGTCATACAGTTTTTATATACATAAATCTGTTGCTCTGGATTGATGTACAGTTCTATTTATTCTGCCATTAAAACAAAAGGTGTTAGCAAACATAGCGTATTACGGCTTCTGTACTAGCAGATGAGTAAGCAGTAGGAGAGGCAACTGCAGACCACATCAGTCCACCTGTCTCAGCCAGATTTAAAGACAAGCTTTTTGAGAAAAAAGAAAAATATATATGTGTATATATGTATCTTTCCATCCATTCCCTATAATTTATCAAACTTTTCAAAATGTTGTTACCATATTTCATGAAATACCCCCAGAGTTTGCATCTGTCAACTCAAGCTTAACAGTGATACAACAGAGGTTTGCTTGTGGTGGAGTATCTGACTTCCCTATCAGGATGCAACAGCCAGGTTTACACATACCTATTTTGGTATAAGCAATACTTGAAAACAAGGTAGTACTTTATGTTTCCATCATCTCTTTTACAAAGTAAGTATTTTACAAAGTATTTACTACTCCCTTTGAGAGCAGCTGATCGATTTTAATTATTTCCCAGACTCTTTTCTCCAAAAGAAGTTTTTTCTCACTGAACCAGATTCAGCTTTGACTGACTTATTCATTCTCTGTCAAAAACAAAAGTTACAATCCCCTAATTTAATCAAAATGTTCTTGACTGAAATCATTAAATCTTGGAGAAATGTTTAATTCAAAATTTGCTGCATCTACAATGGCTATGATTGAGTAACAGAAAATCAACTTATGCCACAGGAGTTTCTTAGAATATTTGTTTACTCTTCAGCTGAAGCACACTAATTACAGTAAGAGGTCTTCACAAGCAATCCAGTTAGCAAATATGATTGGCTAATAGATAAGGAATGGTTCATGATTAAAAATACACAAATCCAACATCTACAGAAAAAGAAAAAAAAAGGTTATTAGATTTGGGGCCACTTTGCAAAGTGTCAAAAATCAGGTTGTCAGATATACTTGACTTGCCACCTGGGTGTGGAATGAGACATTTTTTGTTGTATGTGCACATGGAAACTCACACGTACATTTGCCACACTAAAATAGGAGCGGCAATGTTGTTTGGCGATGCAAACATGGATCACCTCTCAACCATGTAAGCACAGGATTTTGTTTCCTCAGAAGAGGCGTATTCACAAAAGCAGCAAATTTATGAAGAGATCGTAAAGAAAAAAAAATGACACAGCTGTACCCTGGACACAACTTTTCTGAGCTCTTTAAAGCAATTTTGATTACTGTATGAGAAGAAATACAAGCTCAAAACACATTTCTCCTTTTTGCACTTGGGTATGACCTGAAATCAGGAATGACTCCTCTGTGTTGTATTGATTAAAAACATGGGCTCCAGAGGAAGGTTATCCACAACCCCGCACTGTGTGCAACTCCTGATCAGAGACTCTTACATGCTCAGCTTGTACACAGGTTGGGAGAGCTTAAACAAATAAGCTATCAGGTATGCAGTGTAAGGTTGATGCTTCCTCATTTTTGACTGAATTGTACAGACATAGGAAGCCTATTTGTTAATTAATAATCAGAGAAAATCTATGTTCTACTTTTGTTCTACTTTTGCTAATAATTTTGAAAATTATTGCTTTGCTTTCTCCACAATCATTAGAGATATTTGATTTTATGTTTTAAACAAAAAATAAGTGTTGTTCTTAGCACAATTTCTGCAGGCAGACAAATCTTGAATAGGTGCATTACACTGCAGTAGGAAAATGAATCCAATTACAATGTCTGTTGTTTTCTCACCATGTTTTGCATTTTCTCAGATACAGACATGTTTTTGAACCTGTCATTTAAGCCCTAAGACTTCATTCCTCTGCATCCTGCTCACTTGATCTGTGTCCTGTACAGTTTTCTCTTCCCTCTCCTACTTCCAGTGAGTCCTATCATACTCAGGTCTGCTACTCTCCTTTTTCCCAGGTCAAGCCACATTTTCTCAAAATTTCTTTCATCTTCGACCATCCCCACAAACACTTTCTCAGCAGTAACGTGTATGATCTCCCAGCAGTGGGAACGCTGCCTAACCTGCAGGGCTCCTTTGGCACCTACGTTCAGAAAACAGTTCGGTCCAGGATGTTAAACCCAGGAAATCTCAGCAGCCTGCAAAACTAAAAGCTTAAGTCGGCATTCACCCACCTCTATCCTTAGTTTACATTGCATATGTGAATGGAAGCATTTTATTGTAATTAGCTGGAAAGGGTACAGATTGTAATTGTTTTATAGAAGCAAAACTATGAAATCCATAAATGTAAAAATGTTATGGTGATCATAATACATTCTGAGTACTAAATTAAATATGCCATAATACATAGGCCATTTATTAAAAATATGATGTCTAATAGTTTTTTTTTTTTTTTTTTTTTTTTTCCTTAAATGAGATGTTCCAGATTGAGTATTTTAGCAGCTGAAGTTTCCTATTCTATCCAGCTGTTCCTATTCGGGCAAGTTCATGGTTATTTTGCAAGTGTTGAATAGAGTTTTAAGAGCGCCTGATGGAACATCTCTAAAGCCTCACCTTCCAAAAATGCTCCAATGGTTCATGCAAATGACAATGCACTTTGTGGATATAGAGATTCCTAGTACCAGAGACTTCTAAATAGTACTCTGAAGAACATGGCTGCAGAGGTATTTATGGAGAGTATTCAGCATTCCCTAATTATTGCACTTCGCCAAAGAGTATGATCTCATATGAGAGCGCCTCAACCACTGCCAGAAATAACAGATCATTGGTTATAGAACAGTTCTAAACAGGCTCTTCTGGTGGCAGTTTATGCAGAAGTAAACATAGGTTACCCAACAATAAAGAGAAAATATGCCATTTTTATTACCTGAGCTTCTCTGCTGCAGACACAGAAACACACCTGTTAACAAATACGAAAATGAGTACATGGGGTATTGCCTGTGCAGAACAGGCAGCGTTGAGGCAAGCCGAGAATACTCTAATGTTCCTCTACCCCATTACAAAGGAACTATTGTGTTACATGTTTCATTGTAGACCATGACAGTTCATCAGTATAAACATTAAAAGCAACTTGATCAATGGGATACAATAGACACTGCTGCACCAGAAACTCAGTTTATAGCATCTAAAGCAATGTTGCAGATGGTCATTTTATTTCCTGAAAAGTTTTCTTTTACATTTCAAGTGCTGCACTTGATGGTTTATTAAAGGGTTTGCCAGAATTACTTTTATCCAAACAGCGGCAATAAACTTCACTACTGACTCTTTAGCATGCAAGATTTTTGCATTTCCCTGGTCATTGCTCTCCATCTAGTCTGTCTTCCCTTTGTCTGACCTGCAACATATTTGTGACTTCAAAAATAAACAGCATCAGTTCAGTAGATGGATCTTCAGGTCTAAACTCCAGAGTAAATTCCATAATCAACTAGGCTGAATGATGCCTTTAGTAGGCCAAGGCTGATACTCACTATAATTCACATTCCCTGGGTACACTGCTCTGTAATAAAGCTTGAATGTCAGGCATGTCAGCCAAGAGCTAACATACCTGTTTGAACTAGTCTTGTGCCAATGGAAACACATCAGAAACTGAAAACATTTAGCTTACTGTATAATCGTAAATGGATTCTTTTTAACCAAATGAAGAATAATCACCTATACATAAGACACAAATATGTTAAATGTTAATATGTAATAAAGCCTTAAACCACTCCTAGCTGGCATGTTCAGAATAATGTCACTGTAAATAAATACATTGAAGAGCTATTAGAGTCCAAGACGTTTTTGTCCATCAGTAGTATTAGTTTAACAGGACAAACTTTCATTATATTCTGACATTTGGTACATACAGTACGTTGTTTATGCACTAAATGTCAGAATATAGAGATGGTTTAGCCCTTTTATTTATGTATTTAAGAGTTATTAATTTAAGAGTGACCTTATTTAATCAAAACTGCAGTTTAATAAAATTCATGGCCACAGATTTCAAAATAGAGCTTTTGGTTCTGAAGAGACGTTTGTTGTTGTTTAACACTCAGATATGTGCTTAGCCTTCCTTTGAATCCCTTTTTTCCCCCTCTAAGCTTGCAACTCCAGCATGCACAATGGTTTAATCGTATATTGTTCTCTGAGTACTAACCCTTTACAAATCATATGACATAAAAAGAAAAATAAGTAACATTGTAAAGACAGTAATGAGAACTGTTGAGCTAAAGTGCCTCTTAAAGAAATCCTAATAAATTCCAGAATTTCTAGTCTTCTGGCAAGCTTTCCATTTAGAATAAAATCAATGATCAATGGTTGCAAACAGTCAGCATCAGGCTTGCATGCCTCCAGAGCAGAAAAAACTCATAGACGAAAGATGACATTTAAAGGAAAAAAGCTGACATTGACTCCATCACTGTCATTGCTTCTGCCATAAAGCAGCTTCAAATATTAAAACATTTTTCATCTGTGCTGCATTATTGGCACCAGAAATTGTTTTCTCTCTGTCTGATACTCACTTGAACTGCAGCAGAGCTCCCCAGAGACTCCAGATTGTTACCAAGGCCTCATAACATATTGGCAGTTGATGTGGTGGTGTTCATGTACACTTGCCACTCACAAAGGAGCCTCCCCCTCCCTTCAACTCATAGGGAAAAGAAAATGCTCCGACAGGAATTTCAGTCAAGTTCAATGAGTTCACTGGCTCGGATGTAGGAGCCGGAGTGCATCATTTTGTGCGTCTCCTTGAAGTCAGTACAGGTCTGTGTTTGGGGTTGGGGCAAGTGGGTATTTTGTTCACACTGCGTTTTGTGGAAGCACATTAAACAATTGACCATTTGAAATTTTTTTTTTTTCTTTTTTCATCTGTGTTCTTTTACATAAATTCCTCTCCTTATTTTGCCTCACGTCTGTGCTCAAGCTGTTTCCAGGTAAGTGTTTCACAATTCAGTGGGAAAAGCAGAGCTTTTGTTGATCAGCACACTCGCAATCTGTCACTGGGAGGGGAGGCAGATTTGAATGCACACAGAAAATCTTCACTTACTATATGATAATCTTGCCATACGTTTTTATGCAGCCACACTAATAGTATATAGGTCAGTGAGAACTAATAGGCAAATAAAACATAGCTAATGCATCAGGCATCAAAAGAAATTAAGCACCTAAATAACACCTTTCGGTGCTTTAACCTTTCAGTGTTAAAAAACACTGATGAACGAAAAGAATGCATTGTACTTTGCATTGTAAGATAATACAGCTAACAAAAAACATATAGTGTGCTATGAAGCACAGGTACTCATTCAGTTCATGGAAGACAGCACAATTAAATGTGGCTTCAGATCATCAAAAATGATTCATGCATCCTTCTACAAGGGAGAAGGCTGAGCCTTTTATGAATGAAGACTTCTATCATATGCACTTGTCCAAGATCTAATGTTCAGAAGGATGTGGGGAAGCAGGACAGATGGGTCAGCTCTCCTTCTAGTCCCTTTGGCGCATTACGACCATCACAGAGGCTGGAGACTGAGTCACCTTTGACTTACTATCAAGTACAATAAGGAAACAAAGCAAAGACAGACGATATTATTATCTTCCATTATTTCCTACCATCTCCACCCTCCTTGTTGGTAAATTCACTCACTTGGACATTGAAAATCTGCTAGCTGCACACTGCCCACTGATGACAGGGAAAATGCAAGACAGGAAAGAGCACTACTGACTGAATTCCTACCATAGCACAAGCAAACCAGGGATGAAACAAGCCATACTGGGACACGGGATGGTACAGGGAGCAGGAGTGAAGGGGCGAGGAGCTTTGTGTTACCGAGTGGTTTGGTTTGTCTCAGTGGAAGTCATTCAGCATCCCTCTGGTTTGGGACTTTTTTTTTTTTCTCCATAGCATCCTTTGGAAACAGCTTCCTGGAAACTGACAGCATTAAAAAAATTATAGGTTTTCAGTCTATGAGAAGGAAGTAATCATTTACCAGAGACCTTTTGCTGGATATTATCTCATGAGTCACGACCCACATTGAGCGCGCAGCCATTTTGAGTCTGACTTGAAAAGCCAATGGTTGCTAATGTTCCCTATATATTCCTGCAGGTAACAAGTGATATTTAGCTGAGAAGGTCTGTATAACTTGGCTTGCTGGCCCTTTTAACTCAAGTAACTGCCTGAGAGTGAATGACAGACTAGAGAGATTGTGTTGAAAACAAACAGAAAGAAAAATCAAATAAAAAGTATCTGTGTGGGTTGTTTTATTGTGGAAGTGAATGACAGCATTAGGATTTAGACCTCCTAGTTTAACACATCCTGCCTTCCCTAGTTTAATAACTATACACACAACTAAAAGACAGCATATAAAAACATGTAGCGATTTAGTGGATCTGGGTAGCTGTATTTGGATTATCAGGGCATTTAGGGGAAAAGGAGAAAGGAAACAAAAAAAAAAAAAAAAGAAAGAAAAAGACCACACAGGGAGACAGCGCAAAGAGCCTCTCCATAACCATCTGCCACAACATCACGTGGCTCTGTAAACTGACAGACACTCCTTTAGCAGGGCCCAGGCACGTCAGATGAATCAATCAATCAAAAAAATTCTTATGAAACTTAATCACGGAGGGTCGTGTTAGGGAGTGGGGAACAGATTAAATTACCACGGTATTAGATACGGGAAATGATTTCTGTCAAAACCATCTTTACTGCAATTATAATATGTTAATTATGTATTTCATTAAGTAAGTGGATTAGAGTCTGCACAGATGAAATCACGCTGAAGGCTTTGAATCATTTGCTGAGCAGTGTGGGAGGACTGGTGTGAATGGAACTCAGTTAATTTTGAGAACTTTCACATGCTAAACATCCCCCTCCCCCCTGCTCCCCCCAGCTGCAGGAAATAAATGCCTCCCAGATTGCTGTGTAAAACATCCAAAGACCACATTAATTTTAGTGATGTAATCAGATCATGCCTGATGTGGTCCAGGAGCTTGTCAAAGATGCCATAAATGTGTTTGTGTATAACGATTCTACACTGTCTCCGAATCTCTCGTCCATAGAAGGAAGATAACTTGGACGGGATACTGGCTTCTCGGAGCCCACGCTCCAGAGGGGAGCGCTGGCCAGATTAGAAGGGGAACAAAAATTGCCTTTAACTTTCTGCACTGCACAGCCACGCACACGGTGGGCAGCCACACACAGGCTGCAGCGGTTAGTCTGCAAATGCACTCAAATAGCACTGCTCTGCACCATCATGCAGCTTTTGTGCTACAGCTGCTTTTTCACCAATGACCAAAAAGTCTTCAATTCATAGAAAAGGGCTAGTTACTGATGTATGAACAGTAGCCCTGGTGAGCCAGTAATTTGCCATGTGTTTCTGGGTACCTAAAGGACACGTTCTGGGTGAAAGTGCAAGTCGGTGCAATCACTTGTGCCAGGAGAGCCCAGCTGATTTACACCATAGGGGGATCTGGCCCTACAAAATATTCCTTATATGTTTCAGAACCAATTATTGATTTATATAAGTAGAAAGAGAAGCCATCTGCAGAAGCTATGTGCAAACCTGAAGTGACCATTTTCTTAGTTTGAATTCTGTGTGTGTGTGAGACTGTTTGTCTCAGTAGTTAGATGTTTCTTGGGCATTTTATGCTGCGCTCTTGACAGAATAAAAGAACATGAAATAATGGAAGATCACGGAAACTATTGTTCTCTGCAGTCCCCAATAAATTAAATGGCACATTTTAGAGGTTTATCTGAGAAAGGCAAATTAATGAATAAATAAAAATAAATGTGTCAGGCTCTAATTAACAACAAGTATCGGGTATCTTGTCATGGGATTGTAGACTTAGTAGTAGGTAAGCTTCTATCCAGTGGAAGACTACCCCACATATTAAAAATAAAGGGACATGCAATGTCACAAAGGAATAAATCTTCCAGCTCTCTAGCATAACCCACTCTGCTTCTGAATAGCTTCCAGGGTACAAGAGACATTTAGAATATATGCAAAAAAAATAAGAGGAAAATAATTAATTTTAAAAAGCAGAACATATACAATATCCATAAATTTGCCTCATCCCAATTATTTAGTTATCAGTAATAATCACAAGGGATTTAAAAGGAGGAAAGAATCTGAGACAGCATAACACCCTGCATGGAGGGAACATTGGTGTAAATGACTGGAAAAGGTTGGCTGATTTGATGAAAACCCAATCAGACTCTCTAGGGAGATATTACTTTCCTCATTATTCCACTGATTGGCCTTATTTCATCTGAAGAATGCAGCACATTCTTTACAGTGCTGGCAAGCCTCTTTAACAATATCCAAGGAAAAAACCCTATCACCTCCTTAATCGAAACAACAAGGAAATTAACCAGAGTCACTTTCCGCAGGGAACTGTTACAACCCCCCCCTCCCCCCCCCCCCCAAAAAAAACCCTCTCCTGATGGATCAGTACCATGAAGCTGAGAGGCAAACAGGGTGGGATTTTGTCAGATTTGGCACACAGCAAAAGCCTTGCAGAAATTTGCTAAAAACGACTAAAACAGCAGGCTCAGACCACAACTCCACCTTCCTCACTGGAAAAAAAAAAACTACTCTAGTTGTTCGCTTCTAGCAACCTAATCTTAACCAAGAGTGACATAATTTACTAAGGGAGTTCATTCTTGTGATGCAAAATTTGTTATGCCCACATCACTGTGCTGGGGCTTCCCATCAAGCAGCAATTTCAAGTCAAGTACAAAACACACTTGTGAAATTCAGTCTGAGAACTGTGCTATCAATGGCCTCAAGCTTGCAATAACTGTTAATTAAGTGTATTTTTCATTATTCTTTAGCAAAGAAGCAAGATTTAACGATGTAAGTTAACAATAGATGATAATTTAAAGTAGTGACAATAGTTTAATTATTCACACATACGTAAAAGTTAACTTCATAACTTATTTCTTTGTAAGAACAAGTTCATTTAAAATATTTTGAATGGTGCATACAATTACCACATATGGTATCTTGCCACACTGCTTTTGCAGATACAAGAAGTCAATTTGCTGTGGAAGCCTCTCCTTTAGCAGTAATGCAGAAAAGGAATTCACCTCCCTCTATTTTTATTCCATCTGGAAGAGCAGAATTCACTAGCAATAGACAGCAGCAGGCCCATTGGGTTAAGAATTGAGGTCAGAGTCAACAAAAAATGGACCTCGAGATTGCCCAAATTGTTATCAAAACTTTCGCAAAGGTCTTTGCTGAAAGGAAATACTAGGGGAGAGAACAAAACTATAGTTTATGATAATGCTTGAAATCTGCTCAAACACCAACTTCTGAACGCATTTGAATGTCCCCAGACCATCAATATCTTAAACTAAATCTAGACTAAATGCAGTAGGGAGCCTTCTGTAGGCAAGACTGCTTTCCAATTTGTAATAAAACAAAAGTTTTATCAGTTTGATTCAAGGAGTTTGATTATCCAAAGATATTTTAATCCTAATCCATTTAAATATAAAATCATTCAATGGAATGGCCTATTAAGCAAGCAGTAACTAAATGACTGAGGCCAGGCACAGACTCTTCTGATTCAATGCTGTATTTTATACATTTTGCTGTCACCGCAATGGACAAACCTAGGCATCCAACTAGTGAGCCGTTTTAGGCCACATCTATTTCCAGCTGATTCTTTGATTTACTGTTTTCCCCAGTGCTGTGCCTGAAACCTCGGTAAAAACCGAGGGAAGCCTGAGCCACTGGCCCAAGCAGGCTGTTCTTTTATCTGTCAAGATCATGTTTTAGAAGACAGGTTCACAACTGACTAGAAGATTTCATAGCCTCCGAAAGGACCTGCAAAAGGACTGGAAGAGTCCTTCAATATCAGACAGGAAGAACTATCAGAATCTCTATTTTCAAGGAGGAAAAAAAAAAAAAAAAAAAAAAAAAAAAAAAAAAAAAAAAGCTTTTGCTCTTAAAAAAAAAAGTCAAGGCAGACATACAATCCATTATAATCCAGTACAATCTATGTTAGCAGTATGCAGAAATACTTGGAAGGTAAAAGCCATGAAAGTAGAAGAAAGTGCAAGACACAGGGAAAATTAGGGGCCTCAGCAGTATTTCTCTTCTAAAGAGATTTTTAATCCTACTGTAATGATGCTCATTTCTTTCTTAGCTGGTAAACGGAGTCAATTTTCACTCGCTAAGGTCAGTCCCTGGTAGGCACCAGGGTAGGCAGCTAGGAGGTCGGGAGCCACAATCCCGCGATTTGCAGTGCTGGGTCTGTCAACGCCCCGTAGATGGGGCAGCAGCGTGGCAGGGCTTGGGCTGGCTGCAAGCCCTGGGGACCACGGACCCTGCCGGGGCGCGCGCATGAACCTGCTTTCGAAACGCACTCAGTGCTGCCTGGCTTTGGCTGCCGGTACCTTGTACAGCTCTCTATCTGCAGGAGCTTTCTGCTTTTGCAAGAATTTGTTTCCACCCAAGCTGAAAGCAAGATCGGGTCAAGGCCACATGCGTGACTCCAGCTTGCACAACTGCCAGCCGTCCTGGGACACTGTCACTCTCGAGGATGCTCTCGGGAAACCTCCTCGAGTGCCGAGTGGTTGCAGAGCAACAGTGCAAGTGGAAGATGCTACCTTCCTTTTGCTGAGCCACCTCAAACGTAATTAATTATGCCTTTTTTCTCCCGCCAGCTTCATATCACTATGAAAGCCAGGATATTTGTTCTTCCAGAAAACACAAGACCCTTCTTTTGTCAAGCTTATCAGAGGCACACAATTCAGTACTGAATCCTCTTGGAATTAACAAATACACTGGATATAAGAGAACCAGAAAGTCTGACTACCTCAGGACATGTCTGTCCATCAGCGCATTGAGGCAGAGCGACCTGACCCTTGGATCTGTGTTTAGGGAAGCACCTTTGTTAGAAGGTGGTCCCCACATTCTGGAGCCAAACAGCTGTCTCTTTATAGTACAAATGCTGTTGATTTTAGCAATATCAAGCTCAGTGGCTTGTGAATGTCTTTAAAATTCTGAGGATAAGAAAAATCCACTGTTTTGCAAACAGCAGTTTTGGGGCACTGCTGGAACCAAAATGTTAGTTCACAAGATGCGGTAACCAAGCTAAAGGATTGCCATATTATCAAGCTGCTGCTCCTTTCTAACCATGCCCTCAGAGAACAGAAAATTGTAGCAAAACCTCAGGAAATGTGGAAGGGAGAACGCTGAGAGAGACCTCAAATCCCAGCACACAGTTCCTGGGGAGATGACGCCAGGCGCTCGGCGATGTTGCGTAGACAGTGTGGGCTCTGCACACCACATACCCCTCCTGCATGATCTGCATGGAGCATCTGAAGATCAACCACTTGCTTGAAGGTACATCCACATGGGCTTTTGCAAAGCCAGACTGACACATACTCCTCCCTGACCAGGGGCTGTGAGAAGGGGGCAGGTACAGCACTGACCCCAACAAGGCATCTTACCTTGAGCTCAGCACCCCTCGCAGCCGCACAGTCAGCTCACAATTTCGGTCAGCTCACAATTCAGGCCAACCTTCCTCACATCTGCCTAGAGAAAGGCTACGTATACCTCCCCAAGGACATGAGATTAACTGCTGATGTATTTATCAAAAGAAAGATGCTCTTATTTGGGGGGAAAAACAGATGTGAAAACGCATTCCAGGATAGTACAAACCAACGCTCTTTTAAGACCACACCTTAAGCTGCAAAACTGCAGAGTTCGGCTGGGAAAAATTCCCACCTGACTTTGATGAATCCAGAGTTGTGCTTCTCACTAAAGACAACTATTTTTTTCTAAAAACAATTCAAGATTCCTAGATCTAATTACACTGTAGGTGACAGGGCTTATATATTGTCTACAATGCGTTTCAATTAAATTTGGCAATCTTGAGGTGTCTTGATCAAAAATATAAAGCCATACGACAGGAGATCTTAGTGTATTTCAGTGATACAGAAATCAGACAAAAATCATCAATGAGCTTAGTAAACAGAGGCCAAACTCACCCTGCAAAAGGCTTCTTTAATTCAACTCCATCCTGTTTTCTGAGTTTTAAGTTAAAACAACCCTAAATATGTCAGATTAGAATAACCTCTGAAATTTCTCCTATTTAGTTGAAATTTTCATCTAAAATTCATTAAAATCTCTAACTTGAGCAGAAATTTCACCTGCCGCATATAAGGACATACAGCTGAATAAAGTCTTTTTTCCTGTTTCATTTAGATATGGCAATTGGCTTCAATATTATACATAACATTTTAGTGTGTGTGTGTGTGTGTAAATATATATATAAGCCCCCTTCTTGCTCTTCTTTTGGAAAGAAATAGGGAAAAATGACCTACTTCCAAGCCATGATGAGTCATTTATCTCCTCTTGCAGAAGGCAATCTGACTCACCTTCTATTCTAATCCTCTCCACTTCTCAGCCATCCCAATAAACAGATACTGCCTCGTGTGTGTCCTGACTTGGGTTACACTCATAAAGGGTGTAGCACTTAAAAAAGCTCTCTCCGATCTGTTTGGGGTGAGGTAAAGTGCTTTGGGACCTGTTCTTTGTTAGATTAAAAAAAAAAATTCTTGCAGTATGCTGTCCAGTTCCCAGAAATGGAAATAAAGATAAATTAACCCATGCCATCCAGATTTGAATCCTGGAGGTTGTGGGAGCTCTGCCTTTGTTAACAACAACAAAAGCAACAATTCAAAATTAGGTTTTCTATTCTTCCCTAAGTGTTCTTAAAAGATAAATAAAGAGATGGAGCCAATAGACTTAATAATATTTGTTCAGTACAGCAGCCAATGTTAGCTTTAGCGGGAATATGGTTGGGCAGGATAGAAACCTACAGACACACCAACTTGCAGTCAGCTGCTGAGCTGTGACTTCAGGCTTAAGCTAAATCTCAGCCAAATCACTTAAGATTGTCTAGCTTCCTTTGTAGCCTCAAGGAGAAAAAAATTACCAGTTTTGACCAATTGCCATGGAAAGCTATAAATCAGACTGCGGTCACTGAAACTTAGACTCAGGTTCACCATGTGGCTTGAAAGTCTGGAGAACCACTGATGCGTTTTGAGTTTCTGATGAAACTTGAAGCATTAGCTGGTTTTTCATGGTTTCGGGTTCCCTCGCAAACATTCCCACTCAACATTCTCTTAAAGCATAAATCCATTTTTCATTCATTTTAGAAAGTATTAAAAGATTACAAAAGAAACCATAGGATTAACAAGTAGAAATATACAATTTTCATGATTGTGTATAGAACCAGGTTAATGACCCAGACAAATGCACTTAATTAAGCATTTGTGTGCACAATTACCCAGTTTGTAAATAAAGTCTTTACAAGTGCATGTCCTAACTGGATGCCAAATTGTGTATAGATGGTATATATCTAATCATAACTGACCTTACTGAAACGTGGCCTTTAGATTGATCTTTTTATGTTGAGACATGTATTTTTTTAAAAAAATAAAAAAAAATAAAATAAAAAACCCACACCCACCCCAGATACACCAAGCTGGTGCACTGAATGTAAAATTCAACAGCCAACCTGGGAGGTTAGAGCTTTGTTTTGCAAGATCACCAGCGTAGCTTGGCCTAGGAAGCTGAGCAAGCTGCCTTTTTTTTTTTTTTTCTCTCTCCCCCTTCTAAACAGCAGAGTCTGGGAACTGTTAAAAAAAACTGCATACTTTTTCCCATTTTGGCAAGAAATAGTTAATGTTTCATAGTCTTTGATTTATTTATTAAAAGTATTTTACCAGGAAACACAACAGAGACAGGCCTTCTCATTTACAGTGAGACCCCAGAGAGCAGTAAATTTACATACACAAAGGACCAGCATCAACCCCTGGACCTCTCGTGTTTATTTTGATAGCCCACCCTGCTGCTCCGGCCTTTTGTTACAGAGCCAGGTACAACAAGGCACGGATCCAAACAAACAACACTGGTAGCTTTGTTGACCAGGTCAGATGATGTCCTGCCCTTGAACAGGACTTCTTGTCTTTTACCCTTTGCCCTGAGAAAATGAAGTTAGTTCGAGTCCCTGTGGCAAATTTAGCATTTCCTTTCAGTGCCTGCCAATCTATCAAAATTCAGCTACCGCTGTGAACCCATCAACTCAGCGCAAAAAAAAAGAACAAGGCTTACCAGGGACCCCCTCAAAGTAGCAATCATTTATCCCTTCCTGAACTTCAGCTGACCCTTGCAAGCAGGCCCCAAGTTGGGGCATGTAGCACCTTGTTGTGCACGATCCGGGCAGTGGGAGTTCTCTCTTCCCTCTCCCCCTGGCCCCACCACCAGTGCTTTTATTTCATTAATAAGAACGCTGCGCTAAGGAAGAAACACTTGAAGGGAAATAAAATCTTCAACAAGGGGATGCAATTGCTTTAGCCCCTTGCAAAAGAATACCAGCATAAATATTCTGCATTTATCGTGGCAGTTAGCATCACTTTGCAGAGGAAATGAACAGAACCAGAGGATTCCATTCACCGAGATTTATCAGAGGGAGGAGGGGAGATATTGTTCACAGAGCACAATGATGCATTTAGATACAAACAATTGCAAAGTAGAATGAATCATATCAAACACTCAACTCCAAAAGAGAGAGTACCATATAGCTACGATCTATTGTCTAAATATTGGAGTGGTTTGGTTTTATTTTTTAAAAGGGAGAGTAAAATCTAGATTGCAGTAAGGGTTATACCCAGTGTAACTCCCTCTGTAAATTTAAACTGACCTAAGGGACATAATTACATACATCTCATCATGAGACAATATACTTTTTATTTGTTTGAATTTTATTTGTATTGGTGAAACTGACCTGAAACTGACACAAGTTTATTAGAAAAAGGACTCTCAAAAACAGAGTGGGCTGGTCTTCTTACTTAAGATGGATGTGCCAACTTCTAGTATGATTAGAGAAATGGATAACTCACTAACATCTGTGCAAACTACAATAAAAAGGGATTTAGTGTTACCCCAAGGAAGGTAAAAGAGGCTGTCTGTCCATTAAACGCTTTATTACAGTGCCAGCAGCTTTTTTCTAACTCAGTTATTCCTGCACAGAGCTCAGCACTGTGACTGCCTGTCATCCTTACCAGACAGTGCTTGGGGCTGCGCAGTTTTTTTGTGCAAGGTAGATGACAATCAAATGACTCATTGAGCAGGGAAAGCGCCTGACCCCTAGTGAAGGATTAACTACGGAAAGTGAGTGTGATCATGTCACACCATTACTTAGAATTTTCACAGTCAATTTCTGAAAATATGAGATAACTCCTTAAAGAGACAGCTCTTTTAGGGAACGCTATGAGCCAGCAGAAATTCCCTTCAAGTGCAGAGGCAGCCTGTGCCATCAGAGCCATAGAAGGCTCCGCACACTCCAACTACCCCCCGTCTCAGGGCAACGGAGGGCAGCGCGACTCAGCCTCGCTCTGAGCGGCACCATCTCCATTTTGGTCATTCCCAGGCCATTAGAAACCTGAACACTTGAAAAAAATCCATACAAATATAGGTGTTTATTTCATTAAATCCCTCTTCCGTCCTAGGAGGAACAAACTCTCAGAGTATTGCAAGAACTGCCTGCCACAAACGTATTGAAAAGAGCAAATATTTTACCGTGCTTGCCAAGGCAGCACAGAGCCTGTGTCACGTATGGGAATGTCTGTTCCTGCCTGGCACAGCTGGACTTCTGTAAGAAAATCTCAAGAAAAAACACAGGAATACTGTTGGGTTCACCCGCAGCATTAAGCCCCAGCTTGTTGCCTCTGCGAACCTATTATCACTTTCTCACATTAAAAACCCCTCGTGGTATAAGAGGAGAGGCTTGACCCATTAATCAGCAAGTGAAGGGCCCATTTGCTCTGTTTTTACATAACACTTTTTTTGTACGCATTTCTAAATGTGAGATTCATCAAGCTTCCACTGAAAAAAAAAAATAAAGTAATTCAGCCTAAGAACCTCAAAGCTTGGGCGTGCCAAAATGAGTTAACATCTGCTGCTGCCTGAATCTAATTGAAATGATTCATTATAAAATTTACAGATCTGCTTAATGATTTTGTATTTCTTTTTCAGAATCACTTTGTTCATTATCTCACCTTAGGTAAGCTAAATTCGGCAGAGTAGGAGTTTCCCTAACCTGCTGGAGTTTGTACACAGCAGCTCCTAATACAAGCAGGCTGGTTTTCCCTTTGACATTGTGTTTGCAATGTGTTTTGTGAATGTGCTCCCTCAGAGAAAAGTTCCATTATCATTGAACAGAGACCCGTTAGGGGCACCTTGGAAATTTGGACTCTTTTGCTAAAAATCACGGCTTAAATAACCGTTTAATTTGTGGCAGTTTTCTGGCTGACGGCATTCTTGCTCTCGGCTAAGGTCATCTCAATATATATCTCTTTAGAGAAAGCCAACACAAGAATCTTCTTATGCTTTTTTATTTTCATGTAGCCAACTATTCAGCTGCTAAAATGTAAGTCACATACAGAATATATGCACGCTTGAGTCTACATTTTTTTTTTTTTTTTTACAAGGAGGATCCTTTTTGTGTGTAAAAAGGAGAAAAGTGAAAGAAAAAACGAATAAGCATGTGAATAATTAGATCAGAGATAGATGCCACCTTTTCTCAGTGTTGAAACTGTGAGGCGAAAAAAGTGCTACCATATAATTGACATAATTGATCTATTTTTTTCCATTTTTTGCTGCAGTAATTTTTTATGCATGCCATTGTTGCTGTTATTATCCAAGATGTGATCTTGTGTGGTTGATAATACTGACTAGATATGAATACTGGTAAGTACCAGCCAATCACAAATCTATAGTGTCTATTTCTGCATCACCAGGTGCTATCTCATGGGAAATATCCTCTTTTTTGGCAGGCACACAGCGCTCTGCATTATCTGTCATTTTCATTAGATTCAAGCTACAGCTGAGCCAAAAAGACTTAGTTCTAGCATATGTGCTCAAAATGGCCAAGATGAGATTGTCCAAATTCACCCTTTCAGGATTGTATTAGAAAACAACTGGAGCTAAAGCTAAAAATTAGAGCTAGCAAAGTATCTGAATTACATTTGGGAAAGCAAACACCATAAGCTCAAAAGATTTCCAGCTTATCACAGTCATCACCTCCAAAAGCTCCAAGGAGCCTAAGTCAGCAATTTCAATGTTTTTCAACACTTCTTTTGTACAGACTAAATGTGATGATGTCAACAAAGAAGAACAAGGACATCACATGAAGACAAAATTCTCCTGTTTTCCAGTGGCTCAGAAAACTACAGCAAGAGGCCACTGATTACATGCAAATGCCTTACTTAATAGGTCACTATTATTATATTCTGAGTCAGCACTAATGTATTAGTTGGGACTGTTGTTTATTAATAATTCTGTAGCTAAACTATATGAAATGGGACCATGAGCCTTTCTTCAATTACAATAAAATACTAATACTGTATCCTCCATCTAATGAGGACAGGCTTAATTGGGATGGTTGCTTTATTAAGATACCTCCCAGGAAACTAATTTGGTATAATGTTAGTGAATAGCTGTGACTGCTGTTTAATTGGGATGGTACTAACAAAAACTCTGCTTAATGGGAATATATTTGGTCAGTACCAAGGGGTTAAGTGATACTTAACTTGGTGTTAAATGGGTGTGAAATTCTGAGTTTTGGTCTTTTAATGAAGACATAGCTAACTAGGGGTCAGGCAAGAAAAAAAATGGGGAGCAAAATAGAATTCTAAAGCTTTTTTTTTTTTTTTTTTTTTTNNNNTTTTTTTTTTTTTTTTTTTTTTAATCCTTTCCTTTCATTGCAAGAACTTTGAAAATGGCAGGTTGGCAGCATTCACGCAGTTCTTTTGATATAGCCTCTTTTATTCGCTTTCTACAAAAATTTATCAGTAGGCAACTTTTAGAGTGAAATCTGATAAAACATTTTATATGACTGATTTCATGTGATTTCATTCTGCATTTAAGCAGAGTTTCTAGGTGTTTGCTTATCCAAGAATTATGATAAAGCCTTTACTCCACTTCAGTCCCTTTATTGCAAGGGCTGAGGTGCTGCCCGAGCCTTCTCTTGCTCCTGTATGGGAGGATGAAACTAGCAATCCAAAATGACTAGAGCGCCATACCCAAGTCAGTGGTCCTGCAAGACACTGGCATACAAGAGAACAAGCATTTGTAATATAGTTCAAACTCCTCCAACAAGCAAATAGCTTACACAGGCCTTCCTCCTACATGTAAGCTTATATTTAAGGAACCTGGGAAGCACAAACGCTAAGACAACCTCGACAGTCACCACATATATAGCAAATTACCAATAGCAATACACCGATCAGCGGTTGTTGTAGGAAACGGCTAGTATGTTAAGAGGTTTAATCTATGCAATGTAAACCCTTAATTCTAAGCTACATATCATATTGAAAAGATTCATCAGCAAATACTAAATATAAAACATTTGTAAGGAAAAATACAAGGAAACATACAAGTTAAAGTCTATGCTTTAAGATATGAGTACAACCTGAACCTCTGGTATTGTCAAATAAATTTAAATGTTGCTTTGAGCCTTGTTTACTCCTACCAGGTATTAAATTACAAAACCTTGATGACTTCTGTTGTATACTCAGTCTGGCTTAGGCTAATGGAGTGGGAAGATTGAGGGAGGGAAGTCACATGGTGCTTTCTCAGGTCCCAAAGCTATAGAAATCAAAGACAACATACCTTGAACCTCACAAGGTTTAAATCAAGGTCTTCATTATAATCTATCTGCTAATAAAATAAATAAATGAACCCCACCTGCCTTATATTTTGATTTCATTTATCAATTTGTTAATAGAAATAAGATGAGAGAATATGAAAACATGTGAATGAAAGAACATACAAATAAACTTTCAAACTGTCTTTCAGCAAATGAGTCTAAAGTTATTGAATATGTAAATTGCCTTATTAAAAGAAGAATGATGTCTTTCTCAGCAATCAGTTTAATTACACTGAAATCTTTCAATAGAGAAATCATGTAGCTCTGCACAGGAGAAGTCTTTCAGAAAAAGGACTCAGGTGTGACAAATCAAAGCTAAAAAAAAAATGTTCGCAAGTTGAGAATCCATCACTATACACAGGATTTATTAGCTGTTACCGTGCTATGATAAATCAACATCTTCACCAGCCTATGCTACCACAGTTCTATGGAGATGTCATTGGTCTACACTGAGTTTGACCTTTAGCCATGTCATTGTCATTTCATTCTTATAACCACTACATTTGAAAATTAGAGGTTAATGAAACATAGCTTTTTTAAAACAAAAACAAAAAAAACACTAGGATTCTGATAAGAACCTTTTCTAACTCATCTTTATAAGTACCACATGGGGAGTTTTTTTCCCTCCAATATTTCCACTATGACTTTTATAAATAGGGCCATCTACTTTTTAAGTTTCTTTACATTCAAGTATATGATGATTTTGACTATCATCCAAATTTATACTTCAAAATAAAGAACTGCTGCATCTCTAACTTACTGCAAGGCCTATCTTAAACACAGGTGTGCAATTTGGCATGAAAATACCTGTAATTCAGTCTTTCTCCCTGACTTTTTATAGAAGTTTCTGAATTTGAAGGTCACACTCATGCCTTCTATTTGGCATGAGTGCTAAGATACAACTGTGAAGAACATGAAATCTTTTGGCAGGCCAGGGCAGATGGAATATAGGCTAATAAGTATTCCTAGTGATGAGCTAGCCTAATGTTTATACCATGCAACAACCAAAGCATTAATGGTCAGATGACCATGAGGACTAATACTCAGTGAGCTCAGCAGACATCACTGATTTTAGTTTGAATGTGACTTTGAGGGCACAAGGAAGGTAATGGACCATGCTTCAAGAAATCAGTCTGTATTCTTCCTGTGGGGATGAATGAGGTTTTTGCAGCAAGAGATCTGGAATGCTAACAGAGTCCTGGAAAGGCCCTGGAAGGGGGAGAATGCTGCCTTGATCTTGAATGCAGGAGAATATCATCAGCAATATGCCTGAGTCTTTGAAATTTGCTTATAGTGTCTGTTAAATACTTTTCCCCCCAGCTTTGTTAGCCAGGATTCTGGGTCTCCTATGATCTGTGGCTAATGAAGGTGGTTCAGGGAGAACATTAGAATACAGTTTGAGACTCAATGGTTGCTACAAAAATTAACAAAATACTAAAACCTTTTGTAATAAGATCCTTGCAAACTTCCCCTTCAACTCGGAATTTGTAACACTGAAACTTGGAATCCAAAGAGTTTTGTATCTCATAATCAAGTCTTTGGCTTATCATATCCCTACCATATTTTTAAATGAAAAACACAGAAATAAAACTGTGCATAAATTCAAAATTAACAGGCAATTTCTTAAAAGCTTTTATTCCATAACAGCTAAATATAAAGCTTAGGACATCACTTTTCTTTGCACAGTGCTAGAGAATATCTAAAGCCTCCTTTCCCCTTTCCTCTGCCATTTGTTTCTATTGGTTTATGTAATCCCTACCAAGCCTACCAACAGCTAATGTAAAAAACAAAAGGACCCTGTAGACTTATGTACTTGTCTGTATGCTGAAACAAAGCAAATTCTCAGTTCTGTTAGGGTTAAGGGTTGGTGGTCTCATTTGAGTCCACGGTGGACAGTCATCTGTATGACACAGCTGCTATGCCTTTTGGCACAATTCATTGTGATTGGCAGTATTTACTCAGGAGAGACCTAAGGCTGAACAATGAAGTAACTTCCATTATAGAATACAGACAAGGTCAGCTTCATGCAGAAAGAAGCAACAAGAGGTCCTGGTCCCCAAAGCCTCTGTCCTACTGAATGTATGGGTTTGTATTTTGCTTATACACTTCAATGGAAAAAAATGGTTTTCAGCTGTTAACTGCTATGTGTTTGAAGGTTATCAAAACTGTGGGAAAAAAAAATCTGTCCCATGTACAAGTTAAAAGATAACTATGCTTATCTACTGCATCTAAAATAATCTAAGGCTGTCAGATGCTTTTTCAATATCTGAGTGTGATTGATTTTGGAGAAGGTGTTTAGACTGCGTCTCTAAGGAAAGCTGTCCGTAGAACGGTTACTAAGAATAACAGTTATGTTTTAAGAGTTATGACCAAATTTGAAAGGCCCACCTGCAGAGCATCTCCAAGTCCACAAGCAAGCTTGCCCACAGAAATGGGATTGCTTAGTGCTAGAATGGAGGATCTGACACTGCTGCCTGACATTAATTTTTCTAATGAAAAGAAAATAATAAAAATAAGAGCTAAATCTTTCCTACGGTAAAATAAATGATTCAAAACAAACATACATACAAAATTCCGTATGAAGTTGGTGTTAATAAGAATATTAAGAGGAGCAATTGGAGTACTGGGAGAGACCAGTGTGATTTATTACTACCCACTAGTTCACATGATGTAGACATATAACAACAGAAGTATGGTCTACGCAAGTGGAAACTTCTAAATCCATAGCTTAACCTCAGTACTTTGGTAGCTACACTCCCAAGTCTATCCTGGGGCAAAACCTCTATTAAGGCAAAGAGGCAAAACCTCTATTAAGACTGGAAGAGTTTTTGCAATATTCTCCTTACAGTATTTTATTTTTCTATGCTAGGAGGTATTTTGCTTCTCTTACTTGGAAAAGCAGGGGATCATGTACATGCAGAGACTGTTACACATATCCAAATCCCACTTCAGTCAGTGAAACCTGGGGACTGCTCCTCCCCATGCTAAGCCTTTTGAAGTCTAGTCTAGCCAACTCACATTTTTGTGATATTAAGCGCAGTCTATCTTCAGTCAAATTCTGTTCCTCACCAGACAAATGTGACCCCATTCTACACTATATGTTTTGTAGCTCACCTAATCCCTGTCTTCTCCCTTATGTAAAGCCATCTCCCCATCTCATTTGCATGCTGCTAGTCAGTACAACTTGCAAAGGGGAAAACAAAATGTACGGGAGAATACATCAAATTCCTTTCAAACCAAAGACAAGAGAGAAAAAAAATCCAAAATGAACACTGAAACAAACAAAAAACCTAACAAACAGGTACATTAAGTTAAAAATAATTGCACCTTGCTGGAATCTCACGATGCTACTGACTTATCTGCTGACAGATCATTCCTATTATATACATCTATTTACTTTGCTAATCAATTAAAACACTGAAGTTAACATATGCCATATTAAGTAGTGCATATGCTATGAAACAGTTTGCTACCAAAAAAAAGTAGAAATACTTCTCATGAGCTTCTGTTCCCATCTAATGTTTTAAAACAGTCTTGAAAAATTATCATTTTCTAGCCACAGCACAATTTGCCCATCCTATGCTGAGACAGCTAAAGGTAATGTAGGAGACCTTTGGATGGCACAAACAAAAATACCATCTTGGTATGAGAACAAAGAGCTTTGGGTCAAGAGAAAGGCAGAGCAGCTGAGAAATTGAACATCTTTGTCTTCACTTTCACTCAGATGAAAGAAAAGAAGAAAGGATTTTCCTGCTTGATGAAAACTTAGGGGAGGGGGACAGAAACCCACAAACACCCTCAGGTGTTTGGTTGAAACTCCCAGGCCTTCCCAGACAGGACCAACAGGCAAATTGAGGGTGAACGCACACTGACACTTGCCCATCAATTCTGAGCACACAGAGAACAGGTGAGCAGGTACTAAATCAACTTTCCTCTTGGCTCCTTTCTGCCGGATTTAAAATACCAATACACCAACCCCACCATTTCTTGGAGTGAATTCTCCAATAGTAACTATTGGGTAAACATCTACATGTTGGCCTTGGTTTAGACCAAGGGGTACTGAACCTAAAAAATTAAAGCAGCATTTTAAGACTAAACGTTCTAGGGTGGTTAACAGCACTCCTGAAATGCCCCAGGCTTCACACATCATTCTGATGAGGACGTGTCATAGTCTGATACTGACATGTCAAGCTTAGGAGGTTTAGACAGGTACAGTTAAATCACATCACAGCACTGAACTTCCACTTCTGAAAATTTTATTTTGCTTGTACAGTGCATCAGAATGGCTGCCTTTACCAAGCTGACTTGCCACAAAATAAATAAATAAATGGGAAGGAAGGTGTTTTACTAGGTCAAACACAAAAATAAAGGGCTATGGGGAAGAAGAGGCCTATATTGTTTTCCAAATCCTATGCAGAAAATTACTATCTGGAGGGGAGGAGAGAAAATAAATAAAGGAGCAAGAGTAGAATTAGCTGCTGTGAGGATTCAGTCCCTCATCCCTTTCCCTCATGCCCATTTGAATGTGGAGTTCCAGGCTGTCACAGACCACTAGGCTCACAGGCTGTTTGTTTCATTGATGGAGACAGTTCCCATGGCAGGATAAATCCAACTTCAAACCACCTATGCAGTGCATAGGCATGCTGACCAGATCAAATTTGAAGTTTTAGTGCATGGCAGGCACCAGCTGACTCAATTAAGCTGAGCTGTTAAGCTAAATTTGCCATGCCACCTCTCGGCAGTGGAAAATGGAAACTTTCCATCTCACAGGTTTCTCCTGTCAAAAAGCAGCCCCAAAAGTCTTTCAACGACCCTTGGATGCCAGACAGAAGTAATCACTGAGAAGAGCAGAGCTGCATAATAACATGCATTGCTATTAGTTTCAGCAGTACAGCGAGGAGAGCCAATGGTAAAATTGGCTATTCTAATATGAGAAGTGAGAGGGAACCTCTTCTTCCTTGTCTTCTACAACCCCAAAGAAAAAAGCAAGGAGAGATCTGCTTTTACCTGTAGTTCTCAAAACACCACTACAAAGAACAAACCAAGATATTGGGATGGGGATAGTAGCTAATGAAGCACAGATGAGCACTGTTCAGATGAGTATGCTACCATGTAATATATCACTTTGCAGTGATGGAATCGCTCTAACCAGCAATGGCCCAGCGTAGTTAAAAACAGAATTGGACCCTCTGGCCAAGACTGTTGTCAGATATTCCTGCATCTCTGTTTCCAGCCTCCAGTGGGCTCTTATTACCAAATCAGCTGGAAATATTTCCTGGCAGCAAAAGATCTTTAGTTATGGGGAACCAACGCAATCTACTGTGTTAGATGGAAGGGATAATAGCACTGGATTTCTTTTTCAAGAACTTAACCTAAACACTGGCAATTGCTCCAAAAAGCTTGAAGAACCTCTAGTTGAATCAAGGCAACATAGCTTGTATAACAAGTTGATTTAGAACAGATGATGTTTCTTTCAATCTTCAAAAGTTATGCATTTCTTATTATTTAAATCAATCCTTAGATAACAATGTCTATGTGCTTCTCAAACACAGGGTATGTCTGACCAGCTTTGCAACACTTATTTTCTTCCACTTATGCCTTCAGTGGAGAGCAGAATATAATACTGAATTTTGGAGATTGCACTAAAAAGGATGGGAGCATCCTGACCAGACAAGCAAGCTGATTCTAATGACCTAAAAACTTCCCCAGTCAGTAGCTCTATAGTCAATAGATCTACAGCTCAAGATCATATCTATGAGAAATACTCCATTTCTTGGCTGATATCCTTTCAGGGAAAATGTTCCTATCTCTTCAAAAAGTCCCCATGAACATGCATTTTTGTTCTGTGCTTCTGCATCCTTTCCTAATTCTCCCTCCCCAAACTGGCAGAAGATCAAAGGTACTGATAGCCAAGAGTATCCTTCCATCCAGTCACCCACAAGGGTAGATTAAATATCTAGTAACAAAAAATTCCTTTTTCACATAGTGAATCTTTGGGGAAAAAATAAATAAATAAATAAATAAAAGTGTGCCAATAAGCCACACAAGGGATTTTAAACAAGGTTTCTTGCAAGGTAAGAAAAATTTTGCTTTACAAGTTATGGTTATGATTTTAAAATATTTTAGAATGGGATGGCTGAAGCTGAACCTAGTTTCTTAATATTCATTTCTTGTTTCTCTTTTCAGTGTACGTTCCAAAACCAAAAGATATTTGAACTCCATAAAAAATGCAGACACACAAATATCATTGTGTTTAAGAATATTCAGGTTTTTTTGTTTGTTTTCTAGAATCATATTTTCTATGCTGAATTCTAATGCACTCTAAGAGATGGACAGATTAAGATACAGCATCACCATCCTTTCAGGGTTGCAGCCAAAGCGTTGCAAGGAACTGATATTTTTCCTGGATCTTTTGATTGGGTTGTTTTGCACAAATTGAAATCCCTTTGTCCTCTTAGACCAAAATTCAGATTCTACATATTTGATGCCACCTCCAGGATGACAAGATTCTAGTCCTAGAACTTCAGTGGTATTAATTCATAAGATTTACAACTTTATGAAAGGGTCTTCTCATTGAAGTTCAGAAACATAGTAATAAACTGCAATGAAGAGTAACAAAATCTTTGGTCTTATAACATGGATTTTTTTTCTTTTAAAGTTTCATTCAAAACACTTTTCAGTCCCAGCACCCACTTTTTTAAAGAATTAAAAAAGGCAATTTTATTCTTCAAGACTAAACCTTTGGTTGTTTGATGGCAATCAGAGGTCAACTCATTTTAAACTGCTTGATCATGTCATTTTACTTGACCATTTTTGCCTTAATTGCAGATCACATTGGCTGTAGCACAGTATTCTATAAATACTTGAACAATCTGTTCAATAGAATGATAAAGCTAAGCAATTTAAAAAATAAGTTGAGCTATGTCACCTTCTTGTCAACTAAGCTACTAATTTAACTATATGTAGAACTTATATAATGAACTGCTATGCTGAGCACTGAGCAGAATTTCTAGTTATTCACTTTCAGTGCTCATTAAGGTGAGAGATGACAGGACTGGCCACGTGTTCATCTAGAGCTGGATATCACTGAGCTTATAACTAACCTGGCTAGAGCAGAATTAAAAACCACTTATCAGCATTTAAGGAATAGAGTATCTCAGCAATCGGTTAGTCCCACTTGCCCAGATCCTCATATTTTGCTGTAATATTCTACTATCATTTATAGTACTAAGGTAGTTATTACAACCATTTACACAAAACAGCTGCTAAAAGTTGCTTCCCAACTCTGTCCAGGTCATAACTCTTTTCTATACTGCCTTACTGACCTCTCCTTGCTTTCTCATTGTGTTCCAGGCTTCGCTTCCTCACCCTACAGCATTTCCCCATCCCAAAGACCATTTCTAAGTGACCCTCACTGTCTTCACATGTTCCCACTTGCCAGTCTCATTTCTGTTCTGTCAGAGAAGAAACTTCTTTCCAAGGCTGAACTCCTCTCCATGGTACAGATAGACCACAAAGAAGCACGTTATGTCTCTGCATTGGATATCCTCAAAATTACATCATTATGAAACACACAGAAACATACAATGTCATCTATATTTTCCAGTAGCATTCCCTGGATCATAATTTTGCAAATCAAAACAAAGGGGGAGATTTATTGCATAGACCGCCCACTGTTTAATAAGACATGAACACCAGCTGAAGTTTTTCTCTAAAGTTAGCACTATTGGATACTCCCACTTGCCTAACTGCATAGAGCTTGTAGGAAATAAATATCCTGAAACCAACATCCAACTGTTAGTTTTTTGAAATTGGGATTCAGAAGTTACATATGGGGGGACCTATGGAACCAAACATGCTGCCTATGCTTTCTTGGCCTTTACAGGAAAGGGAGGGTGAGGGAGGAAGAAGCCAATTTTAATTTAGTTATTGTACTGCTTAAAGAAGTCTTAAAATACAAATGTACCACTTGATAGAAGTCACTGTACCCTTCCGGTCCAAGAGCTGCCCTTGCCGAGTTCTATTTGCTCAAGGAAATGACATGGCTTACCTCCACTTTAAGAGATGTTATTTCAGAGAGAATACTTGCAAGTATTGAAAGGTACTTCTCACATGGATTTGAAGTGATTATATCAGGCCCGAGGAACCTTTTTCCTTGATGAGGGCAAAATAGACCTTTCTAATGCATTTTGCAGGCCACACACATATTAAGACATATCCTAACACTAACCTGTAGTAACATGGAAAAAAAATGATCTGACCACATGGGCTACAAAAAATTGTAGATGGTAGCCCCAGGGCTTCGAGTCACCCAACCCCATGTTACGTAAGAAAAGACAAAGATGAAATAACTTTCTCAAGCCTTGTTCTCACAGATTTTCCTCTCAGAGGACTCCCACCACTGTCCACACTCTATGCAGCACCTTGAAAGCAAGGTTTTACATTATAGGAGTAACTCTATTCCCAAAGGTATACAAATTTAGAATTCCTATATAAGTCTTATTGTCTACTAAATCCATGTATGTTATGGATCTGGATAGCCTTAAGTGCCTGAAACTTTCTGCTTTCAGCTTCTTAATACCACAGGGTCAAAATCATTACCATTTAAGAATCAGCATCTTAAGGTTTTAAGAACATTTATAAAAGCTTGAAAAACATGCTAGTACAACTGTAAGAGCATCGTACTGTTTTGACTTAAGATCTAAGAATGCAGGCTTCCTACCAAGACATAAGCATGGATTTTTCTAGAGCCATCTATCTCCNTATATATTTATATTTATAAAATACATACACACGTGAATGTGTTTTTCTACCTAGCTTTCAAAAGATGAAAAAAAAAAAGTTGCTGGAGCTAAGGAAGTTCTTCTTTTATTTAATTCAGAGAGGGGAAATAGCTGCTCCCCCTCAACTCCTCCCTTCCCGTAGATTCACTTTCCATTCTGCTCCCACATTGCCTGCAGAGTTTTCACAGAATTCCCAAGTACTGATTCAAAATGAGTATTTCAAAAGGCCAAGTCGTCCTGCAGCAAAGAGCAGCACAGCATAAGCACACACAGATCCTGCAGGGGAGCAAAGCTCTTATTTAATAGGACTTGCTCCCATATCCTCAACCTTTGTGTCACCACACAGCAGAAGGAGTTTCCTCCAGCATTGGGAGATACACGTAGGCAAGAGAGCGTGAGCTTGCATGCACAATCTGGTCTGGGTTCCCTGTCTCAGGGCATAGCTGTAACAGCCCACCCTTTCCAAGACAAGAACCTTTTCCTGCTGCCAGTAACTTAAAAAGTCATGTCATTCAAATAGTTTAAATCTGTCCTGAGGAATCAGAGTCAAATCACATTCCTGATGGGAGCTGTTAAAACTGCACAAAATAAAATTTGTTTCATTTCCTTCATCTGAAATATATATATATATTCCCAAGAAAATTGAGAGAGCATGATTTATGTTACAGAAGTCGAGGACTCACAAGCTGGGAATGCTAAAATAGGCAGTCCATATGACTTCAAACCTGCCTTATATTCCAGTGTAGCACGTACACTCTTCAATTATATTACAGCTTTCCTTCACAGAATCCATGCACTAAAATAGACAGGGGCAGCAAAAGAGGCAGCTATTCCAAGAATCCTTTTTCTACTCACCATTTGAGTGTCTGGTCTCCAATATATTTTTTTTTGCAATGAACACAGAATTGCTTTGACATCTATCACCAGAGTAGATGAATGCCTTAAAAACACTAATGGATATCTCTCCACAGGGAGATGGACAATACTTTCCCCACTTTACAAACACGGTCACACTTGCTAGAGTCCCTAAGTAAAGGTTGGGACATAAGCAAGAGTCTGTTGTCTTTTGGCCATGTGCTCCAGCTTCCAAAGCTGATTATGCAATTACTGCTTGACTTTGTTGACTTTATTCACCATTGGAAGGGCTTAGGTGTCTGATGTTCACACCCTATATGTCCTATGTTGAACACTCAGAAAACAGGTGTGTGCTAAAAACAACCACATATGCAAATCTGTGACTGAAGTCCTGGCAAAGCTAAAATGGAGTTTTCTTGGGCCTTAATTTATTAGCATGCTTTGGCCATGTCTTTTCTCCTCTTGCAATAAGAGACACTATTTTCAATGCTAGGGCTACTAAAACAAGGAATTTGCAAACAATTACTTGACACAGTGCCTTAGTTTAGCTTATTTCCGGGGGGAGGGGGGGGGAGAAAAACAAAGTATTACATGATCATAAAGTTGTGAAGACAATGTAAAATGTAGATGTACAATGTAAACAGTGTAAATGTTTTCTACATTCCTCTGACTTCCCTTACCTTTTTAAAAAGGGTGATCCAACCCCCCCCCCCAAGAAGATGTTGTTTCTTCACCTTGAATCATTTTCACATGACTCCAACTTTCTATTATAGCTTCAACTCTGAATTTGCAAAGGAGGAAAGAATTGGATGTGAAAGTTGCCGTAAGAGTAATTTATGTGCCACGAATATTAGCTTTTCTACACTGTCGCTACACTGAGTGTGATAAGAAGCAGGCACCCCTGTACTGTATGCACAGAATGAAACCTTTCCTTAGCAAACAGAAGCTGAAATGTTTGCCCAAAGGATCAAAGATTCACACTGCAAAAGACTAATATTAGAGGGCAAGATAACCAATTAGTGTTCCCAGGCCATGTACGGAATTGAGTATTATATTTAACTCTGGTATAAATTTCATCCTTTGCCCTCTATAAACTATCAGGGTGACACAAACCCTGTGAATATAGGAAAGATGAGTCATTTCTAACAAGATCTACATATAAAAACATAGGTAAATTCATATACAACTCATTATCCAAGGATCTGTCATTACTATAGGAGTCACATTTCTAATCCAATGCCGTATCATTTTGTCATATGCCTCAATCCAGCTAAGAAAAAAGTAAATTGTGAACCCTTAGCAGAGGTGTCTGACCACTCAGATTGTCCTGTTTACATCAGGAGAACTCTTTGAAGAATAAAGTACTAATCACAATTAAGTTTGGCTGATGCAGTTTGATTCTATGCATAGTAAACTGGAGGTGAGGTACTCCAATTTCCTAAAACATCACTACAAATTGTTTCTATTGCTTCCAGAGTTCCAAGGCTCATATCAGCCGCATGTGCTAAATACACCCAATAAGCAGTTTTATAATAAATACGATAGCATCTAGAAGCCTACAACATTCAGCACAGTTTAATTAATACTTAAAATTGTGAACTCTAAAATTCAGATGGAAAAAGCATTCACTCATTGCCAAGGATGGGACCCGTGTTAAGGAAACATATGGGGCTACATGGACTGTGAGAACTAATACACTATCTCCTGTTTCCAGCATGTTATTATTACTATAAGTGTTAACTACTATAATCTCTTAGTTAATTTAATTCTTCATCAGAGTTCCTCCATCACATTCTTTTAGCTTTTCTTTTGACTTTTTTTAAAAGAGGCAGCCCACAGTTGGCCTAATGCATGCATTGCTGCCCCTTTCATTAGTGCCAAACAGCAAAGCTCTTCTAAAACACTGAAGTAATTCTGTAATGCCCTTACTGCTGTGGAAATTGCTGAGCAAAACCCTTGCACAATGGGTCTCCCTGGCATCCTTTAACCCTGTTGGTGATGATAAAATCTCATAAATCTAGGTAAATCCTTAATTACACCTTAGAAGCACTCTGATATTATAACTGTGATGCAGTAATAAAGAATATGCTGACAATTAACTCTGTTAAGTCTACACTTTATTGAAAAGGGGAAAATATTTCTAGGGTTAAACTGGAATAGCTTCATGGGTTCTCGTTATTGCTTTGGGTTTTCCATCACTAGCCATTTTTAGTGGTTTGCATGCAAATACAAAGCAAGTTCTCATGTTCCAAGTTTTGGAAAGGCATTTCCAGGTGTCACTATGCTTTTGCTGTTCATTACTTTCCCGTAACAGTTCTTTTTTACCACGTGCCTCTTTGCAAATTACTAAAGGTAGACCTCGGACTATGGCTTTGGAGTCCTGGTAAAACCAGAGTGGGGGGGGAAAATCAGATCACGTCTGCCTTATGGTGTAAGGACTGAAGGATACAGCTTTGCTTTTAAATGTCAGTGCTATATTTGCATGTATTTTCTGTCTATGCAAGTTATTTATATCTTAAACTAAAGCATGCATTTTAACTTGTGTGAATAATACTGAAAGAATAGGAAGTACTTTTACTTTGCTAATTAAATCATCTTGAAAAACAGGCTAGGTAGTAAGTGACAGGATTAACAAGGGCACTTTGCAGGATTTTGATGTTTTCTTGATTAGATCAGGAGTATTTTATATAGGAGCAGCACTTGATGAAGTGGTTTTAGCAATGTGAATGAATGCATGACCCTAGTTTATCTTGGTATCTTCATAAAAAAGCCATCTTAGCTGTCAAGGAAGTCCAACCAAGAGTGAAAATGACCTTAGCTCACAGCTAAGTAAAAGGTCAGCCAAAAAGAGTAGGAAGAAACATTATTCTTAGTTCTGATCCTTTGTTTTAGCCAATGCTATTCCCAACTAATGTATTGTACTGAACTTTTATAGGTCAATATTATAGGAATATTAGGTCAAGAGCCCACAAACTTATTTTTGGTTTATTTCTTCTCTGCAAAACTAATGGCGTTACTATTAATGCAGAGGAGCTTGCTGAAAAGATAATGTGAATGGGGAACATATTTTTAAATGGATGAATTTCAAGGTATAGTATCTAAGACTCTTTTTATGAAATAGTAACAGAGATCATCAAAACGCTTCTGCTGACAACAGCCATGCAAATTCTCTTAGCCTTTTTCCAAATGTGATTCCTAAACATTTCTATTTTTAACCCAAAAGTAATAACTGTCAAAATGTTTACATATAGTGCCTACCACCTGAGGTCTCAGAGTGCTCTGTCAATATCCAATTAATTGCATTATAAATTTTATAGAGCTGGAAAGTATAAAAATTCCCATTTTACAGATGGGGAAATGGGGATATTAAGAATTCATGCACTCAGTCGCACAGGAGCTAGGAAGAAGAGGGATAGAATGAAGAACTCCAATTGCCCAACAGCAGAGCTCATTAGATAGAAGTAGAGGAAAGAAAAATATTGCATTTGTCCTTGTGATTTCAGTCTTCTAGATATGAAATAGTTTGGTACTAACACAATAGCAACACATTTCCATGGATTGCTCCAGGAGGAGGGCAATTTGGAGCAAGTTACAGTACCTCTCTGGCCAAAAGCAACACAAATAGACTTTTACAAAAATAAATTGCAAAATAACAAATGGTACCATATATTTTTCTCATTGAAATATTAAAAAGGTGGCAAATAAAAGTCAGTGAGGATTATCAGCAAGCTACCCTATCTTCACAGAAGTTCAGTGTAGGTAAATGCAACAGTCTGGATATAGTTTGCATATGTTATATTAATCCTGATTGTACTTGAAGTAGTAGGTGCAGCATATAAAGAGATATCTAAAAGCATTTTCCCAGAGAGTCCTAGAAAGAAGATCAGTCACAGAAAAGGAACTGGGAAAGACTGCATCCACAAGTTCCAGCCTACAACTGACAGGTGTTATTCAGAAACTAGCTCTTATGGGGCTTCATTTGTAAGTGATACATGCAGCCTTACATTTTGACAGATCAGTGTCCTTAGGGGCAGCAGAATTTATCCCACATTCTATTCACACTCACCTCTGTCTGATCAGGTTTCTTTCTTTTTGCTCAGCATAGTCACCACTTCACGTGGTCTCAAAAATCTACTCCAGTGTTATCCACTTAAAAAAAAAAAAAAAAAAAAAGAATTTTGCATCTCAAAGCACCTTGCAAACATTTGCAAAATAAGCCTTTTGGAACACTCCAGGAATTACTTTCTCCATACACATTTTAAAATATATTTTTCATGCAACTTTCACACTAAAAGACGACAGTTTTTCTTTCAGAGAACTTTCCCTTGGCAAAACTTGAAATGAAAACTTATCCTTCCAGAATCAATTTCAGAAAGACAACTCACTTGAAAAGGTAAATCTTAGATGGGGGGTGGGGGGAAGTGTTTTGGTTGGAAAGATGATTTTGTTTTAAAAAAAAGAGAGAGGCCATTATTTATCTGAAGAGCTGGAGAGCTGGATATAGAATCAGTAGCCAATTTCCTGTCAGCTAGGTTTTTTTATAAACTTATTTCTTTACTTCCTGTGTGATTTCCCATTGTTCTTATTCCCTAACTGTAGTTCTGGGAATAGTTTATTGATTATGACTCATTGTCTGAAATTACACACCCATTTGGAAATGCACCACTTTCTCTGCTTTTGACAAGTGAATTCACGTATATTTTAGCTTTAGAGAACTCAAGGAATACGGTATATCAAGGTTTTGATGGGGAAGCTGTCCCCTGAATCTTAACTAACTGTAAGTTACTCCAAAAATTCAGAGTTCCGTAGAATAGACAAGCATTGTTTGCTTCATTTTAATCTAACCATGTTTTCTTTCAACATTATGTTAGGATGCACATTATCAGGTTCTTCACTCCTAGTCATTTTTATATTTTTGCTATATATATATATATATATATATATATATATACACACACACACACACACACACTAATATATCTTTTTTCCCAGGGCACTTTTGAACAGATTATATCCAACTTCACGTTGAATGAATTTCAGCTCTTCATAAGCTCTTACAACACTCAACACAAACACTGCTTGTGTGATCTAGGCTTTGGAAAGTTATCTCAGCCACAGTAGGAATAAGTGAATGTCTCAAATTTAGGATACTTTCACTAGCCTGCAGTTTGAATCCAGATACCAAGCTCAGTTACTGTCCCTACCCTGCGCATACTTTGTGCTTGGATACAGGTTCATTTTGGGGTAAACCTCCCTCGCAAGGCTAAGCGAATGATTTGCATTTGTTTGTTTTTCCCCTGCCACTTCCCTCTGCTGCACTAGATACCGTCCCTGTTTGACAGAAGGACAGGTGTTCTTTATCATATTAAACACTCTGAGAAATTTGAGAGATTTTGCCTGCTTGCATGTTTTGGATTACTCCAAAAGAATTTCACCCAGGTGAGAAAATAGGCAAGTTGGGCATAGTAGAAGACACCTCTGTCTGTACCCTGGGAACCAATTTATCTCAGAGGCTTGTCCAAATTTCTATCCATTAGTGCATAAAAATGTTGGCATTGCCTTTCATCTTTCCTGTGGCACTGCTTTGGTAGCAGGGGCTTTCTAGTCTAGAGGTGCTTGTAACAGGCTTTTATTTGTTGTGAAGTATTTTGTGGCCTGTGGGGAGGTGGGGAAGAGCTTCCTGGGAGAGACGTTGCCCAGCCCACCAGGATCCTTCCTCTGCTCCCAGCGCCCCACCATCACTCCCAGCCCCTTCCAGCTCTGTGCCTCTATTGACAGCTCCAGGGAATTCCCAAGAGCTGATCATCTGCCTCTTCTCTGTCTTACACAATTCATGGGCACAGACATCTCATACTGAAATGGCCAGATCCTTGGAAATACAGATCCCTCGCAGGCATCTCCCTCTCCGAGGCCTGATACTACTGTCATGGCACTACTGCCTCTGCAGAAACCAGACATCACTTCTCACTCTGATCCTTAGCCAGGAGTGCAGAAGGCCGGCTCTGGACTGCTGGCACCAAAAAAAAAAAGTGGCTAACCTTCAAAGTTCAGCCTCAACTACAGTGACAAGAGGTAAGCTACAAGGACACGGGTGAAACAGAACAAGCAGGATTTTTGCTTTCCTGAACACTTGCACATTTAGCTCAATAATAAAAAGTAGTGCATGTTTGCTATTTGGAAGTAAAGTCATTACTCCTATAATCCAAGCCACATATTGACAGGCTGCTACCTTTCATTGCCAGACCACAAATGTTAAAGAAAGCATTCTGTTTGGGTGCTAAACACACATTCCCAAGATCCAAATAGATCTAGCGATCCAAGAGCACATTTTTTTTCCAGGTTCTGGACAGATAGTTGAATGAATGGTATATTTTTTGGCCCAAATCTCTCAGATTTTTTTCAGTGCCTGCAATTCAAATACAAGATCAAGATAGATTCACAAGAAAGAACTATTAATGTGGTTTAAAAAAGAAAAAAGATTTTATCTATAACAATGAAAGTTAAAATTGAAAGTTAAATTAAAAGCAACAATGCCAATGATAAAAAAATGTTGATAGAAATGTTAAATAGGACAATTTTACTGTAGGCAAGTGGTTTCCAACTTCAATTGAATTCCTAATTAAAGCCATGACTGCTATTTATTGTGCAATATGCTTATTTGGTGCTGCAGCATCTGCTGCTTGAAAGCAGCATTCACCCTCCTCTCCTGGGTTAATTTAAGTTCACCCGCCTCCCCTCAGTTCAGTGCTGGCACTGGAGTCTCGCAGAAGGGGAATTCAGACATTGCAGAGATTTAGCACCTATTCTCAAGCTCAGATCTTCTTTAACACATGCACTCTAAATGCTAAAAAGCTTGTTGGGAAGCGGCAAGGACTCCACACATGACATCAAGGCGTCCCTGCGTGTGTCGGTCACTCCAGCGCACCTGGAAAGAGGCCGCAGTATGACGGCCTGTGTTAGGAGAATGGGATGATTAAGAGGAGAAACCTCCCTTTTCAGCCCACAGTTCTCTCCCTACACACAAGGTAGCCCCGGGAATAAAAGGCAGAGCCGAGAGCTTCCTTTCTCCTCTCTCTCCACATCCTCAGCATCCTCATGCACAGTGATTTATCACCAAGATGGCTCCTCTGCTGAGGAATTCTTTGGGAACAGCACCTAGGGATACAGGCAGGGATGAGGCTCTGTGGGGCTGGGCCTCCACACACACACACACACACAGAGCAAGAGCTTCTTTTCTCCACATTTCTTTTGGCATTTAAATGAATGGACAGAGACAATTGTGGGGTAAAGCAAGGGTCAGGCCCGGAGAGCGCCCTGCCTGCGCTCCCACACGGAGCGGACGGGAGGAGGCCGCGTGGGGGGAACGACAGGCTCCTCCTCTGTCCCTGCAGCTCCCGTATTCATCACTGCAGACAGCAGCTGTGGAAGCCGAATCAGTAGAAGGGAGAATTTCTCAAGGTGGCTCCTGGACCTGATCCGGGTGGTCCAGCTGGGCCACCGAGAACCCCAGGTTGACTGGTCACAGACACCGCTCGCAACCTCATTGGACAAATACAGGCAGCAGTATCGAGCCTACAAAATAATGCTGCAGGAGGTGCAGGACAAGGAGAACTTCAGATGACTTGCATGAAAACACTGGGCACTCATCAACTGGCAAAACAGCCCCACTTCCTTCAGCAGGGATAAAGGAGTAGAGCATCACAAAACAGGAGCCAGGAGCACCCCCGCATAATTTCCAGATAAACCTGTGGAGTGTGAGTTGGTGGACCAACACTCTCACGTGCCTAGACGTCCTGAAGTTCCAGCCAGCACTGAGATAAAGCCTAAGCAACGCAAAAAGCCCAGGTGAAGATGTAGAGGTTATTTGTCCCGATTTGGAGCCTCAGTTCAGAGCCTTTTTCAGCGCACTTGCAAAGCAGCCCATAACCCAGCACCAGCTGAGGTTCCATTTAGCCTTTGCCCATGCCCTCTGCAGCTAAGCACCCCTTTTACTGCACCAGAAAAGGCAGAAACAGGCTTCCCCACCAGCTCAGGACTCCTCCTGCCCTCTCAGTCCTCCAAGCTTCTCCGGGGACATCAATTCTAGTAGTGAATTTTCTGTTTATTTGTTGTTCCAGGACTTGCAAAAACATCAAAGTCTTCACATGACAGTCCGGAGGTTTGTTCAACTACTCTGTCTAGGGCTGGCTGTATTAGGGCCGACCAGAAAATAGATCAAAAACCGAGAACTTTTACAAAGAACATGCAGTCACCAAGGACTACAGAGTATGACTAAAACATTTATATATTATAAAAAAAAGCGAATATTTGAGGGAGGGGAGAATTATACATTAAAACCTAAGAAGTCTCTTCCAGAATAGTTTGAATTGTTTTACAATGCTGATTAAAATAACAGAACATTATAGCCTGCTTAACTAAACATTATATTTCTAAACCCATTTTCAATTGTTTTCCTTCAATTTAAACATTTTGAACAATTTTATTGCTATTCATACCTGCCTGATTTTTTTTATTAGAAATTAAAATGCATACTTTTATCTAGGTTACAGAGTGCTAGTGTGCTTAACTCTTTCAGTTCTGCCAACTGAGCACAGCAGAGCAAGCAGTGGCACAAACGCAGTGTCTATTTATTGGATAAAAAAATAAAAGACTTTGGCAGCAGTGACAGAGATAAAAGGAGAGAGAAATGAATGAAGAAAAAAGAAACAAAGGAAGAAGGGAAAAAGGAAGAAGAAAACAAAGTGTATAAATGGCAACATGAAGATTAATGTTCTGTTTTGTTCATTCATATCCCTACTTTGTTTTTGGGGGGTTTCTCCCACCTCCATTTGGCAGTAAAAAGATGGAAGATTTAAGAAGTAAGGCAAAACAAAGTGAACAGTTGAGACTGGAGACAAACAAGTACCTTTTTAAACTGCAAAGTAACAACAAATTGCAAATACTCTTGGGTACTAAGATGGACATTAGAGGACGACATCTCAAATAGAGGAGCAATAGTCATCAGCACTGAGAAACGGAGCAGCCTTGCTCGGCACAGCGTGCGCCTTCTCAAAGCATCTCTTGCATATCTTATTCCACCGTCCCCCACATCCGCAGTGGATCAAGAGGGTGTGACTGGCCCTACCATGCTCAAACCTTAAGATTTCTAATTTCCCTAAGTCAGCAGAGCACATTCATAGACTACTAAGTGCTGGTAACCACATCAAAACATTAATTAACACAACTATATTCCCACACAAATAAAACATTAATATGGTAATTTCTAGCCTATAACCAGCTGGTATCTTTTCCCCAGCTATATAGATAGTAGGATTAATAGTGCAAAGCAGGTATTATAACAAAGTCAAATTAATATCACCTTTTCCCAGCTTTATAATTCAGAATCAAACAATAAATTACAGAAGCCCTGTAGAAACCGCCCCGCATGAAATGCTGCTCCTGAATCCATACTTAAGGTGTAAATCCCTTTCCACTGAGTTCTCTTGGCTGCTTTGCGTTTCAAGGCTACTCAGAGACAGTAGCTCAGCTGACAGCACTGTGACCATCAGATGGTCCTGCTCCACTTTCCACTCACTGTCACTGACTTCCCATCTTTTCTCCCTAGCTCTTTCTCTCTCAGTTCTTGGACAAAACAGTTCACGTGTTTTTCAAAGGTACTTGCTATGCATCTATTATCACGGAGACACAAAACAGGAAGAGAAACTGTTTTGTCCGAGACAGAATCAAGCCAAAAGAGTTTTCTGTAGGACTGCTCTTTAGTTACTACTTTGATTTCCACCCCCTCGCCCCCCAAATTACTTCAGGTTCAAGTTGCACTTGTCAAACCAAACACACATTTTTCTTCTTCAGATTTATTAGAGGCAAGGCATTGCAGAGGCTATTTCATGATCATTAACACATTGTTGATACATAACTTGAAAGAACTATGGGGAAAAAAACAGGCCATGAATATGAGCAACATCCGGTAATGAAAAGCTCACATTTTCAAACTAGTGTTTGGCTAATTAGAATTGAATTAAGTGACTACAGCATTAACTATGTCAACTATTTAGTTGAAAAAAAAAAAAAAGTTGTTAAATATATCATTTTATGTGGGAAGTTTTTTTGCAATCTTTAGTTGTAAGAAATAATCATGTACTATTTAATTGCATGACTTAGTAGGATACAAAATTCACAGTTACATGAATTATATTTAGTGAAATGTTAAAACATATTGTTTTTAAGCTTGAGGAATTCTATAGATAGCATAACAGAACTAAAATACACTCTTAATTACATAATTATTTCCATTTTCAAAGTCCAGCTAACAGCATAACTGGTTTTGTTTTTGAAGTTTAAGGTAGAAAGAGGCATTAAGTTAACTGCTATGAACTGGTTTACTAAAAAAATCTTTTTTGACTAAAATAAAGCAAGTTTTGTACCATACAGAGTCCTCTAATTATTCATGGAGCATGCATTCCTCATCATCCTAGGTACTTCAGTATATGTGGAAAAATCAGAAAGCTTTTGGCAACACTTAAATAGATACTAACATTATCATAATTAACATCATGTGAAAAGAGACTGGAACAAAGCCCGACAGGCCCAAATTACTATGTCCAATGAAGAGTCATCATTTTTCTATAAAGTTATTCCCAGCAAACTTCTGACATGAAATTTCTGAACCTTTCTTTTTCTTCATCCATAAAGAGACTGCCTTATTTCTTCCTCCACCACAACAATCATCTCCGTCTTGCCAAACTAGATGTTTTCGATAGCCTATTCAACTCCCAGCACTCTTGGGCAGTTTTTAGCTTTCCCAAGCAGTTCAACCTAGATGTGCTATACAAACACACCATCACCACTTCAGGACAAGGGGTGGGATGGAGAACCACCCAAAACCCCCTAGATCAATATTTGACATCATTAATGTCATTAATTTTAAAGAGGTTCTCCACTCTGCTTATAAGACAACTGACCAATAGCTGAACTCCTAGCTCTTGGTGTCCCTTTGGTTGTTGAAGGACAGACAAACAGCAGAGATAATAGCTCTGGAGAGAGGAAAGCTCTAGCTGCTCCTTCAGCATCCCTAAGGCTTTCTGCTCATCAGTGCTCATTTGCATTGTTTCACTTAGCATCACCTCCAGCTCCCTATTATCAGAAGTTTACTTACCAATTTAAAAGGGAAGCAGCCTAGCTGATAAAGAGAAGGCAGAACAAGAAACATATTTTCCACAGCCAAAGCATTCCCATTATTTTAAGTGAATATCACCCACCATTGGTGGTAGCAGGAGCTGCAATTCCTAGCTCTGCACGCATCACTTTGAATTAACTCATCTAAGACTAACTGATTTGAAAGCTACATTTCATGAAGCCTTGACCTAAACCAATGCTAATCATCAGGGCATGGCTCAGAAACCGTATCAGTGATTGGAAGGAGGGCAAATAAACAGCAGAGGGAAAACAGATGAAAGAGACTAAAATATCTCTTCAGTTACCTCTGTTTTGTTGTGTAAAACACTCACGAGCAAGCAGAGGTCATGGTCCTCTGGCACAGGCATCAATTGTGCATCCAGTGACACTTGCTGCTGTGGCGCAGGGAGATGTTTAATTGATGTCTAAGGCCACACTAAAGCTTTGGGCAGCCACAGGCTTCTTTCATATATGCCTAGTTCCATATATGTTTCACATACTTCCTCTTGTTAAGCAATACAGGCATTTGAACAGATACCCACATCACTAGGCTTAGCTCTATTGCACACAATTCACATGCAACAAAGAAAACACAAGTACAAAACTAAGTGACACAAAGCACCTATAACAGTGTGATAGCTAATATCAACTAGACAACACAGAGAGGAAATAAAACCATGAAGGAGAACATTAATGCAGCAAAGCAGCACACAGGGTACATACTTAAGTCTCAGCAGCTGTGTCACTAGCAGCCAGTTCAACCCTGCTGATCCAACCAAAGAGCCCCTATTAGGCCCACAGCCTCTCTTAAATTCCCAAGCTCCCAAGCCAGATCAGGTGATATCAATAGGGCAATTGTCACTGCTGTAATTTTATACATCCTCCTTTTGGGATTCTTCTCTTTCTTTTCCATTTCTCTTCTCTTTCATAGCATTAAATCCTTTTTAATTGTGGGGCTTTCCCCCAGCCTGATTTCCCTCCCGATTGTCTTGTTAAAAATCAAACAGTACTAATTGTTAGCAGACTAGCACGTTGCTCTCCCAGATAGATTCACACGAAGAAAATTATCAGCTTTCATAATCAAGTGGCTTTTGTACCATTTGGTGAACCCATCCTACGTTGATAAATCAAAGTTTTGATCCTACATGTAAGTATAGCTTCCAAGTTTCAAAAGGAACAGGGACATATAAAAGGCAACGATCAAAAGGCCAACAGACATACATTATTGCAATCGTTTCCAGAAAAAGCAATCCACTGGATGACAGTCCTGTTTTAAAATAGTATTTTCTGATCATCTCGATTTACCTTACATGCATTCTTGCATTAATATTTATCACCTCTGATGAGAATTGATATAAACAAGTATAATCAAGACCATTTTAGCATCCTTGTTACACAGGCCCTTCTTGGTAGTTTTATGAAAGAGAAAAATACAGCTGTGCATTTAATCAGAGTTACAAGTATAGCACCCATTATACTAGCAACCTTTACTGGCTTTACAGTAGCAGCTATAGATAGAGCTCAACAGCAGTATCAATGAAGTGGAGAGTCCAGTGGAGGCACACTAAGACTTAGGGGACTTCTACGTAGTTGTTTTATGAGGCAAATGATTTCTGGGTCATTCTTATGCTAATGTTCTGAAATAGTTATTGGGTTTTGCCTGTAGTAGAATACTAGCATTTTGTCTCGCCCTGCGCTTTTTTTTCCCCACTTGTAATCTATGACACAATCTCTTTGTGCTTGAATGTCTCTGGATCACCACTTTGACTCCTGTCTCTCAAACAGAAAGAAAGATATGGCAGCAAGGATCAAATGGGTATTTATGTTAAAAATCACCTTGCAATCAGGACTAGGGACGTTTAAGTTGTCAAGGGAAAACAGAAGACCCACGCTCGGAGACTGTACCAGTATCGGCAAGATTCTCCTTTCTCTTCTGAGGGTAATGGCATTAGAAACCCACACACCACCTAAAAAGATTCCCAGTCATTGCTCTATCTACTTGCTATATTCCTTGCACTTCAGCAACTAGGAAGTTTGCAGGCCAGGCTTTACATGGCAGATTTTTCTCCTAAAATTTGGATGAAGTAATGTTAGGCCTGCAAAATAATGGCAGCATTTACATATTTCTGTTTCTTCAGCAGGTTTTTATCTCTCTTAGAAACTGAAATATAAGATTTACTAAGAGAAGATAATCTACTTTCCCTTGTCAGACAACGTTTATGAGTTATGTTTGTCACAAATGAAGTAAAGCCTTGATGAGAAGCCCTCACACACAAAAGCTTCAAGAATATTAATAATTTTTGATGAAATATTTGATATGAAAAGTTTGAAAATCCACTTGCTGTCAGAAAAAAAGAAGAAAAGATTCTGTCTGCTCTCATAGTATGAAAAAGTGTAAATACAAGAAAAGTCATCTTTCATGATTATAAAATGATATATTCTTTTCAGGTGAATATTACAAGCCAGGAAAAGGCAAAAGGTCAGCAAGATGACTAGCAAAGGTGGACATGCTGAAGCTATGTTATAGAGAGCACTGCAGTACACCTCTTGTTCTCAGAGCTTATGTATTAGTATTGCTTATTGCAATAGGAGAACAAATCACAATTGGGAAAATGTCAAGTCAATATTTTGGATGAATCTGTATAGTTATATCCCATGGTATATGCAAGGATCAAGACACTACAATACTCTACATGCCAATGTTAGTGACATCTTAAGTATGCAAACAGTAGAGCTGTGTCCAAGACTGCAATGGTGCTTCAACTTTGTCAAACACACTGTCCTCTAATTGACTTTATTTCTTCTAGAGCAAGACAGATAGCAATTTTTATAGATCACTGTTTCAGATACAAATTTTTGTAGATTATCACTCCTGTACACCATGCAGGGAGGTCTTCTCTATCCCTTCTGCAAAGTGAAGGTTGAGCTGTACATGACAGCGAACAATGCCCTAATCAGTCCTGCTGAACGTTATTTATGATGAGGACCCTAGAGAGTAGATCAGCCTGCTGCCGCTGAAAGTGAGCACGATGGTTTAATATTGTGTGCTGATGGTATTGTGGTAGTTCTGGACTGCAAGCTAGGAAAAAGTCCTATTCCTAGCGCAATTTCATGACTCAACTCCAGTCTTGCCATTCATCCACTGTGTGAAGTGGAATTTGTGTAACTTAGATATGCCACTTGTAAATTCTAGGAGATACTCTCCCTGTGTGCAAGACTGGATTGGCATTTACTTATTTTTGTAAAGTATCGTCGGCTCCTTGGATAAAGAGTGCTCTCCTCAAATGTAATCAGAGGATGTTCGTATTAATAGCCTATTCTATTTTTAATTGTACACAACTGAATATGATTGCAGGCCTTAGTTATTAATACTACAGTACCACTGTTAATTCTTTGTTATCTGAAAGGATCTGCTTCTTTTTTTACCTCAGTATTTTCCTTCTGTGTTTTCAGAATGCACCTCCAGAAAAGGAAGGTGTGGCAGAACCTGTAATCCAGTTTCTGTGACCTGGGAGCAAAACATTCACAAGAGAATCACTGTATGAGAACTGTAATTAGCTTTGGTAAAATGACTGTAAATTAGACAGCAGCCATACAACTGCAGTTAGGTTTTCTGAGGTATGAGGTGAGGTGTGAGGGAAAGCATCTTAGTTTCTCCTACTGATCACGCTAACCAAAGCAAAGACTATGTTTTGTCCTCTCTGTTCTGCACTGGCATGAGAACTAAGATTAGTTTTTACCTTCTCGCATTTTCAGCTCCTTAGCCAGTATTGGATTCAGCTACAACAGTAGAGAATTTAATTGATTCTAGAGATAGTTCAAAGCTCCCATGATGAAGACCACCAAACTGCAGTGTTTGAGGCTGTCACTTCAGCTACTATCAGCATCAGCAGGCTGCTCCTCTCATGGCACAATAGACTCAGATGGATTAAAGTCAGGGCACCCTGATATTCTAATGATTCCTTTCACCAATGTGGTCCTTCTGCCCAAAAATGTAAGCACAATGCTGAGCAGTCAACAGCACTTTAATCATGATGCCCTCTAGTGCTATCCTTCATTTTCAAGGAGGAGATAGGACTTGGGGTCCAGGAAACAGCTGTTTGGCTCTAAGATCCGACTGGCACTAAGCAACCTTGGTGACTATACAGACTTACAAAATATGCATACAGCCATATCTAGCTCAGGATTTGACCTTCTGAGCAAGCTAATAAAGTTAGTGTTATCAGAAATTTCATATCATGACATGAGACATCACTGCACTTTCAACACAGGCTTTTAAGTATTGCTATATAGTTCAAGGGATATGACTTTATTTCCATTCAACTTTGTCTCCTATTAAGGATGAAAATATTATAAGTCAAAAAGTCACATCAAATAGTAGAGAAATATTTGAGCTGTCTTTGAAGAGGGCTCTCTTCATTCAAAACCACTTAAATATCTGCAGCTTTGTTACTCCTCCAGGAATATAGCCTAGATATTTCTGAGCATTGCCCCTGCGTTCCAGGGTGTGCTAGAGAACAGGGAAGGCTGGCAGAGGAAACTACAACCTCTTAGAGGAATCTGACACAGCTTTGCCTTTAAAGAAAATGGTGCATTTTAATGTATGTAGACAACTGCCAGGTCAGTTGCAGACCCGCAGAGTTTTATATTATTTCTCAAAGAAATTCAGTCAGAGATTTTTCTCTGAGGAACAGACTGCGATTCACTCAAGACCTGTTTGGAATCATTATATGCGAAGACAAAACAAAAAGATTTGGCTATAGCTTACAAGAGAAAATTTGTAAGAGAATGTTGACATTAAAAGAATGAAAATATTGGAGGAAAAGAAAATTAAGGTTATATATATATATATACACACACACACACAAACACACACACACACACACACATACACACAGACTATAAATTCAAAGGGAGATAGAAAACTCAGCAGTACAATGGAGGCTTTACAAGTAAGGCTTAGTGCTTAACAATGAGGCATGATCTTTTTGACGGCAGCATATCTTCCACTAGCTTAGAATCATACAACTAGGAACGTATCCGTTAAAAACAAAAAAAAAACAAAAACAAAAACAAAAAAAAAAAGGGGGAACACTTCCAGCCTTGCACTGGCCCAAATGCTTTAAGAACAATATCAAAAATTCTCTAAATTTTCCAAGTAGTTACTGTTCATTACAAATTGTGCCTAGGCTATAAATAGTTATTTAAGAAGCTAGAAAAGTTTGCTGTATTTAATGGTTGTAAGAACCTATGGGAAGAGTCCAGTCAACTCCCAATTTGCATTCTACAGTCTCAAGGATTGCAATGAGTTGAAGGCCAAAGTAACATTTGATTCATATTGAACAGTTTTCACTGTAGAAGACTTGGCCCCCAATATTTAAGGCAAAGTCTGTGCAGCTCTGTGGTAGCTTGGAAGGCCCCTCGGGCACTGCAGCTTTGACTCCATGGGATATTGCAGCAGAACAGATGATGGATCTGAAGCAAGGATGTAGGAAGAAACACATCAAAAATAGGTACATCAAAAATTATGAGTCTGGTGCAGTTCTGAAAAGATCTTATTTGTTGGGCAAAACCTGCTTAAGATGCTTCCTCTCTGCTCCTTGGCACACAGTCCCCACCTCCCGCACTGCAGCTCACTCCCTGCACATTTTGGCTTTGAAGAAGTCCAAAAAGCCTCTTCTCTGATGCTAGCAGTGTCAAAAGCATCTCTCTGACAACACTTGCCCAGCTGTGGTTTTCCTGTGTTTTATGCCATCCTCCCTTAGACTCCCTTGTCCCCAAATAATCCTTCTTTCCCCCTCCATGCAGTCCCAGTCTGCTTCTTCCCTTAGATCCACCTTTGGACTCTTCTTGCCCTTCACCTCGCTGCTCACTCCTCCTTGTCCAGCACTTAGCCATCTCTCTCTGCTATACATGCTTCAAAGGAAGGCAGAGATATAAAACACAAAGGATCTTCAAAAATCAGTTCTAGTAGAAAAGAAAATGCATAGTTATATAATTATTACATGACATCACTATAGGGAATGTGAAGGCTGTTTACTTGCCTTAAGTAGGTATTTCCTTACCTTAATACGTTTGCATTTCTTTTAAGTTGAATCATGTCTTAAGGTCTTAAGCACATGGATTTCCCGGGCTTGTAAAAGTTGTTTTGTGGATAACTACAGCACCCTGGTAATTTCTTTTACCCCCATGTTCCTGTAGTGTGCTCTCAACTGCAGCTCTATTTTAACTGTATGTTTTCATTAGGGAATACCCAGAGCTTCTTGTATTCCAGGACTGAATCCTGTTAAATCATATTAAAAGCAGATTTCATTAGTAATTTCTTTGCTTTGAGCATGAAAACAGACAAATAAGGATTCTAGTATAAAAATATGATATTCATCTACAAATCTCCACTTAACATTCCTAACATTTTTTTAACCTCCCAACAGCTGGAGTTCTAAAACACATTCTGAGTCACAAGGTATTCCCCATCCCATCCTAGGTGACAAGAAGCAGTTCCCATGTGAAACACGCTGTCAGAAACGAGGACAGCTGCACCTTCTCCCTGCATCATTTTTCTCTGCAACAAGTTTTTCCAGCTGGGATGCTGACTGAAGGTCTCTTAGATCCTGTACTCATGAGGCAACCTTTCAAATGCATTACCACTTGCCAGCTGAAGGTAGAGCCCAATGTTTGCAAGACCCCAGTGCATCCAGGTACAGGATTCACGTGCTCCTGGGGACCAGCAGAGCTTCTCCAGCTGAACAAGCACCAGAAGAGGAAGTGCTATCATCATACAAACATCCAGTATTTGCTGTTTTACGTCAGTGCTGAAGGTGGCAGATAGGGGGACAGGGAAAGCACCGAGCCGTGATGCTATCTGGTTGTTGAAGGGAGGTTGTTGCTTCTGCACAAGGCAAGAGGAAAACTTCTTTCTCATGGAAAGTCTTCCATGGCTGCAGAACCCACTCCCCCCAAATCAATACAAGCATTTCCACCCACCAAGACATGAAGCCCCTAGAGAACTGATATGCCAGTCTTGTTCTTTTATATACAATTTTGGACCTAAACTTTGCAATGGGAATAGCTTTAGGAATTCAGAAAAGATTTCTCTTAAATGTTTTTGAGGATGTCTGCATATAAGTAGCCTCTCAATTAAAATTTCTCCCATTTAGATATTATGCCAGTGGAAATATATATATATATATATATATATTTGAGTTGATTTTGGCTCTCCTAAAAGGGACAGCCTGCTATAACAGGTGCATTGCAGACAGGTGCTGCATAAGGTTCCCTGCATAGCTCTGCCAGTGCTTTTCAATCATGATCTACAACACCCCCGTTACTCCAGTGTGGGGCCTCCCCTCAGCTGCAATTGCCAAGGTTATGAGTTACGCCATCATGTATTGATTTGGACAAACGTCCACTACTGACTAGGTCGACACCAGTGAACTTGGTTCTCTGGTAACACCAGCCAAATCTGGAAGGCTCAAGCTGAGCATTTAACCCACTGTGCAGTCTTTCTCACAGTTTTTCTTTTCGATTCAGTCACACATTATGTACCCTGACTCCCATGTAGAAGATTTGTGGCAATTGCATGATGTATGAGGTGCCATTTGTAAAATATTATTTAGTGTAAAACATGATGTTTTTTCTGTTGATTTACAAGTTGGATTTATAAATCTGCACTTCTCACAGTTTGAGTTATATATCTTGCCTCTGATTTATAAAACTTGCCAGTAAATCTTTTAGCAGAAAGTTTTGATTCAGAAATCATTATTTTAAACATTAGATTTAGCTAAAACATTCAACTACTTTATAAGTCATGAAATGGATTTACATACCCCAATCTGGATTTACAAATTCTACTGCAGATTTACAAATCATGCTGAGAAATTCCTAAATAAAATGCTTTGATTTATAAATCTTCACTTTGCACTTTGGATACAAGTGACTGATTTATTAGGCTGAAGCTATACAATAATGATTTAGTTTATAAAATTCTACTTTTACTTTAAGTTAAAGTAATGATTTATAAATACTGATTAGGTTTACTGCAATATAAGCCACAAAAAGTAAATTGTTTGGTGCAGGGCTGCTTTACAAACAGCTCCCTGCAAACAAGAAAGGCAAGACTCTTCTGAGAGGTCACTGGAAAACTGCTGACCAGAATTAGCAGCAGGGGAAGGAAAGAAGAAAAGTTGAGGTGAAGAAACTCTTTTTTGCTTGCCAATAAACCTAAGGCTTTGAGATGAAACATTTTAACTATCCTGCCAAAACCATTTCTCAGTTCAAAACGCTTTCTCTAACCCCCATCACAACCCTAAACTACAAGGAAACAGTCTGAGAACCTACAATAACTCAAGGAGTTATGAGGACTTCTACTGAATGTCATAAGCAGTTCCATTGAACACTGGAGGAAATTTGTTCCTCTCAAGTGAACTTAACGGTTTCCAGCTTTTAGGCTCTGATCAGATGTCATTCATTTGCACCATTCCAGTCCAGGTGTTTCCAATAGTTGAGAATCTAGCAGGAAAATAACAAAGCAAAACACTGAAGGAGACCTCTGTGAATGTCCCACATTTTGATGTGCACCAAAAAAAACTTACATGCCCAACAGGACATTTAAATATTTTAGGTACTTGAGAAGCATTTCATCATTAATGCCTGTCAAGGACTCAGAAGGGACACTGGTAAGGACAGAATTGTCAGATAGTATAAATGTAAAGCACGGTAAAGTGGAGTCTGTTTATAGTAAATGCTAAATTTCTAGGAAACTTTTCAGTATTTTATTCAGTATTTAAGAAAAAAAAAATAACTAATAGGTTTAATCCAAAATGCAAAATGCCAAAATGCAAAAGTAGTTACTATCTGAAAGCCACCAGAGAAACTCAAGCATTCCATCAAACTGTGGGACATGTCAGAACTCAGCCATCGTAGAGGAAGTTCCCTTTCAAAGCCAGTTCATAAATCTTTAAGAAATGCGAGAAGGCTGGAGTGACCCATTGATCGAGAGGGATTTCCTATATCCAGGTAGCTCCATTAAAAGGTATCAACAACACTAACTTTGGGAGAAATCTTCTATGTAACAGAACTGGAAAGGTTCCATAATCCAGGGCTGCTGGAGCGCAGGCTTAGAAATCATGATTATTGATTTTATTCTCAGTTCTTGAATCATCAAGCCCTAAATCCTTCAGAACATTTACATTCCTAACCTCCTATAGAAGTTAGGCACTTACATAACTCTGACAGACTAAAGTCAAAGGTGTTTTTAGGCTATCTATATCCTTCTTGTCCATGAGTTTCCACACCTGTACAATAGGTCCAACAACACTCATGTAGTCCCTCAGTGTGCTATGAGTTGTTAAAAAAGAAGAGAATTTTAGAGCATCCTAGGGTAAACACTGATCCTCGACTCTTTAAGCTTTCTCCATCACCTCCTCAGGGAAATACCTAATGTATTTCTTCAGGAAATGTAAACAAGATACCTATGAACTTACATTCTTTGTCAGGCTCGAGTGCTTCCTTTTATTAAAATAGCTTGTGAGAAACTAAGAACAGGAATTGTGTTCTCCTAATGATTGATATACTATTTACACTATACTTGATTTTTAAAATGTAATGCTCAAAAGTTCTGTTTACCATTTGTAAAATGGAAATAATGATACTTTTAGAGTACTCTAAAAATCTATGGATGAAAATGAAATATAAGAATGAGATGATACTTTATTACAAAATTATTATTAAATTGACAGTTTTCTGAAACTATTGCATTTCATTTTGCTGACAGATTTTTGAAGTAGAATGAACAGTAACACAAGATTCAAGTCCTAAAACTTAACAAATAAAGCGAAGATCTGACTCAAAGCCCAGGAAAGGGAATGAAAATGCTCTAGTTTACCTCAGAAGCTCTGCATGAGGCCTCTTCTTGCTAGTACAGTCCGTATGGACAATACAGACTCCAGCAGGCTCAAATACAAATACAGAAATCATCATGCCTACATGCATACATGTATGCACATATGTATATAAACACACACAAACCACATTCACAACTGGCTATTAACCAACTGAATGGCTGTAGATGGATGTTTTTGGTCATTTCTTAAGTTTTAAGCTGTTCTTCCTGAGCTACAGGAGTTTCCAGAGTCACTGACATCCATTCTGACACAGAGGAGAAACAAAACTTGCACAGTTATTAAATGATGAGTTTTGTCTCAGTACACTGCAAGAGAAATATCTTGCTGGAAAAGGTTTTTGTGACTAAGACGTACAAAAATTGCCTAAAATTACCACTTTCATGTGGAGCGGGGATTAGTACTCTGTGATAATACAAAACATTGGAGATATTTGTCTCATTGTCATAAAACCAAGCGGACCAGCTGAACACGCGGCTATCCCACCCCCAGCCTGTCTGGATTGTTTCTTATCATGTGTTTTCTGGTGTTTCCTCTACGCAGTGTTCAAATCTCCTCAGTGAGAGGGTTTGCACCACTTTCCTCTGAAGACTATTCCACTGATTAATTAGATCTCACCATTAGGAGCTTTCCCTCTGATACCCAGGCTAAAATTTCCATTTTTAATAACATTTTATTATCATACTCACACCTTCCTCTCCTCCTTCCCTTTCCTTCTTTGTGCTACCCTAAATAATCCTCCTCTGTCCTCCAGGTGCAATTCTCAGTCTGTTAAAGCTGTTTGGCATCCCGGTAGGGATACAAAGCAGCCTAAAAGCTAGTTTAACAGCCGGCAGAGGAGGGAAGGCCTCGGGTCTGAAAGAGGTTTTGTACCAGTTCTACAGCAGCCCTACCCCCTGCTGTATTTGTAGTGCAAAGCTGTTGTGGATTGCCAGGGTCTGGTCTGTGCCATGCCAGACCACAGAATTAGGGCTACCTTTGCTATCTGCTTCTGATACTACTTGTCACGTTTCCCCTTCCAGAGAGCAGAGCAGTCTCCATTCCCCCCAGGGCATTACCTTACATTTGTCCCCGCTGACATGCCTTTCCTTATTTCTTTGGCATGTATCTGATCTCCATTCCCATTCTATTATTTTGCTGCCCCTAGTATATTTATGTCTCCAATTTAGCATCATCTGTGAATTTCATTAACCGGCTGTTTACTCTTCTCTTTCAGATCATTAATGAAGATGCTAGATAACACTGGACCCAATGCTATTCCCTACATTACATTTGTAGGAAACTTTCTTACACTTGAAACCTTTTTATTGTTGCACTTTGTACAGTTCCCTAGCTGGGTGTTCAAGCCACATGCAGTGTTTCTACGAAGCCTATGTGAATTAATTTATCAGGGAAGACTATGTGAGTAACAGTATCAGGTGCTCACTAAAACCCAGGACATACCTAGCATAAGATATTATGGGAATTTTAGTTCTAGGAAGAAATCAAGTTTTTCTGTTGAGAAATATTCCATATAAGCTATGATGTTCATAACAGCAGCAATGAAGGGACCAAAGCTGTTTCAGTGACTGCTGTGCTCTTATTAAAATATCTTTTTCTCTGTATTAATGCTGCTTTGTTTATCTGTAGTCAGTGCATTTCCTTGCTTTTGCATTTGCAAAAAGACACTACTTAAAAAAGATGGATTTTTTTCATGGTTGTGTTTTAAGCTAGGAATCTCCCACGCTGCAATCAAGGGTAATGGCAACTACTCACAGGTGTACATATATCACATAAACAAGTGAAACATTGATTGTGAGGGGGTGCAATGACAGTCCTCTATCCATAGCATAATCTTCTCAAGAGATATTTAATCAGATGATTATTTACATCTTAAAGACCAAGGAAAGAGAAAATGTTAACATCGAATTATGGGGAGGAATGATAAAGAAGATTCTATGCATGAAGTGCTCATCATAGAACTGATGAATGAAGGGTTCACCTGAATATGCCTTAACACCACTAGTGAAATCTAAGCCCAGACACTTGCATGGTCTAAATCGGCAGAATCCACTGACACTGGCAGAGTTACAGCAGAGTAAACCCATCAGGAGACTGTATCTGACCTATCCTTACTGCTGTAAGAAAACCTCGTATTTTTTCCTCATCTGAAATTTTTCTACAATTTCCAAGTTAACTTCTACAATATAACACTATAAAGCATGTTACAAAGAACATGGAGGCAAATGTTACCTTTAACAGTTTGATCTTTTGTATATAAAATTCTCACAGTTTAAACCAAATTGGGGATGGGAAGAGGACACTGAACTGAAATTTCTTCTACTAATATTCCAATGGAGGAAGCCTTGCAAAAGTCAGTGAGGCTTCTAGTGCTGCACACACATGGACACACGGACAGCTTATTGCACAAATTATCATTACATCCTTTACAACAAGCTTGTCTTTTAGTTAGTGCACATTTCCCACTGCAAGAGCCAGCTTCTTTTCTTAATAGTGTAATTTAAGGAGTTTGCCATGGGGTACTTAGGTTGTGAAGCCAGCCTGAGAACTGATGAAAAAGAAGCAATCTAATGTTGCAGGTGAAATTCTGCCCCTAATTCAAGACATTTCCCTGAAGAATACAAAGCTTGTAGAGTTCTTTGGTTTGGTAGTCACATTAAGAACAACAGCACAGAAAGCAGACCAGGTCACTTTGTTGTTTGCCGGGTTGCTTCAAACACATCCACTCTCATGTCACTTCCACCTGCTACAGTTTGTGCTCTAGGACCTAAGAGATATTAAATTCACAGACTAAATCTAAGAAGAGACCAGTGCTACTTTAAAGCCTAGGAAACTAGTGACTGCTTTAAGAAGACTGACTAATGCACATCAACTCTTGCCCATATTTTTTATGATTTTTTTTTCTCCACTTGGTAGGAAGTGCCTGTAGGATTCAGAACTCTACTTTCTGCACAAAAAAATTCCAGAACTTTGGCTATCTGTATTCTGATCTTCCCCTGCAGCCCATATAGACAAAACTGCAGAAGAAACAGCAAGATGTCCGTCATTTACTTAGGTTAGCAGCTCACTAGAGCAGCTGCTTTCTTGATTATCAACAACTTCTCCACATCCTTACTGTTTATTAGACTTATAAAACAAACGCCGGAGTGGGCAATCTGGATGGGATTTACATAAAATCTCAGTCAAATCCATAGTAGTACAGCTTCCTCTTTGATGATTAGATGCAGTGTTATTTTTTGGTTTTCTGAACCCAAACCCCAATTTCTTTACTGTATATCTTAGCAATTATTTGTTAGCAAGCGGATTTCTGTGCATCACTTTTAAAAAGCACCAGCTGCACCAGTAAAAATATAAACCCACTCACTGAACAGTCAAAAACTCCAGAGGCGTATTATTGTTTATATTCACTGGATTCTCAAACACTTCTCAACAGCTACCACTTGTTCCTGATTTCCAATGCAATGTCCAACATAACGCCAAAGAAAACGCAACAGGGTGGGTGCAAAAGTCATTGAAAACCGTATCTAGTGCATGATTATCAATAGTCCACTATCAAATGGAAAAGGAGGCATCAAAAGGGTGTCTGCAGGGGTCTCAGCTAGGTATTATTCAACACTCTCATTAATGACGTGAATGACGAAAGAAAGGATAGGTTTATTAAATCTGCTGAACAAATCAGACCAAAACATGCTGCATGTATGCTAACCTATAGGAAGAGCCAGATAAATTACAAGTATGATCTGACAATGTTCTATGGCTATAGAGAATGTTTAATACCATACTGCAGTGTATAAAAGACGCATATACTATAATGTATATTGAATGAAGAAATAAAGTAGCAATTCTCTATATTGGAAAGGCCCAGGTAAGGCCAGTTTGCATAATCTTACTTCAAAGATATGGTCCAAGTGGAGGAGATCTAGATGAAATTGTAAGTCAAGAAGTCATAGCTTTTGAGAATAGACTGAATCAAGCAGCACAATTAAGCCAATGAAGGAAGGACCAAAGTTATGTTACATGATAACATGAACATAGCCACACTAAAGGCTGAGGAAAAAAAGGAAAGGATTCAAAGCTGCCCTAATCCACAATGAATAGAGTAAGAAATAATGGGTTTAAATTACAGGAAGGAAGGGTCAGATTGGATATTAAACTATATATATTGTATGCCCAAAATAGTGAAGCACAGGAGAAGATTTCCTGGATACATTGTGCATTTTCCCCAAATGATGTTTTTAAACAAGAATGAGACAAGCATCTGCCAAGAATGACACAGGACTGATCGGTTATACCACCCCCAGGACGAGAGTGTGGCCTTGAAGCCTCGTAAGAGCCATTCAGCTTCTTATGGCTATATTTAAAGTCACAACCTTAACACGTTTTCTGATGAGGGAGTGCAGGTGTGGGGAGATCAGAAATAAGAAAACCTTTTTTTTTTTTTTGAGTTGAGAAACACCCAGATTCCCAGTCCTTTCTTCCAAAAGAAATGTTAAGATGTCTTATTTTACTTCTGAGTTTTTTTGCAATACAGTGTCACATGCTGAAAAACACCTCTGCTTGCAAGCTATTCCAGCACCACCTCCATCTTCACTTGTTACTCAAATTGTTTTATTTCTTCTATACATTGGAAAAAGCTGCCACAGGTAGCAAGTCTGAATTGATGGTACCTCTTTGGCATACTGAGGGGATGGCTAATTGGCTATTACACCTGTGGTGCACAATAACACATCTTTACCTTATCTTAATGGTCTTTTTTGATCCCCAAGGATGGGAAATTGCAATTTAAAAGTTTATTCATTTCCATACTTGCTGCCAAAGGATTCCTGATAGAAATTTGTTTTCCTTATCTCATATCAAGTTTGTAGATGAATTTTAAACTTTGACTGCGAGACTTTCCTGTACCATCAACCTTAATGTCAGGCTGGGCTGCTCCCTCCACCCCAGTTATGAAAATGATACAAAGCTATACTTTTTTCCAATAATAGTACAACCATGCCTTATTCCATCCTGTGTAACCTCTCCTATACAACATGTCTTGTAGGAATGGGAGATTAATTCCCTCACACAGTAAAAAGTTCTCTGGTAATTTTTCAGACTTAGTTCAACTAAAATCTGAAGTCTCCATGCAGTAAACTTCTTCATTTGATTCTCAGACTTCAGGGCACAGAGGCAATTTGATTCTCAACCTCCAGTCCAGAGGATTGATCCTTAAAGGCAAGGAATGATGGTTTAATCACACCAAAAGGATACAGCAATTAGAACTCAAACTAAATCTGGACTTGCAGGAAATGCTGGTGGAGAAATTTGTGGGCTGCCTGTCCTCCATCTAACATCTCTCATTGTTATGAGCTGTAACAAGACCAAAAGGCTGTGACAATGACAATGCAATGTTGATAATACTGTGCCATTATGCAGTTCTTTCATTTAGAGGCGTTCAAAAACACACTTATTAGCTTGCATAGGAATCTTTTTAAGCACTGAAATGAAAACCTAGTTACAGTGAAAAGCAGCAATAAGGCTCTGCATAGAAACAGCCTTCACCATTGCAGAACATTTGAGGGCAGGAAACGAAGTTTACCACAGACTTATGTCAAGACAGCAGCAGAAGAAAAGAGGGGTTAGACTAAAAGTGGAGGCACTCTATAGCTGAAACCAGAAATTCTCCTATTCATCCTACTCTTTTATTTAAACCCAGAGAGAGACATTAAGTCTTTCCTCTTCCAGCCTAGGTGTTTAGAAACTTTAGGAAATCTCTTCGGGGGTGGGAGAAAATAGATTTCCTTTCCTGACCTACAGATGGACAAGGGAGAGCCAAGCCACAGAAGTCTCTGAAGAGGAGATCCAAATTCAGCTCACTTAGCAGCCACGCTTTTTTTCAGGCTACTGCCTTCATTTTTAGATTACACAGGCTTACAGAGAAAGGCCTTGCCACAGTCTGAATCACTTTTTCCAGTGAAGATCCTGGAAGGGATCTGTCTCTCTTATCTACTAAGATGTTAAAAATGTAAAAATAAAATCTATTTTTATCATTAACTTCGAGGAATAACCACAGTCAGCAGAAGGATGGCTTGGCTCAGAGGGATCAGCCCTGAACTACAGCAACACTGCCTGGCCTGGGACTCCCAATCCTTCTCCCAATTAGCTTTAAAAAAAGGAACAAAACGCTAGGGCAAGAACCAATGGCCCTGAGTTACTGCAGGCATAAAACAGAGAGCAGAATGAGCCTGCATGAGCATGCATGGGAAAACCTGATCTGAACTGTCATTACTGAGCATTTCCCTCCCTTCCCCGCAAGACGGATAAAGTCCAGCTGTAGCTGTGAAGATGACATTTTTTTTGGAGATTAGCCGAACCGGGGGAGGATGTGTCCCACCACCAGCGCCATGACGTTCGAGTTACTGCCAGCTATGAAGCAAAGAATTCATCATCTGTCAGTGACCTCCAAAATCAGTCAAAGTTCTCGTTGCTCAGAAAGGAAACTCATACTAAAAGCGAAACATCTGTTAGGAGAACAAGCTGCAGTTTATAATGTTTGCTGTATGCAGCAACATGCCTGTGATCTCAGACCATGTTTGCTGTAACACACCAACTCGCCGCCTCCCTTTACTACAGTCTTCTGAAGCCTGAAGTCACCTTCACTGCAGCAAGTATTAATTCCTGTCAGTGGTGTTTTAAATGTTTGCATAGACAGAATTGCCAAGGCATGTGCGAGCAGAGCGGGGCAGGACCGGAGCGGCTCCTCGCTCAGCCGTCCTCCTGCAACTCCCCGCTCGAGTCCTGTACCCGGCAGTCGCCGAGTCTCTCCTTACACATAGTGGGGAGTGTAAAGTCACAGTAGTATTCAAAAGGTTAAAGCAGAGTGAACTGTTAATTTTAATGCTTTCTCTAAGCTTCAGTTTTAATAAGCGAAAATGATGTTCTTATTTGCAGTAAAGTGGTGTTATAAAATTCTGTCTGTCAAGCTCATTTTAAAACCATGGAAATAAATGATCTGACAAAATCAGGCTATTAGACAAGTGAAGAAGAGTGATTTCCATAAAAGTAGAGGAGCTGTTCCTTAATTTCACACTTGGTAGTCTTTTGGGTCGACTAAATTTTTAAATAAGTGATAAAATTATATTAGCGCAATTGCATTTTTATAGATTTTTTTGGTCATTGTACTCTTTTTCAATTCCTTTATTTTAACTCAAACCATTCTGCTGAAAGGTTACCTCTCAACTTATGTTACCTCATGACAGTTTCTGCTCGCACAACAGAACTGTAGGTTCACAAATCCTCCATTAAGTACCCAAAATGACCACAGTGACCCAGGAGTATTCTAAAGCGGGAAGATCATCTCCTCGCAGTCACGTATTGCAGACATGTGGGCCCTGATGGGGCACCTGACCACGTGTGGAAATACATGTGGAGAAGCAGCTTATGGGCAGCTTGGTTGCATCTAGGCCCATGTCCCATTGGAGCAGACAACAGTTTCCATCATCTACACCATGTGTGTAAAAGCCAAACAAACAAGATGTTCTTTAGTCTCTAATTAAGTATGAGAAGGATTTCATTTGTACACTTCCTATCACTTGTTTGTGATACCTGCTCAACGGAGACCAGACAGGTCCCTTTCTCTAGGTGACACTGACACCACACAAGGCAGAGCTTGGGCAGATTTGGGGAGCATTTCCGCTGCCAGGTTTCCTTGCCTAGGAAGTGGGAGAGGGGCAAGGCTGAGGCACCTGAACCCAGTTTCCTATTCTGGGTGCAAAGCTGTAGCCTCTCGCAAGCTGGAGACACTTCCTAACACCACAACCACTGCCACAGATGGATTCTTCCACCCCTGGAAAAATATGACAAGCTTTTTTCTGACAAATCAAATCACACATTTAAAGATTAAAGCTAATTCTCCTCCTCTCAGATTTAAATAATGTTCTCATAATTATGTTGTAGTAGGGAGGTCAGTATAGAGGAATTTTGACCTTTTATGAGGTCAATGACTCTTCAGCTCATCTTGCTCTCGGTTTCATTTGTTTGTTGAGAGAAGAGATCTAATACATTGATACACAGGTTGTGACATGCTGTTTGAACATTAGCTTACTATAATTGGTCACGTCATCACGCATCATATTAACAATATACACAGAAGTGCCCTGAAACAATTGTCTTATAGATCCATCACATATCATAAAGAAGCTTCTGGGACTGTTATCTAGCAGCATCCAATTGTGATGCACATTCTACTTGAGTTCTGAATCTAAACATCACTGTCATCTTAATAGTAAGCGATAGATTAATAACTTCCTGCTGGCTTGCAAAACATACATGCATGTAAAAGATGGCAATATAAATTTATTGCCACTGAGCATGCTCGAAATAGCCTGTAGTAAAGGAAAAACTTACTTGTATGCGTTTTTTCAAATAAACAGCTCTAAATGCTCCCAAGTATGGCAATTCCTTACCCCGGTAATGCAGCTAGTTGTACTGCAATAAGTTGTTTTGAAAAATAGAATATAAAGAATGACTTCATAAAGAGTTGAAGGAGACACACATGACCTTGAAATGCAAAACAAAATACACATCGGTATCTTGGATTTATACAACATAAATCACATTTGTGCAAAAAAATGCTTCCAGTGTTTTTATATCCTCTTTTTCCCCCACGCTTTCATATGTTTTAAGAGAAATGCAAAAAACAGTTCTTTCCACACACAGCAACGTAGCTATATTTGAGCTGAATTTCAGTGCAGTTAGAATGCCCCACTCTTCTAAGCAGTTTTGAGAATTTCAGCTAATAATTTTCCCTCTTCTCTCCCCATGTTTTTACAGCTAGTTTTCAGTGAGAAATACAAGTGATTTAACTCCTGATTCAGGAGTTTAAACTCTGAGCAATTCCTTTATTAAGAAGTTAAAGTGCAAAGGCAGGTACTACAGTTACAGATCATCCTGTTTATGGCTTTTGTAGCCCCGGAACATTGTCTCACTCAGCAAGAAAATAAATATTGTTATTGCTCCTTACACCTAACACGAGACATGGCCATGCAAATGCCACAGGGCGCATGGCCAGCGGCCTCAGCTTGGCGCGGGGGCAGAAGGTCCTTCCCGGCGCCCACCATGTCCTTGCCCTATGGCTCCTGCCACAGCCCTGCGGTTTGGGGGCTGCTGTAGCGCCCACGGTCTCATTGCCGAGTGGCCTGAACTTGCCAATGCATTCTAGTGGAAAATAATTTTGATTACATCAAAAGAGGGGTGAGATCCAGATCATATTCCGCTGTTAGAACGTGGTTAACAGCAACACCACCATAGGCTAAGAGTACGTTGTCTACTTGCTTTGCACATGTAGTCATCTGCTGTATGAATCTTGTCTAAAGGCTATTGGGAGATTTTTAACAAATAGGACCCACTCCTGTCGAATTCCCCAGCCATATCCTATGAACACAGAGCAGTGTAGCTGTTAATAAGGGTATTCATCATGAGACAGCCTATTTTTGGCATTGTATATGACAGTCTCAGTAACTTACAATTGTCCCTTGAATGTGAACTTATCATTTAATTACACTAGGAGAGACTGCTTTCCCATATCACCCTGCAAGTTAGTTAACCACACAGCAATTCTCCAGCTAATCCAAGTGTGATTGGATCAGTCTAAGGTGTGCAACATATCTTTCAATTCCTGGGAACCCCCGATGGAGCGGTCTGTTTATTTCCACCTTTGTTTTTTTCTTGAATTTAAATATGCACTGTCAAATGCTCCAAGATTTTGAACAGATAAATAAGCTGCCTAAACAAACAGGATTTTCAACTCATCATATAATACTCAATGTTAAACCGAGTGCACATACAGGATTCTCAGAAAATGTATCAATAAAACCTTTGTGAGAAAAACAGATCAGTCATTGACAAAGGTTTTCCTTATCCATACATAATTATTGTATCTTTAGTAAACAACAGGTGTCACTGGAAAAATTTACTCATATTTGATAGAAATAAAGATGTATAAAAAATACACACATTTTGCAAAAGACTTGGGGTACGAAGGGCATTTTATAGATAGGAAATATATGCATATGTTTAACATATGCCTCTGTTATAACATAATAATTGCTTGAGATATCTTAGCACACTCCACATTCAACTAGATGCAATGTTCTGTTCCTATGCTATGTTTTATGAAATGCTGACAGACAGTCACAGTGTTCTACACAGATGCAGTTCAGTTTCATGGGAATATGAAAAGGCTGTATCCTGAAGGACATGGTGAAACTGAAATGACACCCAACTTTCATAACATCACAGTATATTCTAAGTTATTATTATTGCTCAAACCACTCACAAAAAAATAAGCACTGCTCTCTACAAGAGACTCTCAATCTTCTGAGAAGAATAGGGAAAAAAAATAATTAGGGTGTGCTCTCTATTCACCTATCCGACTTCTTACTTGCTGGAACAAACCCACTGCAAAAGCCTCAAGCATCGACATGAGCAGGTGCCCCACTCACCTGCGAGTTTGGTCTGCACCAATAAAAGTCAGTAGGTATTGCATAGGCAATACATATTACATTTCCTTAGAGAGGCATGAAAATGCCAGCTACATTTAAACAAGTGAATGCCTGGCCCCTAATAAAACCCACATAATTTAATACTAATGAGTCTACCAATTATGATCCAGTCCCAGAACTTTCTTTCTGGGAAAAAGTCATTGGGAAGGTAGCTCAATGCCCACTCTAGCAATTACATTAGTGCTCCAATATAGAGAGCCTCAGCATCACTTCTGGTCATGACATTAACTGATCAGGGTGTGGAGAGGAAGGGATAATGTGTGATTGCCTCTGTGCAACCACAAACAGAATCCAAACAAGCTTAGGCTGACCAACTGTTTTCACATCTTAATCATAATCTACTGCTGGCTTCAATGGTAACAGGGAGAGAAAAGAAAAAAAAAAAAAAAAAAAAAGAAGTGGACTGTTTTATTACAAGTAACTCTTGCTAAATAACTCAATAGTGCAACTGCTTCTTGCTCTTGCCCTGCAAGACGCCCACTGAGACAACAAATCCCATGTCCAGAGTACCTTTCAGTAGCTAAAGGAATCCTCCATAAAATACATATATAGTCAGACTGGAACATCTAGATCCATATGTTGAATGGCCTTCAATCATCAATTTGCTTCTTGTTGAACCTGGATACAGATTTATTTTTTTCCCTGCCCTTGGTAGATTAGGTAGAGAAAAACTCCTTTGTCAATCAAGAGAGCACCCTGAGAAGCAACTGAAAACCCATTGCCAAATTTACAAGACAGTTTGGGGTGACAGCTTCTACAAGAGCTTCCATTCTGCTGTCAGCCTTGAGGCTGCCGGCTGAGGTCTCATCCTCCCTCGTCCATTAGAAGATTTTGTCCATTCAGCATCTATCCAGAGTCGAATTAAGTGCTTAACATATGTGTAATTAATAGGCTCAGCTATGCTAATAAACTCAATTTTGAGCTGACTGCTGAACAACACGGAAGCTTTGGCTCACGGAGAATGAACCCATCTGCCCTCTACACTTTGGCTTGCCCAGTGTAGTTTTCAGCACACGTGTGATTAAACGCTGTACCTCTGCTTGTCCCCAGCCACACCGCGGCAGCCTGCTTCCGGCAGGGACTCCTTCGGCACGGACGTCCTGCAGGACCCTCCAGCCAGGAAGGCTGGATACTGGTAGTATACCTTTAATTCATGGTGTACCTTTAATTTCTGTGACATGCTGAGATAATACAGTGAGGAGTTCTTTAGAAATGCTATAAATAGCTTAAATAAATAGATATTCTCTGTGGTGGGTCCTGAGCTCCGGAACTGACTCTTGCCAGAAATCCATCAGAGCCTGAATCTGGCAAGCGCTCGCTGGAGATGCGAGACATCTTTCTACATTCCAGCTCACTAAATGCAAGTGCCTGGCTAGTCCTGTGAAGAAAAAAAAAAAAAAAAAAAAAAATGCCTGGAACACAAGGGGTCACTCCCAGTGCCAGCCTGAAATTTGCCTGCCATTAGCTCACAGTGTCCTAGCTCTTGGAAAGGGCACATAGTTACTACAGTGCTAGCGCCTTAGAAATACATATAATAATTAAAGCTAATTTCTACAAGAAACACTGTGATTCTTGGAGACAAAAGGCGCCCCGTGGATGCACGATATTATCTTTACTATAACGAACAACGTGGGATGTACAGTTGGTGCCAAACGTGTTAGTCCTCACCGCATCCTCTGATGAGCTACGACAGCATCTTTATAAAAGCTTGCGCCGGAAAGGTGCGTGCCCGATCGCCCAGCAAAACTGCAGCCTCAAAAGCACTTCGGGGCATCGCAGAAGTGGCTGCTATTCCCAGCCGCTGAAGTCAAATAACTGTCAAAACTTTGTCTACACTAACCAATGCCTACGGTTTTAAGGTATTTAATTACATAATAAGTAAATTATAGAAACACAGAGAATAAGTGGAAATGCCTCGCATTCAGAGTCAGACATTTTGTTCAAAGTCTGGCATCCTTAGCTCGCTTAGCAAAGAATCAAGATGAAGGCAAAATTAGTGATGTTACATTATTTCTTTTTATAGCAGTTGCCTTAAAAGTCCGCAATTGCCAGCCCATTAATGTGCTGTCACTCAGTAATATCACCTATTTCACCCATTCAGAAAATACTTCTGTATGCATTTTTGAATGGCAAAAAGCACAGACATTTACTGCTTTAAAGTTTTTACAGTCGGACTACCTCCCCTGCATCTCCTGCCAAGGCGTTAACACTGATCGTTCAATGTGGCTATGTATATATTATTTATTGCGTGAAGCACATATTTATTATTTTTATTTTAGTCACATAGTGTATTTGTTTTTAAAAAAGGCAGAGTTTACCTTGTTGGTTGTTACAATTCTCTCACCCCTTGTCTTTCTAACCATGCTACAAGTCTGTCAAGAAAGGCTCCAAAATAAATTTAACATTGTAATTATTACAAATAAGTCACACTGGCATTTGTGTAGGAAGACACCCCCTCCCTGCGTGCTTCTACCACGGTGGCAAACTTATTTCAAAAATTCTGATGAAACGCTTTGTAAATTTTGTTATTCTGTGATGATAATAAATCATTATAGCCTTAAACACTTCTCTAGCTTGGAGCCTCAGTCACAAATTATCTTGTCATTCTGACCAAAACATTCTCCAAAAAAGCTTGACAAGTGCTAAAACCCAGAACATGAAACCATGTGTTGTTGTGAAAGCAAGATTCAGAAATGTCAATTAATTAGATTAAGAGGCTACTTTTAGCTTTACTTGTGTTGCCAAATAACCCTTAAAATATGCATAGCAGTGGAAGTCTACCTCAGCAATACAGTACTTCTGTGCAAAATAAAGACAATGGATCTGGCTAATAGAGGGAATTATTGTATCTGTCATTCAGCTAAGGAGAATGATCTAGAAGCAAATGTCTTGCTTCCCTTTCCACTGTATGGATTCACAAGCAAGATAAATTCTGCCATTTAGGAGTTTAGGCGCAATTTTTTTTTCCTGAAATCTGATTCAGATTGGAAAATAAAAGTCAAATCACTATTATACATCTCCATAAGTAAAATGGATTTCTAACGTCACTCTCTGTGTAGCTGTCTTTCCCCCCTCCATAAACAACCATCCTTTATTTGCATTTTTGAAGTTCACTTTAGAAAAAAAAAATGTGGTGCAATTAAATACATTTTTATTCAACTTTCTCTCATAGCTACCCCTAAAATTTTTATCTTTAAATAATCCATATCCTCAATTTTATTTACACCATAAACTGTTCCTATATTTTAATGGTATGTTTGCTTTAAAAGGGGTTGTTGGCTTTAATAGCTCAGTTATTATCTTTGTCAACTAACATTCTACATTCCTCCTAACTAAATCCTACCAAATCACCGCTGCTCGCATTTGGAACATACATTCCACCACTGAAAGTAAAATTTAAGCCAAACAAATGTTCTGCTCAAATTAATATACATAAAATGAATAGCTAAACATAGATCAATTCTGATGGATTTAACAGCAGGTTTGTTAGTGGCAGGAGGGTCATGATATGTAATATACCCAAAAGAATGGAATTAAATAAATTTAATTTCCTGTATCCCTATTATTTTGTGCTACAATTTGTAATACTAGAATATCATACTTCTTAATTCTTAAACTGTTCACATTTTTATGAAAGGTATCTGGGAATGTATGAAGATATATCACTAGTGATAGGGATCAGTAGCAAAGCAAGCATTCGTACACCCCTACGTGCTGACGTGGGCCAGCGGAGTGGAAGGGGCACGGCAGTGGCAGCTCTCCAGCGGAAGCAAGGCTGGGAATCGCAGTTTCTGTCCCAGAACTCCATGGATTTACCACAGAAGAGAACCTGGGCTGCAACTCAGGAAAGAGAGTTTGCAACTGGATAGCGTCTCATTTCATTTTCATTGAAATGTATTAAACGTATTTTCTCATCTTTGCCCTCCATCCTGTCTTTTCAAAGGACCTCATCTCTGGAAAATCTTTTATCTTCCATAGGGTGCTCAATGGACACAGCTAGACACTCAAAATCACAATACACGAGAAGAGATACGGCACACGGTCACATCAGTCCGGGGGCATTTTGCGAGCAGTGGTTTCCAGCAATTCATCCCATTCTCCCAAAACCTCCTGGGCCCCGTGGATTTCCCTGCGGTTTGCACCTTTCCCCACTTCGGTCCCTCGGCCTTCCCCTTCCTCAGTACTCCCATGGAGGATCTGGCGCCCCGAGTTGAGCCTGTCACTAAGAGGCAACTGCATTAACGGCCTCTTCACCTGCTGAACAGTGCTGGTCTAGCACAGGCACACAGATTAAGCAGTTGTGAGGGTTCTTTTCTTCTCACAAACGAAGGGCCAAAACAGTCCGTCAGCGAAGGGCTCGGGTCCCGCATCGGTAACGTGGCCTGCTGTGGCCCAACTTCACCGCCGACGGATGCAGTGGCCAGGCAGGAGGCCGGCGCCAATTCGGGTGCAAGGCCCCCATGCTCCAGAGACCCCAGGAGACCTTGGGGGTCTTAGGCAGCCATGTTTGCGCATTTACCCTCTGCTCCCCTTGCCCCTGCTGGGAGCAGCTCTATGGAAGTGCGAGCCCTGGCTGAGAACAGAGCAGTGAGGACGAAACGAATGGAAAACCTGTTAGCAGGGCCCAAACGCGGGCATACTGTATTTGCCTCAAACCTGTTAACGTTCCTGCGAGTCTCTGAAACACTTCAGTACTGACACAGGGGAGTGCACGGCTGTAAGGGGCTTCCCTGGGAGGGCACGAGCGCTCCGGGCGCTCTGCCGGACACGCCGCACGGGGCTTCGCCGGGGGAAACAGCGCGGTTCTCTGCGTGCACGTGGATTACCAGTGGAGCTGAGGGAGCGCGCTTGACAAAGCCGGTGTATCCCGAAATGCTGCTAAAGACTGTACTGTTAGTGAAAAATATCCAAAAAGGGTCCCTTTTTCCAGTTGCAAATGATTTACCTCGCCTTACGATTCACGCAGAAAACTTAAAAGGCTCTGCCAGCAAAACAAGGAAGAATGTGCAAAGTACCCACGTTTGTGAGCGCCACAGAACCGCAACCTCCGCGAGCGCGGGCTGCAGCACGACACCAGGCACTAACGGGCCAAGGCCGGAGGGGCCCTGGGCCCTGCCTGGTTCCCTGCTGCCTCGGAAAGGCAGAGACAGCCACTCTGCTTCTGTCGCACGCGCAAAACCCCATGAACTGAACGGCTAGCTGAAATGACATCAAAGCGGCACCAATGCAGTTAGAATGAAAACTACTGGTGTTGCCGTCTCATATGCAGTGGGAAAGTGAACACGATTTCACCCAAACCACCTGACCTCTCTGCAGCAGCCGTACCCAGCCGGGATCTTTATGGGATGGCAGGTTACAGGGGCTGTCCCAAGTTGAGCAGCCCCTCTGCAGCGCGACCAAGCTGGTCGAGGGCGTCCCGGCCAGGCCTCCCGAAGGTCCAGCAGCTGCAGCTGCGCTCGTCTTCCACAGCCCCTTCAGTCCCTTCAGACCCAGCATGAGGGGCGTCTTCCCGCAGCACCCTCACCCGAACAGCCCCTGCTGCAGGACAAACACATTAACTTCCGTCCTGCCCTCGGCAAACATGCAGAACATTTGATCAGGGCGCATTTTATCGTAACTCTTTTTTTTAACATAGCTCAACACTGTTATCACATCCCTGCGCAGCCTTCGCTTCTCCAGACTAAACAAATCCGATTCTTTTAACTTTTCCTCATAGGTCATGTTTGCAAAAACCTCTAATCATTCTTGTTGATCTCCTCTGGACTCTCTCCAATTTGCCTCCATCTTTCTTAATGTCACCAACTGCAGCAGGACTCTTGCAGCTCAGAGGACTCTTTCCTGCTGAAGTCCCCTGACACCCTGACCTTTAGCTCAGCAATGAGAAATACCGTAGGAGCTTCCTTAAAGAAAATGGTATTACATATATACTGTCATGTAGGCTTAGTGTCATGCCACCTGCTTGCCACATCAACAGACTGTTTTGCCTTAACAGCAACAAAGCAACAACAAACAACAACAAGAAAAGCTTTCTTTTTCTGTGAGCCGCTCTATAGACACTATCTTAAAAATACAAGAAAGCATGTCTGAGCTGTTTTAAGATTCTATTAAAAAACAAACAAAAAAAGTACTTTTCTTTCCACATTGCAGAAGAGCAAAGCAATTTTAAGAAAATAGAAGAGACCAACAGAAAACTGTGAAAAGCTGTGTGTTCACTGTTAAAGACACGTTAGCTAAAGTTACAGGGGAATGAGTAAAATAGTCTATAATTAGGAAACAGAGAGAATGCTGCATCAAGCCTTATCTCAGGCTGAACATTAAAACAAGGGTAAAGAGTTTTTAGTGAGGCCTGGGAGTCAAAAGGACTAGGAGAAGCGGCTCACACAAGCTGCTTCCCTCTTGGGATGCTGCGAAGTCCAGCAGCTCCTGAGGTCTCCTGAGGACATCCAGGGGCTGCTGATGCTCCAGCTGTGCAGGGGACGGTGCTAAGGACAGGGAGCAGAACAGCACACCTCAAAACTTCTTCCGGCTTCAGAGAAGAGCAAAAGGGAAGCGAGCGCCGCCGCTCTGGTTTTAGGCTGCCCCTGCGCGCCGGCTGCGGGAAGGAGCTGCAGCTGGGGACGCTGAGCAGGTATAGCCACGGGGTAGCACAGGTGCTTCAGCTGCTCTCCTGAGTATTTCATCTTTAGGTACGTGGTTGTGTGTCTGTGTATCTGGCCAGCTTCCAAAAACACCCGCTTGGCCACCAGGTCTTCTCCGCTATTTCTACAGGAGCCTGACCCTGTAAAGCAGAGGGGAGAGGTAGTTTAGAGACCCCTGTGATTGGTATTGGGGTCTCTAAAGGGCTGGCATTTATCACCCCTCATGTAACAAGCTCTTAGAGAAGCCTGGAGTGGTGTGCAAGGCCCGCAGCCCACAGCCTGTTACAAAGCCTTACAAAGCCTCGGAGGAGGCCCTCCAGAAAGCCTCTCGAGGATGTACGAGGAGGGCGTGCTCTGTGCCTCTTCAACACCAAATTTATCCTTTTAACATTAAATGCTCAAACACATGCCCTGAATTTTATTGTACTTTTTCTTTAATCTAATAGTTGCTTGCTGCAGACTTGCACATATTTTGTTATTTCCTTCCCTCTTTTTTTTTTTTTTTTTTTTTTTTTTTTTTTTGGGATGTTCTCACCCCATGCCCAGATCCTGTGTTGAAACGTTGAAACTAGGAGCTGTACATAAGTCACTCACATTATTGGTGGTCAGTAGTCTGTCTGGGGTGCGATGATTATATTAAAGCACTTATCACATAAAAAAAAGAAGCATATGGCATTTACAGAATCCGGGGAAACGAAGGGGAAGAAAAGGGTCACGTTCACCCCCAAAACAGGATCAGGTATCTCCTGAGGGTAATGCAGGGATATGGTTTGGAGGGAGCTGCAGAATCTAACCCATTTGGAAGTCATGGGGGGTATGAGATCAGCATAAGTTACCCTTAGGTGCTTTCTTTTGAGTGGCCAGTGCCACAGTCGCTCAGCAGAACACATTGATCTCGCTGACTTTGGCAGAATTATAGAGGGTCTGTTTGCATGAACCATTGCTGAACAATTTATCTGATGTATTAATCATCTCTTAGATACTAGTATCTGGACTGCAGATATTTCTTGTAATCCAGCTTCCCTCCAGTGGTCCGTATTTTTCGTCATTGCTGGTTTTTCACATAAAATTATGAAATCACAGTTTTTTTAATGCTGGTGATGCTGGTGTCAGTTTTGGAGCACTGTGAAGTATAGGATAGGTCTGTAGTTTTCAAAGTATTTCCCCATTCTGACAGCAGCTGTGTTTTGGGAATTGATTTGTTTTCATGGTGGCAAATAGAAATCAAGACCATACTTTTCTTTCGTCTTCCATATCCGCATATAAGAGGAAGAAAGGAAATATTTCATTAGCGATTGGAAGAATTAGTGTAATATATAGGGTTGAAGTGGCTATTTTTCCCACTTCTAGGAAAGACTTCCCATCGGAAGACCATGCCCATGCCCCCCATAGTGCCCAAGGCAGGTAGGGTAGGTAGTGCTGTGGCCAGTGCCCTGGCAGCTGTGCGGGCTGGACTCCCCAGCCTGCAATGGAAAGTGGAAATGGAGAGGGGGGCTCTCACCATCCTGCCCACCGCTTTTCTCATCCCAATACCTGGGGAGCACCAAAATACCTTTTGCAGAACTGGTCCCTCTGCTGTGCCCTTCCTCACAGCTCCAGGACATTGTGTGCTCACATTCCGGGCACACTAACTGGGAATTAATGTGGAAAACTCCATGAGCAGCCCTGGCCGAACAGCCTCTGCTATCCAGGGTTAATCTTCCTGGGTTCTTCCTGCTGGGCCTGGGCAAGGCAGCATTAAAGATGGAGATGCACACTTCAACCCCTGCTCAAGCCACTTCTTGTCTCCCTGTTACTGGGGTACCCCAATAATGACTTCTAAAAAGTAGTATTTTAACTGCGTAATTTCTCGAGACACTTAGAAAGCGGGAGCCCTTTCTGCTGAGTCCCCAAAACATAAGCCTATGATGAATTCATGTTTTATCGCAAGCCAGAGTTTGCACAGAATTTTTTAAGCCATTCAGAGGTACAAAAAGCAGCAATCTTAGCCTGAAACAATTGCACTGAACTAAAGCACTACTCTTCTTTCCTAGATCTACTTTTAAGATCCCTGTCAAAACAGCCCTTCAAATACATTTGATTGGGTTGGGGCTCATCACGCTGTCACCAACTCACTTTTCATTAGGCTGTTGCTCTCTGTTAGCCTAGCCAAGCAGAAGAACTCAAACACATGCACAAATTAAATCGACATCCAAACTCCACCAATATACAAAGCAATTTAAATGATATTCATTAGAGCGATGACAAGTCCTGATGAGGCTTTCAGGAGCGGAGTCCTTCAGCTTCTGCCGACTCGGTTTCCTGGTCACTGAGGCGTAACTGCAGCGACTGTACCTCCAGTTTAGGGAAAAAAAAGCTGAGAATACGACTCTGCTTCCTGACACACCTACCTCATTCTCCCTCTCTGCACAGGTTTAAATCTCCGCACTGTCTGCGGGCTTTTCTTACCCTTCCTTCCAGGCTTTGTATCGCAGGCACACTTTAACAAAGCCGCTTCCTTTCCCCACCTCCTGCAAATGCACCAATTAAAAAGAATTCCATTTTCAAGTAATTTCATTTCACTTGGCTAGAAAGGTCACTAACTCACAATTATGATGGCTATAAACATGTCCCCAGCTTCCTACTGTGCAAAAATGAACGTGATATGTTGAAGCTTAATAAAGAAGTATTTTTCATTGCTAATTTCTATGAAAGTTGAAAAGTTACCTTTTTTTCCATTTATACTTTTGATCTAAAAAAAGAAAAAAAGAAATAAAATGAAAAAAGAATGAAATAAAAAAAAAAAAAGAGAGAGAGAGAAGCAAAAAAGAAAAAAAAGACATTCTCTTCTCCCCAGGGAACAGAATGGGGCTGACAGGTCTAATATGGGCTTTTCTCCAGTGCCAAATCATTTGAAATTCATTTCCCTTGCGACCAAAGCCCTTAATTCAGGCATCAGAAGGCAAGAAATCAGAAAATTAGCCCACTATTTAGCTACTACGGCACAGTTTATACGTCTCAGCGAGGAAGCACCCATCCTGATCTCCTGCGCGGACAGGGAGACGCGAGCGGGCGCTTCCGCCTGGCCACGGCAGCGCGTCCTGCAGCCGCCGGCACCACTGCCCTCCCCACGGCCACCCTGCCAAGCGGCGCCCCGGCCTGCATCGCCTTTGTATTTTTCCTTTACTCCTTTTGGCTTGATCTATGACAAGCTCTTTTATTTCATCTAAAGGGCTAAGCATTTTAAAGCCACAGTATACAGGAACGCCTTGTTACTCAACATTGTCCCTCAAAATTTTCGTGTTTTTGGCATAACTAGCTCAGGGTGTGACTTTTAATTTTGCTTTTTAAACACTCCTACAATAAAAGACAGTCACTTTTGCATATAGCCAATAATGACCTGCTTTTACCTATTTTCATATTACTGAAGGGGATATATTGCCTTGGTGAGTAGTCCGGACATATCCGTCAGTCCATCTCAAAATATATATCTGATTTTAATCCTCTTAAAAGATTATTTAACGATAAATGCATTTCTGACTATAAATACAGCTAAGTTGAACAAGGAGTAGTATGTCCAGGTAGATATCATACTATACAGCTGAAAAACAAAACCAAAAAAAAAAGTAGTCTAACACATAGGCTGTACAATGAGCATAAAGGTAGAAAGATTTATGTATTAAAAAAATGAATTTATGTAACATCACCACAGAATTTAATCTGTGTATGTACTAGATAAGGAATGTAGCACGTAAGCTAGGTATTAGTAAAATTTAGTAATCTTTTTCATACTGAACATTTAGTTTAAATTATTGCCCCAAACCAAGGCCTGAAAAAAGATTATAACCTCACTGATTATTCCAGCGCTTTCAGACATGTATAATGATGCGTTAATACATAATTCTGTTCCCTTTCATAAATGACCCCGATTCTTTCTTCCTTCACTGGTAAAAAATTGGCTTCTTATGCAAATACTCTACAAGGAAGGCTGCAGTATCATTGTCGTGACCAGATACCAGATTTTCGTTATTATCGGACACTTAATGAAAACTCAACAAAATTCACTGCCCTTGCACCCTGGCCCCTCGTTCACGCCTGGGAAGGGCAGTGGGACGGTCCCTTCGTCTCCTCTTGTGCAGATGCAGCAGAACAGCTCCAGGCTGGAGGCAAAATAGCCCTCAAGTCCTAGGGAAGAGAATTTTCTGAGTTTTTTTACCTGAAGATTTTATGTATTTCCCGGCAACACCCAAGGGAGTTGCACATTAATGTTCCCACTACTAAAAGAATAACTGACCAAGTATAAAGTTATTTCATTCTTGCTTAAAGGGCATTTATAGCAACTTTCTAAAAGTTGAGTAACTTTGAAACTCTTTCCTTGCTGTATAATTTTCCAGTATTTCACAGCTCTCTCAAACAGCGTGCGTTAACAGAAGAACTAGCAAAGATCCCACATATTTTTACAATAAAAGGTTGCCCAAACAAAGCAAGCAAGAAAATGTCAATAGTTGATATTATTCTGAGAAACATATAAGGCTCTCTGGAAACATATTTTAAAATACAAAATTTATTAAATTTAGCTTTATTACCAGTCATCTCTGTTCCACTTGTACTACACAGTTCATTTTCTTTTGCAGCTGAAATAAGAACTTGCAAAATTTAAAGGAGGTTCTTTTCTTCTATACAGGCCAATATTTTTTTCTTAAAATCTCAAATTATACCCTATTTTTTTACTGTTTTAAAAGGCAGAGTCCTATCTGTGTCTACCTTAACTGTCAAGATACATAGCCATACTGACGTGCAGTGGATAATTCCCACATTTGTCACTCTAGCCTGCCTTGGTTTGGATTAACAAATTGCATATAGTGCTTACCATGAAAGCAACTGTATCATTAAAACAATATACTTTCAGTGTTCATACAAAAATAAAATATAATGAAAATTCTGGAAAGATTTAGGCTTCAGAGGCAGTTTCTTACACTACCTTAAAAGTCATATTTCGGTTAATTATAGATTTCTTACAAAAACTTAAAGAGATACACTCACTGATTTTTTATTTATTTATTTATTGCTAAATGTTGACTCCAGTGAACAGCTCTCTCAGATCTGGCATATTGATTTCTTGTTGTGAAGTGAGCTGTTCAAGCTCCATTTAAGATTTTCATCTTGCATGTAGCCCTGAGCACATCATAGCACCATAAATTAGTTAAATTGCACATTTATCACAAATGTTATTTTAAGATACTGCGTAAATGTGATGGCTGGAAGATATACAGTATGCTGCAACAAGCCACTACTTGGGTGGGGTTAGACCAGGGTCACCTTTATACACCTGTGATTTAAAGCTCTTCCCACCCCATCACAACTTCATTTTTAAACTCTTTCCTGAGGCATTTTGTTTTCCCTTTCCCTTGATCTGCATATTTCTAAATAAAATATCAAATGCAAAGCAAAATTGCAGACTCAATTGCACATTTTCACATCCTGCATTTGTATCTTCATGTCTAATAGGAAAAAAATTATCCTAACATAGCTAGGTTGGTGATTTGGTTAGCACTAATAGTTACCATGCCAATATACCTATCAGTGTATGGATGAAAAGGACATTATTCTAGTTCATTGGTTCTCTAAATTCTTTATAATGTGAAATCACATTGGTATGCCAGTCCTGGAGGTTCTCAAATGCAAGCTGAACTTTATTTTAATAAATTTGGGATATGCAGATCCTGACCAGCCATTCATTTGCAAAGTTTCAGACATATTTTAAAAACGTATTAAAAAGTCATTTGTGGTGCACGTTAATACATATGGTTGCTCTCTACATTTTTACCAAGTACCTCTCCTCACTGCACATTTACACCCTGGAACCATTTTATCAGATGAGCTGTGGTTTCATCGCTAGCACTTTAGGATTACTACTGTAAGTCAGAGGTGCATCCAAAAACTAATTGGGTTGCCAACACATGAAATAATCTGCCAGTCCTCCTGTACGTGACTGTCTTTTTAGAAACCCATTTTAAACTGTTACGATTTCCAAAGACAGAGTTCTCTGCTGTGGAAGTAAAAAGTTTGGCTGCATTTAGACTGAGACCCTCTTATTTGCAAGAGAATGCAGGCGGGGAACAAGGGGAGCTTCAGGAAAGACTCCAGCCCGCAGGCTGCCCCCCGGAAGCAGGTGAGGGATCCGCCGAGCGCCCAGAGCCAGCCAGCAGAAGTGCGTGCTGCCATCTCGTCCCTAGGATCGGAGCCGATGCCACAAACACTGACACACCAATAGTCTTAAAATCTGATACGACTGTGAGCAAAAAGGGGAGGAAAAGCCCCAGAGCCCTAATTATTAATCCCATTCCCTTGGTTGTTCTGCTTAGCAGGATTCTTTATCAGATCAACACAAGTCAGTAACATTTTAGAAGACACAGTACTGGCCTTTGCAGCTGCAGAAGAAAAGAGTGAAAGAAAGAAGAAAAGAAAAAAAAGAAGAAAAGAAGATTTAATTATTTGCTTTTTGGAAGACAGTGAATTTAAAAAAGAAACAAAACTATGTACATTTGACATTCAGACGCTAGTTATTACTTGAGACATGATTCTTAAGTGCTGTAATGGTAGTTTTGGTTCTGCATAACCATTTTAGACTCCGAGTTCACCTGACTGGCAAAAGACGTTATTTACATGCATAGTAATATAGGTGCTTTGTAGATGTAAATTGTTCTCAATGGTTTTGATGGGATGACCTGTCAACACCAGTAAAAGTCTGTTATTATCATATAAATGCTGCTGCTCGTTTGCGTTTGCTTGGCACGGGTTTATGCATCCTCTCGTCCTCTCTTTGCTATGTGTGCTGAGTGCTGGGCAGGAGCCGCGCTGCCCATCGGAGGATTCACTTTGCCAGCACAAAGTTTAGGCTGTCAGTCCCACATCTCTACTCCTGTCACCGAGCATCCTAGGCAGGAGGAGAGGGATCTACTCCGTGATACGTTCCGTATATTCGGCCGGAATACCTGCAAGTGCCGGTGTCTGCCTGGCTCTGAACACGCCGCGCAGCAACACCAGCTCCTTGCTTTGCCACACGTGTGCTTGCAAACCCCTTTTTCACAGTCAGCCTTACTTGATGCTTAAAAGGGAGTTATAGCATTCATTTATCTTTTCTGGGGGGAAAATTTTGTTAATGCAGCCTTTGAATAAGTGCTACCCTGCTCTTTAAATGCTAAAGTTCACTAAAATTCCAGTGATTTATGTGCAGCTTTTGACTGCCAGCACCTGGCAGATGAAGAAACCTACTCAAGCTTCAGTCATAAACAGATAGCATACAATTTAATTTTAATGTGCTCGTTAGTCGTAGCACATTTCAGACATAATTGTGAACGCAACACAAAATTATAGCAAAAAGACAATTTTAATGCTGCTGTAGAAAAAAAGGTTATATGAAGAGTCATATAATGGTGCTTCATTGTCAACAACAAAACAGGGCACAGAGTGCATTACAGTGTCTGTGCTGTTTACATGCCAATATTTTATACATAGATTCTCATATGGTGTCAGCTGTCAGTTACTTCTGCAAATTAACTGCCAAAAATGGAGACGAACAGAATCACTTAGTGTGCTGGTAACCACGGGTTACCTTTTATATGCCTAAAGATAAAGCTGCAGTATGGAATCTTGGGAGAATAATTAGGCAGAACAAAACAGAAAGTTACCAATTGAAATAAAAAGGCATTCTACAATATGAAATAACAACCAAGAGCGCTTATAAATAAGTAAAAGAGGTTATATCACAGAATGCCTCATAACTTTTAAGCAAAGTATTACAGTACAAACATTTTAAAGGCTTTATCAATGTTTAGGAAATACAGTACAAGTTTTTCAAATAGATTTAACCCTTTGAGCACTGAGTTTAGTTTGAATTTCTCTTTTTATTTATTTATTTATTTTTTTTTTTTAGTAATAAATACCTTTAAAAGTCATGTTGTGCAAAACAGTTATAATGCATGCCAGGAATGCAGTCCGTGGCTTCTGTGTCTTCAGACGGTTTAAAAAAAAAGAGAGAAAACAAATGATAGCAATGCTAATAAATATGCATAATTTAAACATGAACCTCTATTAATATAGATGTACTGTATAGCAAAACAAAACAAAACATACTTTGCTTTAAGAATAATGCTTCTGAATACTTTATAAATGCTATCTGTGGCATCTTTCATATAATTTACAATGCTTGGATGTTAAAAGAAAAAAGTTAGGTCTAAAAAATGAAATATACACTATATATAAGTACAGCTCATACCTGGGGATTTTCAGGTACAAAAAAACACTGTTGCTAAAAATGTTGAAGAAAAAGAAAATAGCATTAACCACAATCACATTTTTTTCATAAGAGATTTTGAAATCTATACAATATATACATCTATGTTTCAATGTGAAAATTATATTTTTAAATTTCAAGGTGTGAGACACCTCTGCATAAATGGAGGTTCATATTAGTAATCAGAACTAAGCTGGTAAGGGTTTAAAAAAAAAAAAACAAACATATTCATACATTTTTACCAAATTAATGCAAAAGTGCTTCAAAGTACTCAGAGGGCTAAAGATTAGAGGGTGAGAAATACCAGCACACTTAGGTCACATGAAAAAAGTGCACCAGAATTAGTTATAAATGCTTAATTAAACTGTCTGTTAATGCATGCAGCTTGATGCATCAGAGGGATGCACAGCAACTAAATCCAATTTACACAAAGTTCCAAACACTTACCACTGCATTTTAACCTTCATATTTTACCAGTAACAACAGCTGATTATGCACCTCTATTTAAACACTGTACAGTTATACAAAACAGTTCAGGCCAGAGTGACTCTGGAGTTAAAATAAGAACATGTGCCAAGAACTAAACAGTAGCTTTAAGGCGTCTTTGACAGTTTTCCTCAAAGCAAATTACAGTTATTTTAATCAAAAGCAAACGCTACTGCTTCTCTAACTCGGAAACATACAGAAGATGATCCTCTGGTGACTTCCCATGTGTTTTGCTAAGATGAAGTTTAACAGCATGCTTGCTTGCAAAGGTCCTGTTACAAAGTTTGCACTGATAAGAAGTTCCCATATCTTCCTCCGGAGAAGATGTCACCAGTTTTTCAGACGGTGACTTTGCTTGTGCTATCTGATTGTTTATCTGTTCGCTGGACAGTTTGGACAAGTCTCTTAACCTGAAACCCAGATGCGATTCAAGATGACTGATATAGGTTGAAGGAGTTCTGATCTGTGAAGCACAGTCATTACAAAAGAACACTGGATGCCCAGTGTCCAAATTTTTAAGGAACTTAGTTCCCCCCGTCCTTCGGAGCTGGTATTTCACATTGGCTAGCCAGTGGCTAATTGTGGTCATTGAGAGTCCCGTAAACCTGGAAATGTGCATTCTTTCTTGAGGGCTCAAGTCTGACATGATGTATTTTCCCTCTGAAGTCTGCCGTAAACTAGCTGCAAACTGGGCCTGCAATATGAGCAAGTGCTGAGGGTTCCAGTTAGACTGACGTCCCTTCCTCTTCTGAGCTGGCGTACTCTCTTCTGGTTCCTCTATTGTGGTACCATCAATGTCAGATTTCTCAGATATGCTGGAAGGTGTGGAAGATTTTGATGTGTGACTTTCTGTCAGGTTCTTCAGCATATCAGATATATCTGACAAGGCATTCTCGCGTAGCGGCGAGTTTGACATGAATGACACGACTGCAGATGTCTTTGCTGTTGTCACTGTAGATGAAGAAGATGCAGAAGATGTCGATGTGGATGACAAAAGCGCTGAACCCAAAGAGCAGCTTTTGTCACTCTTGCCTTTCGTCAAATCTATGGGTTGGTCATTGTTGACATGATAAAAATAACGGTCTAAGTGGTCTGGTTTTTTGGACTGGAGAGGTGGGGTGGCCACCGCAGCCTTTTCTGCCAAACTGTTGCTCATTTTAAAAAGCATGCTCATTGGATCCAAAGCGGGCAAAGACGGCTTTGCGGCCTTCCCCAGATGAATATTCATGACAGACTGCAGTGCGCTTAATGGATTTACAAATGGCTGCTCGGGAGGGTGATCAGTAATGATAGCTGTGCTGCTACTTAAAGAACTTACGATTGACTTAACAGGCTCTTTCCCATTTTCCACGGGTTCTACAGTTGGACTCTCCTTGCAGCCCTCTCTCTGAGGGCCTGGGCTGTTCTGCTGGCTTTTAAAGCCACCATCGGTGGAGGCGTCCATCTTCAGGGGTTCGCTGACCTCGCTGCTGCACGGCGAGGGCGTTGCGCGTTTCAGTGGAGACAGTTTTCCTTCGGGCTCCTTCATTTTCTCTTCCACTTTAGCTACCTTCTCGGTGACTTTCTTTACCAATTCTTCCATGGCGTGAAAGTTTGTTTTCAGCACAGGGGAGGTCTGACTGCTTGGTGGAGACACCAGGGGCTGGTTTTTAGTTGGTGACACTATTTCACTGTTCCCAAACATGGGTTTTAACGGGGTACTCTTCCCAGATGAACCCAACGACAGCTTCATCATATTAGGGAGCTGATAGGCAGCGTGAATACTAGGGTAGCCACCCCAGCTTGGTGTGCCATTCTGGGCTTTGTTTATAGCTGATGTGACTGTGTTTTCTAAAGACTTCAATATATCCAGCCCCCCTTTAGGGCTTTCTTCTAGGTCATTTTCAGTCAAGTAATGATATTTTGAGGAGATATCATACTTCTCCTCATCCTCACTTGACTTTTCTTTATCTTTTATTTTATCATCAGCAATGCTTCTTTCTTTATCTGCTTCTTTTTTTATTTCAACGTTTAGTTTGGGGGAAACACTAGAAGGTGTGTTGGATGGAGATGTAAAAGTGGTGGCAGCGAGTGGCACAGATTGGACTTTTTCATCTACTAAGGATGTTATTGTTGGTGTCGCTGGGGCTTCTATAATTGGCTTCCCCTTCTTCATGGCAGAGTTAGTGACTTTAATGAAATGCCCTGTCACCATCATGTGAGCAGTGAGCTCTTGCAGCGTGTCATGCGAACTTCCGCACTCCATGCACTTCAGAATTTGAGACTTCCTCGCCTCAAAATGCCAGGCATAGCTGGCACCATTCTGGTGCCCGTAACGATTATTTGGCGTAATGTAAGGGTTAGAGTTCTTCTGAAGCGCATCGTTGGTATCTGAGATTGTTGCTTTTGGTGTCCCACCTGTGGAGTCTGGAGAACTTGGAAGTTCAAGTTCCAGTGACGCTTTCTTTCTAGTAGCTGGAATAATTTTCGCTGCTACAGGTGTAACAGGTTCCTTCAGAGGCACTTTTTGGTAGTGTTTTGTTTTGATCATATGAACACTCAAATCCTGAAGGGATTCAAATGAATGACCACAGTACATACACTTTAATACTTTCTGGGCATCTTCCTTCCCTTCCATTTCAAGCAAAGAACGTTTACGAGGTTTAGACCATCTTTTAGGGTTATTGTTATCAGTTTCATGGTTGTCATCTCGATAATGTCCCGTTTCATTCATGTGCACTGTTAATTCTACTAAAGTATCATAGGCAGCACTGCAGTCTTTACAGCGGAATTTACTGGCTCCAGTAAATATAGAGCCATAAAGCTTACTGCTTTGTCTGTACAATTGAACTGTGCTAAAAAGACTTGGTTCAGGGAGAATTCTGCTCTGAGAAACTTGCTGCAGTGTCTTTGCCATAGCAGTCTGGTGCCAGTCAAAGCTGCCACTTCCACAACTGCTACTGCTGCTGCTGCTACTGCTGCTGCTACCATTGTTTTTTTCTGAAATTGGCTGGTGAAGATTCAAATTGAGATTGGACCAGTAGGAATTGGAGAGGAAATTGTTATATACAGCTTTCATTTGTTCTAAACTATCAGATACAGTGGAGTCTTCAAGCGGTATTGAAACCTCCTTGCTCTCTTCCTCATTTTTAATAGAGCTGCTTTCAAAGTCTGCCATGCGGTCACTTGTCTCACTGATATGGGACTCACTGTCCATTTCATGGCTAGAAAATTCAGCTGCTGGAGAGTTTTGGTAGCTTTGGCAGTTCTTAGTGAAGTCTTTTTCCGGACATGCATATTTTGCTGAAGGCTCCCCATCAACTGTGTTTTCATCAGCTTCCGCATCTTCCACCAGGGCTGCTGCTTTTAGTTCGTCTGAAACATAGGCTATTACAAAGAGAAGAAAATGTCAGTTAGTTTAGAAGAAAATGTAGTTAGTTAGATCATACTTCGTCTTAAGTGTTTCAGCTTTAATAACTGCACTTATTTGTAAAATTAAACAGTTAAACTTTAGAGTTTCTTCAGAGCAAGAAAAAAAAAATCTGCTCTTCAAACATAATTTGCCACCTTATTCTTCTCAAGGGGCAACAGCTTGAAATTAAAACTAAATTTGAAATTAATGAAGCACATTCTGGAGGTGGCATTCATTTCTAAAGTAATAAATTACTTGTATCAACCTCAGAGACAGCAGTTCCTGTCTGTCAATTAATATGTCTTATGCTTCTCCTACCCCTAATGCATTTCTTAACAGACAGATTCACAATTTAAATTAAGCAAGCATTTTTTTGCTCATTACAACTTTGAGACTCAATCTTTAATAAATGTAGAGTGCAACAAACATCAACAAATTCTTACAAAATAAAAAATATGCAATTACAATAATCAAAACCAAGATTTTTTAAAAGTTATCATTTTTTATGGTAGCATTTTTTAAAGTAGGTAGTAAAAGCAGTTCAGGTTGTTAAGAGCAGTTCAAAGATACTCATTATGGGGGTGTAAGTAATGACCCACGCACACCTACCTTTCCCCTCAACACGCAAGCCCATGCAGAATTATCTCAGGAGCTAGTTCAAGAAAATTGGTATGCCGTACTCATTCTTGCTGTATAAATATATACAAGACCTTCCAGTGGACCTTACAAATGTCAAAGTGTTTGCTCTTTAGACTACTTTGTCAATATTTACTCAGCATAAGCTACACGGACACCCAACAGGGATCCTGTCTTTTTTTTCCCCCCAGTAAAGCACCTGATGATGTAAATCTAAGATACTCTTCCTGACTAGGACAGTAACGGACTGGCTCTAATTATATTCTTTTCTCCATGGTGGTTCTGTGCATGTACTCTATACATGACTAGTCTTTTCTTTAGGCAAGAAAACTACGAAAACATTGAGAGGGATCACTAACTGATCAAAGTGATCTATTTCTACATAATGCATTAATTTACAGCTAAGCAAGAAGGCAAAGTAGATCATGATTGTTCTGAATTAAGCAGAACTTAAATTTTACTAGCAATCTCCCACAAATGCAACTATAAACTATGCCTTTTCCAGTAGAGTCTATGGTTGAAAACACTTGACTTTTGATCTTCTCTGCAAAACATCTGGAATGTGTGGTATTGGTATCTTAAACACATTAAATAATCCATAACTTGTTTATTTAGGCAATAATGCGGAGAAGATCATGATTAACACCCAAAGAGACTTACTTTAACCAGCAGACTGCAAAAACTTTGGAGAACAGTATAGTAGATTTCATACATACAATATTGAACCTTGCATACTTCTTTCAGGGGAAATATGTTTAAATGCTATCAGAAAACCACAAGAGACAAAACAACTGTTAAAGTAACAGTGAAATCGGGCTTTTAGTTTCAAATGGAGTATTTCTTCATTCAGTTAGGAAACACAGCACACACTCAGTACTGTTCTTTCACATGGATGAATGGTAGCAAATCTTCTGCCAAGCATGTAAAGTTAAAATCCGATCTTCAGAATAGAAGTTAAACCTTTATAAGCATAAACATATCACGAGAGCAACACATAACTCTGGTTAGATATTATAGCTCAGATAATTTAAATGCAGAAAATTAATATAGCAAGGCTCCTATTTTTAATGTTTGGGAGAATTACTTTAAAAAAAAACAAATTATTATGCTTCTAAGACTCTTATCAAGATTAGACTTTTATATTTAAAAACAGGTATGCAGACTCTAAAGGAATAAAGCTGCTCTGTTTTACTCTCTTTTTCGCTATTTCAAAATATTTTGATAGTATTCAAGAATTCTCCTACTATTATTTATATAACAGTAATGCTGGCAATTTGCAGTCAGGATGTGTGCCTTCCTGCAAATACTTAAAAGCAACCACTACCAAATATTTATCCTCTAACAACAGTTCAACATTTCATTTTGCTATGGGACAATACAGTTTGATCATCATCTTCGTTAATTGTTCCACCATTTTTCTCACCTCTGCTGAAAACTTTAGCAAAGGAGACCAAAACAGCGAAATTATTCTCTAAAGCTGAACAACTTGAAATATTTACTGATAACATGCAAACAACTGGCTACCCACTGTCTCTAACTGAACGATATCGAAGATCTTACTGATGTGAACACAGAGGACAGGAGGATGAAAAGACAACACAAAACTATGATTTGGAAACAAATGTACTTGTGGAAACAGATTTTCCTTTACAACTCCTACTCTTCTGTTGTGCGAGTGAGGAATCGCTCAGTTTTTACAAGGTAAAGAAACTTCAAGGTTAGTGTCCAGCCACCTGCATTGAAAAGACCTCGTTTCCCACCTGCCGGCTGGGATACAACACCAAAACCTGTGCTTTGCTCTTTTTGTGTCTCTCTCTCACTCTTTTTGTCCCTTGGGAGCTGGCACGTGCTCCCATTCCCACTCCACCATGAACTGAAATGCCTCCTGCCACGGGTGCTCACCACCTGCACCAGAAGCAAAACCAAGCCCTTCATCACTGCAGGTATCTTTGCATTTTTATTTGTCTTAGAGTTGAAACCTTATGAATTTCGTTTGGACTGAAACACTTGCATTGTCACAGTCACAGTTTTTTGAAGACTGCCTCTTACATTAGGGAAAACTTCCACCGTGCTGCTCATTTAAATGTAAATCTATTTACCTTTCATGCTTTCTTTGCCCTTTTCACCAACTATCAAGCATATTTGCGTGTTAAGCAGGTGCTGCCTCCTCTACTGCTGTTCCTCTCCTCCATCCTCCTTCCTAACTGCCCAGGTTAGGAAGCCAAGCTGTGATACCAGGCTGGGATCTGGACATGCATGAAACGAGACACAGAATTTCATGGAACTGCATGGAATTGCACCCCGCACTGGGAAACCTCAGGGAGGTGATGGTCTGAACAACTCCTCCTCTGCTTCCAATGCCCAAGGGAGGGCAGAGAGGAACCACAACACGACCCCCGGCTTCCTCAACCAAAGATTTATGCAAGTAGGAGAGAAAGTTCTCACTTGGTTAAGTATCTTTGGAAAGACTAACGAGACTGTGAAAGCAGAAGATAAAATAAG
>VZSV01000008.1:8904725-8913429 GCA_013398735.1 Nothocercus julius | reverse complement strand
TCACTAAGTGTCACTGCCTGCTGTCTTTAAGAAGCCCTCTCTCCAGCCCCTCTTGTCTCATCCAGTTCCTTCTCACTAAAAAAAGAAAAAAAAAGAAAAAAAGAAAAAAAAGAAAAAAAGAAAAAAAGAAAAAAAAGTCTTGATATTTTTCAAGTGTAAGGTAAATGTCTGAAGCAGCAGGGCATGTCTGTATAAGTCTGTATAACTTTTCTTCAATGGCGTGACAGCAATGGGAGAAAACAACTTTAAAGACAATTCTAAAGGCGAAAAAGTTAATAAAAAACAAAATGAAAGTAATTATGAATTATGTTTTTTTTCCACCATAATGGAAGACAAAGGCAAACTTCTCAAAAACTTACTAGTTCACATCTTGCAGGGCACCACAACCTACAGGAAATTGCCTGCAAATGGAGCAACATTGTTACTGTGACATAATATGTGATGAAAAAATGAAAAATACTTTTCTGGTGTGGCCCTCAGTTTCCAGAGAAAATGAGGATATCAAAGGGATAAAGAAACCTATTGCAGGTGCAGCTATAGAGAGGTCGAGAAGAGACAGTTCCCTCATTAATATTTATTATAATTATTAACTAAACTGCTAGGTAAAAATGAAATTAACACATTTGATATAAATACATAGTAGTAAGCTGTGGTCTAATGGAAGTCATTTCCACACAAGAGGGAATTACCTTCATAACTGAGCTATGGATCATTTCTTTGCAAGTGGAAATAAATTATGCTACATCACTGGCCAAAATGATCTATATACACCCATATTGTATATACACCGATAAACTTGTATACCTATCTCTACAGAAAGGCCAGCAATCTACCATACAAAATCAGAAGAATTACACCAGTCCTCACTGTGCAACCAAAAGAGCCATTTTTCTGCTGACGGCCTGGGCCAAACTCAGCAGGGTTCTCAAATGTCCAGCAAGGCAACAGCTGAGGGAGTGAACTCATTTTTGCTCGGGTTCCTCTGATGCCATTGCACAACTTCCCCCCTTACACAGTGACACAGATCGAGGAATACGGCTGACACCCCTCTGTTTGAATTTGGAAACACAACATTGTAGCACTAAAGACATATTTACTGTTCTTCAAGAAATGATTAATTATATTCATTCTTAATTATGATTCCTCCCTTACTTCCTGCAAAATACACTGGAGACCACATATGTTGGCTTGGATCTAACCAAATATTTCAATACGTTTGAAATGTATTTTTCTAATTTTTTTTAAAGATTTTTTTATTTTAATTAAAGGTGTACATCTGAACTGGAATATAAGCTTTTTGCTTGAAAAGGCACCAAAGCATTCAAGTATTCTTCTCACATCAAAAAACTCTGCTTGACTACCAAAGTTCATCCAAACCATTCAACTCCTTGGAAATATTTTGAGTTTTGCCAAATAGTGTTCTACTTAAAATTACAACAACCTTTATTATCTATTTATGCATGGTTTGAGATCACTTTAGAATACTAACAGTCTTTTCCAAGCCATGTGATTTTTGAGTGCATTGCGAAAAAAGCTTCTCAGTTCTTAAAAACCTGAATCCATTCACATTTTACACTTTAGAAGTGTAACTTCAGAAGTGACTTTGGAAGTGTAATTTTTTTAGAATTTTTTTTTTTTACACTTTAGACCAAAAGAAAGATACAAGGAATAAAAATTATCCCAGTCAGACCTTTTGCTTAACCTCCAAACTCCAACACATTCAGCCAGTTAGACTGTGGTATGGTTGGTCCTTGGACTTGGAACCTATCACAGCAGAGCAGCAAACTTTTATTTGTTTGTTTGCTGATTGTTTCATTTGTTTGTCTGTTTGTTTTTTCCATGACAGCTCAATTTTAGGTTTCCATGGGATTATTTCCAGTGAAGATGGGGCACAGTCTAGGAGCAAGCCAGGAGAGAGCCAATGGTGAAACAGCAATAGCAGGATGATTTGACTGTGCCAATGAACCTTACTCACCCAATTAACGAACAAAGGCAAGAGAAAACCAGCACAGTGGATGGAGTCAATCAAAGACCTAATGCAAATGAAGGCATATAAAAGAGTCGTATTAGTCTGTTAGAAAATACCAATCCACAGGCCTTCCATGTATAGAAAAAAAGGGAAACACTTCACCCACAACACAAGCTATTTCTATACATAGACTGATTGATTATTTTCATGTAACCAAAACTGTACTGAGTGAGACTTCCTGCTTGGCAGAGACACCAGCATATTCCTCTTTACTTGGGGGAGGTAAGAGTAGATGCCCAGCCTGCAGGAGGGGCAGATGCCAGTGCTGTCTCCAAGCCCGCATGGCAATGCTGATTACCCAGCATCTTGACGGGGACATTATTCCTGTTAGAAAGGTCAAAGGTTCTGTTTCACGGGGCAAGACTGTCTATTATGGGAGTGAAATGTTATTTCCAAGTGGAGAGGTCAGCGCTTCTCTCGCATATCGGCTTCAGTAGCTGGTACCTTGCACCGGACTACGATCCTGCTCCAAGACTGATGATTCTGCTCACTGGCAAGGTCGAGGATATTAATTTTTAACATGTTAATTTGATGTAATGTACATGATTCATACTCGTTTAGCTGCATTCTTTGTGTGTTGATAAATCTGCAGCCTTTTCCTGCCAATTATAGTGTAGCTTTAAGTTACTGGGAATTGGAGTGCGGACGGATGTGACACAGCGTGCCAAAGTAACGGGTGCCTATCGCTAAGCACTAAAAACTTGGAAGTGCACTTGTGTCTGTTCCTTCACAAAAATCCTGCAGCTGTCTGGTGCACAGAGCTCAGGAGCAGGTCCAAGGAAGCTCTCCAGCTGCCCTCCTGCACTGGCATTGCACTTCAAGCAACTTCAGAGGGCTCAGCTCTAACTGTTAGAAAATTACACGGACAAGAATACACAGTGAAGAGATGGTAACAAAAAAGGAGTTTATAAGGAGTTTATGTCTCATTAGAGTGTGCATGGATCTGAACCCAGAGCAAAGCAAATCTCTGCTAAGCACTTTTTTTTTCTTTTTTCTCCCCTCACGTCACTGTGTTTCATATTTCCTTGATTTTGGGAAGTTTAAAGGAAGGTAACAGAAGTCTCCCATTCACTTCAGACTTTATGCTGCCATCTGAAAATATTATATAGACAACCTACAAATGAAGAGACTAAACACAGCCTACAAATGAAGAGACTAAACCAACTTACTAAGCTTACAAATTCTGGTAAGAGAGGCATTCAATTTTATAAAACCAAATATTGTTTAGACATTTGTTAAATGAGAGATTCCTATGCAAAGCTCACATTTATGTATTATCTCCTTCATTAAATACACACCTGAAAAAAACATGATGCCGTTATACCAAATGATGGCTTAGAAACAACTTTGCTCTTTTGTACAGCCTCATCCTACTTAGGTGCCCAAAACCTTGAGTGAGTCCTCAGCAACCCTATGGAAAGAGTATTCTTGTCACCAGTCTCTAGCTGGGAATCTGGAAATCCAAAACAGGTAAATGACTTGCCTAGTACCAGAGAAGATGACAAGTAAGGGGGCCTGCAACTCCTGTAATTTAATACAGATAATACATACATTTATACAAAACATGGGAAGGCAGAAGTTTATGTGTTTCTGCTCCCATGCTTCCTCACAGTGTTTCTATGGGTACAGCATATGTGTATAATTGAAAATAATGGCCAGTTTTTGACTTACGCACATATTAAGGATAAAATACCCAGTGAAATACCCACTGGTGTGTGTACTGTGCAAAATCCAGAGTCTTTGGTTACAAATCTCCTCTGAGACAAACTGATCCAACGAAAGCTCAATCTGCACACTGCCAGCAAATTTCATTTTGCAATGGGAAAAACTGAAAAGGTTTTAGAAACAAGGAGATGTATTGACACAACTCTCTCATGAAAAGCTTCCTGCTTGCTGAGAGTGTCTTTTCTAACAGAAGAGCCCCAGAACAGCAACATGATGGATCACACCTTTCTTTTCCAAAGCTCCACACTAGCTTCATTTCTGCCCAAACACACAACTCCTAAAATTCAATCTGCTTGGCATAGATTTTCTAGAAATGACAAAAGTCCTATGAAACATACCCCCATATCTTTCTAAGGTGCAGAAAACAGCACCTGACCACATCCTGCTGCAGTGTATCCTTCCATGGGCAGGACTGCGTGAGGATCTGCTCAAGAGTCTGACCTTCTCTTGAAGAGCGGAGCTGCTTCCTTCTACTCAAAGTTTTTAACTGGAAGGGAACTGTCGACTACAAAATTTTAAATATGACTACAGGTCCAAGTGACTCCCATGTACAATGAACAAAGCCCTACAGGTTTTTGAAGAGAATTCCTGATGTCCATTACTGAAATTGTAAGTTAGCTAAATCTTAGGAGAAACTTATCAGGAGCAACAGTTCAGAAAGCATGCCTCCTCAGGAAGAATGAATCTCTTCTGTTTTTCCTACATTTGCAGCCACAAACACACACCATTATTGACCTCCAAAACCCACCGCGATTTTACAGCAGTTGGGGACAGTGTGTGCTAGCCCACTCTGTGAGCCCCAGCGGGCAATGCAGGATCAGAGGCCCCAGGCGGAAAGGCCAAGAAGGGTTATGAACTCCCCTGAGGACTAAAGGAACTTATTTGCTATAATATTTTGCAGAATTAATTTGCCTTGTCCTATTGTGCCTCCTTTGCACTCCTGGGGAGCGGAGATTTTAAAAGTCTTCTGAGCGTAAGGCCTGGAGTTTGTGGCTGATCCTGAAGGAGAAGAAAAAAATTCTTGGCCTTCCCTGTCACAGCAGAAACCATCCTTTAAAGGCAGCAGGAGGACTAGATGGAAGAGACAAATGAAAAGCAGCGATTATGAGCCCCCATTTGGAATTCATCTGTTTGGTTTGATTAAATTCATGATCTTCCTCTCTCCCTCCCCTCATATTACTTGGGAAGAGACGCTCTTCCAACAAGTACAGCAAACTGCAAATGAACAGCATCATTCACGGGAATGCAGATTTCTCCTAAGTAAGACAAAACTGGTTTTCTGTTGGATTCCAGAACTGTGTGGAGTACAGACTTGTTAGAATTTCCCAGTCCATGCAAGCACATATTACAATGGGGAATAAATTTTCATGAGTGGAGAAAACAGCTCCATGTTAGTCTTTGACCCTATTTGACTCTATTATAGAGTTTTCCTAAGCACAGAACTACCATTTCCTCATGCAGACAAAAATATTTACCAGAACCCCCAATGACTAAAAATATTTGGAATTTCTTTTTATTTAAATTACAGTCGCTATCAACATACTGGTAAGAATAAGCCAAATTCACTATACGAATTGGTACTAAAACACATAGTGACAGAGTCTCTGCTTCATACCACCATTTGGGTGGCATCTTTTAATCACACAGGGCATTCAACAAACTAATACAAGATTCACAGCCAACTCCAGGACAAGGAGGCATGAGTATAAAAGTTCTCAACACGGCTCTAATAGCTCTTAATTATTATAATCCCTCACTAAGCAAACAGATGTTGTAAAGGAACTTTAGTTTCTTCAAATGCAGTAATCAAACCATTTTGCTTCTGCCCTGCCTCTTTTCAGTAAATGCTTTGTATAGTAGAGTGGAAATAGCAAATGTAGTGACAAAATGACCATTTAATTGTCACAGAAATCTGCTTCATTGATGTTGTCAATCCTCCCTATCCACATTTGTTTGAGTCTTTTCTTTTGATTATGATTTGAATTTTGAGTCCTTACTCCATGTGATATTCCCACATCTCTGGTTGCTTTTAATCTGCCCACATCTTTCAAGTTTTACAGTGACCGGCTGTCACTGTAAATAGCCAATACTTGCTTTGTATTCTTGTTTAATCACACTAATATTAACACACATACCTGGAGATGCAGCCTTCATTGTAGTTTTTTTTAAGAAAAATTTTCACCTAAAATATGTTAGCGTACTTCAGTGAGTCATTTCAACTGTTTTTTTATTTGTGAATGATCATGGACTACTTCACATATTCAAGAAGTACTAACAGACCTTTAATCTGATCCTTGATTTTTCTTGCAAACTTGAAATTCCCATTAAAGCCCTTTATATGGTAGTCTCAATAGCTATTTTGGCTGCAGTACCTACTTACAATAAACTCCAGTGGTATAGTAGAAATCCAAAGGATTTCAATCACAGTTTCAGCTGTTGTAAACTTGTACTTATAATGAATTTTCTCCATGAAGAAAGAGTTTGCTGTGGGCCAACAAAGCCTTGTGTCCTTTCGCACTTCTTTCTCAGTCCTCATTTAAGAAAAACATTTACTGACTGCAATATGCACTGTTGGACTCCGATCCTAAGGATTTCCTCTGCAAGATGTCCCGAATTTGTTTTGCATGTATAGCAAAAAGAAGCAGAAAGATGAAATATTCATTTCACTATTTCATGCCTAGCTGTACTAATATACTCATTTGTAAATGAGTCTTTGTCTAGCATTAGCTGTTGAACTGAAGGGTGTTTGAATAGGTGGGTTTCACTATAATACCACGCTAAGATAATGTGCTGGAAACACACGGTTCACTAAATCCCAAATAGTACATTTTCTGGAAAGCCCTGAGAACTAGAAGATGAGGGGCAAGTGGCTGAAATATCTCTGCCTAGGCATCAACCAAACTCTTGTCATTTTTAAAAGATGTTTCTGTGGCACAATGTGAATAGTTTATAGCCACAATTGTGAACATACAATGTCATATAAGAAAAGACACTTGTCAAGAGCCTTTCCTTTACAAGCACCCTCATCATGACCTGTGTTAATGAAGTTAATTGAATTTAAGATCAATAATGGTTAATTATTGCAATTTGACATTCCGAGATAAATGGTTTTAAGACAGAGAAATGTGTGTGTATGTGAATTCTCTCTGAAGAAGGTGAACACATTACAGCCTAAGAGGGATCACACAGTCCTTCCATTGATCCTGGTACAATCTGATCGACCTAATCCTCTGATGAATGTGGGCTTTTCACAGCTACAAGTAAATGTTCTACAAGACTACTCTAACCCTTGTCACTGACCAAATCTATATGAGCTGTACACTAAAAATCTATTGAGATAGATTAAAGAACTGCTGTAGAAACAAGAGATGCTTCAATAAAGATGAAGGTTTATTATATTGACTATTAACGTTACATGCAGTATGTAATTACGAATGCTTACGGATCATAAGAGTTTAATTTTGGTCAGTTAGATGTAAATGATCATAATTGAACAACGGTATTAAAGAGAAATAATACTATATAAAAAAATTCAACAAAGCTGAGTTTGATGGCTTACATGTGAGTGTTCAATAAGCACGTGATTTTAAAATCATCCCTGAAAAGTGCAAGGAGATGCTGAAAAAGAGGGATTTATTTCATAAAGTCCGTCATCAGCCTGCTTCATTTAGTATTTTTTTTAAGTTTACTTTCACAATAGTTTCTCAATAGGAAGACATTTTTTCAAACGTGTTAGTAATGATATTCTTACATGCATACTGAACAAGTTAAATGACCACTTACAAGATTTATAATGACAAAGTAAATGTCAAGGAAAAAGTATTACTGATTGCAGAGCACTGACAATAAAAAGCTGCTGAAGAGTTCTGTCAAAATGTAAGATTATGCAAAAACACTATTGAGAACACTGCTAATCATCTGCTCTTGTCAATTACTTGAAGGGTATCTGACAGCATATTTACATTAAACACATTTCAGGAGCAAAATCCTTAATGCTGTATCAGAATATTTTCATTATCATTAGAATTCCTTTAAAAAGTCCTTTTGCAGTGCAGTATTATAGCAGCAATGATGTAATAGCTATTTCTGTATCAGGTAGGATTATCTATTTCATGCTATTATAGTTACATAACATTTGAAATGATATAACCAGAGACTAAATATACATGTAAATAGGATGGCAATTGCCATGCTCCCTTACTGAATATAAGTATTTTCAAGTAACAGCTTTGTAGAAGTCCAAAAGTGCAAATGAATTATCAGTCTTTGACCAGTCTTTTACTCCTCATGTTACTGTATTTACTACAGCAAACGACGTTTTGAAGCACAAATTTATGCTAAATCTTTGATTGTAACTTGCAATTTGGCTGCTTTATGAAGAGTCACATTAACTACCAATACTTTTTATCTGCAGCAGAAACTATTTTAGTTATATCCATCTTATACTTTATGAAATCCTTCCTCCAAAAACAGAAATAAATGAAATGTAATGAAAACGAAATGTTGATTCTTTCTGTGCTTCAGCAGGCATTAGTCAAAAACATACGTTAACCCTGTTTGATGTGTAAAGCAGTAAGCATTCATAAAAATGGACACAGTCAAAACAAGAGCTGCTTTTCACATGGAATTCATTGTGGCTTAGGATTAAAAGAAGGCAAACAAGCCCCTATCACGACTTGCATGATCTTTTTATGGTCCCTCCACTACGTTGTTGCAGGCGATGCACTTAACCTGTTTATGTCTGCCAAAGGAGAAAAGAATCTTTCAAATAAAAAAACACTAACATTAATATTGCAGAAAGCGCAATCAGCTCAGATCAAATTCATTCCTGATTCAAACAGTTTGGCCAAGTGGCATAACGTGTAGTTCACTTTTTAAGTTAAAAGGTGACTGCAAATTCTTGACCCTGCCCTGCACCTCCCGTGCCAAGCAGCTCCCAAGGGCTAGGGA
>VZSV01000008.1:8897225-8899725 GCA_013398735.1 Nothocercus julius | reverse complement strand
CCGGGTGGTGGTGACGTGCTGCGCTGGCAACGCCGCTGCAGCAACGGCATCAGGTTTATTCTTCACTTGCTGCTCTGCGCCAGGCTCCTATCTGGATGCTGGGCTGGCAGACGTTAGACAAACAGATAAAATCGTGCAGAGAGTTTATTGTATCTCTAATAAAGTAACAATAGAGCAAAGGGATAAGCCTTTTCTTTACTAGCAGGGGCATGAGGGAGAGCTGGGTTTCTGGAAAGGATAAGCTGCAAGCCAACGATTGGTGTCATTCTGAGCTGCACATGTGCATGTGGATCCAGGTTGTTAGCAATACGTGTGAATTATACAGACTGCCTGGTCTAACCGCTGCCCAGGTGAGCTCACTCTGGTACCCAAGAACCAACACGCTGGGCTTGGCCACTGCCCTGGACCTCTTCACAGGAGCTGGGCTGACACTCCACTTCCCACGTGCAATCTGCCACCAACTGCCATTCATGAAGTTTTTTTGGTTTTGTTTTATTTTCACTAGAGAGAGGTATAGAAAGATACTAAAGCGCCTGTGCCAAAAGAGACGAGCTACACCAAGAGAGACGACCGCTGCACCAGCAGCTGCTCTCCATCCGTTGCACTGGCTCCAACACTACAGGAATACCCACGTATGAGCCTGTCCATTTCCTACTGCAAAATACAAGGCAGTTGGTCCATAAATTTTCGTCAAGCATTTACTACGGGGAGATTCTGCAAAAGCAACATAGACGGTGCACAGAATCGCACGTACCATCACCCTCCTCGACCGTGAGGACGGTTATCTAAGGGAGATGATTCAAAATGTAATACGTTCCTTCATTCTGCCCTTGTCTTATTTGCTCTTATACAGGCTCGGGGTGCTGCGGCTGCCAGTAAACAGATCTCTGACAGAGGCACTGGGAGCAAACTGAAACTGTTAAGGGCTTGTAAATACTGAATAGTTACTCCTCATTAATTATTTGTAATTAATTATTCATGATTAATTTGTGCCAGAATAGGAATGTTTTATTCTGAATTAATTTAATTAATTTGAAAATTGCTACTTTAAATTCCCATCCTACCATAACCTGATCTAATCTCTCTCTGTAGACAAGCCCTGAAATATTAAAAAAGCATGTGAAACAATGGAAGAGGGGCATGTTCTTTTACAGAAATGCACAGTCTACAGTGTTTGCAATATATGTTGTCTCATCAAAGCAAGCAACTTGGAAAAAAAAATATGGAGCCTTTCTGGTAACCTAAAAATATCTCATATTAAGAAAAAGATAGAAAGTGTGCTAGAAGAAACTTGGGAATGATTTGGGGAAAAAAAAAAAGGGAGGAGGAAAGGCCACAAATCTGTAGTTCCCTATAGATGGATCCCACCCTCACTATTGAGAAAGCAACTAAAAGCCACTAGGTTTTCTTAGAATATGGCTATTCAAAGAAACTCAAGGTATCTGGAAGGGAAATATCAGCATTAGAAAACTGTAAATAATAACGAAGATTTTGAAATTTAAGGTCTTAAAAAAAAAAAAAAAAAAAAAAAAAAAAGGAAAAAGTACCTAGATTGTTTACTCATGAAATTAAGAATGCTACAAGGAAAGTAGATGATAGGACTTAACAAAATTCAAGTACATTTGGCAACAAAGCCCTTTCCTGTTGCAATGGTGCATCTTCCTCTAATACATTACAACTTATGCCCTCGACATAACACTTCTTTCAGGTAGATTCACCATGAAGTTTAATATATTGATGATGTGCACTGAAAGGAGAAAAGATGTACACGCTACCACCTTCTCTCTTGTTTTTTTACTGTCCAGAAATTCTCAGTAGAGAGGAGTCAGAACTGGTAACACCAAGCGCGGTGACAGCAGCAACCTGGACGATCCTCACCTATTACTGCTTTTCAACCCAAACGCAGGATTGACCTTGCTTTATACAGAGGACCTCTTCAGATGTTAACTCCACATGGCGCTCAGCAAGTAACATTAAGCACAGGAAAACAAGTGTCCTTATTTTCTAACACTGCTATCACAATCAATCAATCAATCAATAAATAAATTCCCACCCTACACTAAGCTCTTGAGTCTTATCTCTAGGGAGGCCCTACAAGAGAGTCGGAAAATTGCCCCAGAAAGTCCCAGCAATAGCATGTGAGCCAGCATTCAGGTCCAAACAAGTCACTCGCAGCATTTGTTTTTCCCAAAGGCAGAGGTTTCTGACCCTCTTTTGAGAAGGTAGATAAGCAAACAATGCAGCAGTGATCCTAAAGGAAACGGCCAGTCCTGCTGAATAGACTCCTTTTCTTGGCATGGGATAATGTACTAGGGTTTAAATATAAAGGCACATAGCTGAAAGGGGATGCCCCATTTAGAAAATCAGTTCATCAGCTACGTTAAAGAAAGTGAAGCAGCACAATGAGGGCTAATCCCAGGCACAAACTGCTGCAGTCACTGAGGAGCATCCTCAAAAGCTACTTTCTCTCCCTGCCAGTTCCAAGGAGCTGAAGCGGAGC
>VZSV01000008.1:8862225-8892225 GCA_013398735.1 Nothocercus julius | reverse complement strand
GTCTGGCACGCATAGCAATACACAGCACACTCGTATTGACTCGTGTGTATGTACAAACTATACTGTAGTACTGTAAATGCTCCCTTTACCAAAATCAATTCAAAGATACAAAACAATCTATTGAAGAGTTTTGCAGCTGGCTTTTGAACCACTTATAAAAGACAACACACAGAAAAAATTAACCCCTGTGGCTCTATTAGGAGCAGTATAATAAATGTGCATTTAAAAGATCTATAAACACATATTTATCTCCAAAATGTTCTTGCATAAAACTGTTATTGAAAAGGCTTTCATTTTATCTTTGTGTTATTGTAATTTTATTGAATTGCTTATTCATTCTTTGATATTGTGTTTTAATGGTATTATAAATCTGTTTTATGTCTGATAGGAGCCTCATTGTAAACTGATATAACAGATAATATGGCAATTCACCATAAAAATTCTAAACCAAAAATGCAGATCAGAACGCAAAGAAGCACTTTAATTCATTCTGGGTTTCTTTTCATTTTATTTTTTAATTATTTTTCATGTTCTGGTTGCCATCTGTTGATAAAAGATGGTTGTACAAAACTCACAGTACTACACAATGGGAACTTTTTTTTTTTTTTTTTTTATCATTTTCCACAATTCTATTCATAAAAAAAAGGGGGAAAACAGTATAAAAGCACTGCACCTCTCTAGACTAAGGATCATTAACTGGTTCATTGTATGGACTGATATAAATTAGCCATTTTGGGAACTAAATCTCTCTCCTTTTATTTTTTGAGATACTTATTTGGGGTAATTTTTAGTATCATGAATAACAGAACAAAAAACCTACTTCTGCAGTGTCTTCTATTATTCTTATTCTTTTATTTAAAACAATACAAAACAATTATGATAAAAGATATTATCAACATATAGAGTAATTGTGTCATAAACCAACTACTGCGCAGAAACTCAGCAGAAAGTTCATTCAATGAAGCATGCAGGCCTGCCAAATCCAAATAATAAAAACTATATTAAAAGGAACATAGCATGAAAGAAAGCCCATGACTTGACCAGCGCTGGTCTGCTAAGTGCATCACCCTGCAAGCAGAAACCAAAGGGGAAAGCACAGCTGGACCTCGCTGGCACGTACGCCCAGCCCCACGGCACAGCTGCACCTCTGCAGTGTCGACCACGTGGCCAAGCACATCCAGCGCGTCGCAGCCGGGATTTTTACAATTCGTTTTCTGTGGGTATTGATCACTGGATCGCAAATATACAGCAATTTGATTTGAAATGCATTTTCTCCAGAAACTACACGCTTTTCTTAAGGCAGGAAATAAGCAGTAACATGTCTGTAGTAGTATGTTATTAACATGAAACAACAACCAGGAACACACCTCTTGTAAAACACACTGGAGAACAATGCTTGGCAACGGGCTGAAGAGTACTCAGCTTTCCTAAGATTTCTAAAAGTAAGCAGTCATGTTGTCATTAAAGCAACACAGCTGAGAAAGCAACAGAAAATGTGCCTGCAAATATTAAAGTAATTTAATTTTCAGTCTTCTAAATAATGTTCTAAATAAAGAACTGTTTTCAGGGGGAAAAAGAGATGAAAGAGGAACCCAAATATTTATATATCACTGAAGCACTACAGAAAACTTTAAAACAAACAAACAAACAAAAATGGCATCTAGAAAAATCTAACAATTTTGGATCATCAGCATCATAGCTTGTTTTAACTATGCTATGTATAAATTCATCTGCGGTGATAGAGGGGTCAATAGCTTGGCACACACGGAGATAAAGAGTATAGTCTTTGAATTTCAAACTTCCTTGCTCATCTTGGTATGAATCACAGCCTTCCCTGACGGAGGAGCAGAGCCGGCCCTTCGGGCTGCACTGACATAAGCAGGAGGGGAGGAAGAGGCAGGTATTAGATGTTCATCTTGCAAAGCAGCAAACTGCAGGTACAAACCCTTGCAGCAGCTACTTCTACAAAACAAAGGCTCTAATAAAACAACCTTATTAGTAAAATATCATGAAATTTTAAAATGGAGAATCTTAGGCTTGAACAAAAGTAGGCGACCGGCTCCAACCTAGACACGCCTGGGCCTCTCCAACGCGGGCGCTCGGCGCCGCCGCGTTAAGGCGCTCCTACAGCACGTGTCGGGGGCGACGGCGACGGCGCGATGCCGCACGCCGGCTCCAGCGCAGTGGGGCGGCTCCCGCCACGGGAAGCACCCAAGGCATCCTCTCCTGAGGTTCAGCATCCAGCAAGCCACTCAGACTAGGCTGGGCCAACACTCACCCCAAACCCACCCCGGTGACCAAAAATGCAGGATTTTCAGCATTACGACCTCTTCGACACTACCCACCCAGCCACCCCATTATTTATATTATATATTTATATTGCACTTGGGAAACCTCCAGCAAAGTCTCTGGAAGTTGGAAATGCAACAGGACTCCAAGAGAAGCACAGGAACATTACTACTAGCACACGCAGCGCCGGGAGCCCTCCGTAGCTATTAAAGTCCATCACAGGCAATAGTAACAAAGAGCAAACAGCCAGGCAACCTACGTGACTATGTCTTGATACGCCGCACGAGAGCCTCATTTAGCTTAATGCAATACATTACACAGGCAGCACAGAAGTTAACGTTAGTCAACAACCTAATGGACGGATAAGTGTCTCGCCATGGCTAAGGACATACCCAGGTTCCATTACAAGGTCTATTTTTAGCCCCTCCTTCCCTCCCTCCCCTGAAATGGAGGGACAAGAAAATTAATCTGAATTGGTCTGCTTGGAAATACTAGGCCCAACATAAAGGGAAAAAATGTTTCTGCAAAGTCTGGGGAAAACAGGCAACTTATTTTAGTTTAGAACTCTGCCTGGACTCTGAACGGGAACTGCCCGGACACGAAGGGAACACTCAGTTTTCCGTTCAAAAGCCATCTCTGCCTACAGCTCCCTCCTGCAAAAGCCAGGAGTTTTCCTTATTTTACGCTGAAAAGTCTTCCTTGTTTTACACTGGAAAGGCCTCCCTTTCGGATGCTGAAAGGCCCTGTCTTCTAGTCTTTTGTTGTTGTTGCTGTTTTTGTTCTGTTTGTCTTCTCCAAGCAGTCCAGACCATCACTTGGAGCAAGAGGCATGTTACAAAATGACAACTGCTTTTTCCCTGCTGCCAAACACTCAATTTCCCCTTAAGTTCATTGAAAGTTAACTTTCAATACAAAGCTATTCGGCAAAAGTTCCTCAATTAGAGCCACCACGGTATTTTATTACATTAGTAAACTCTACCCCAAGGTTCCTTGTGATATTAAGGTAATGATGGTGTTACTGTCATTTGTTGTAAAAATACCACATTTTCAATATATCATTCTATTTCCTAAAAGTATGAACAGGAAACTATGTAGCTCCACTTTATTATCAGGAGAGATGGGAAGTTTGTTGACCCTCTCCCCACTCCCTTTTCTTTATACAAGAACTACAGGGAAAGCAACAAGTATAGAAGATTTTCCAAAGGTAATACAACTAAGAAAAGGAACGTTCAAAACTTTGAAAATAACTAAAATAAGCTTTAAGTACAGACACAATCAGAGTTCAGCTGTGCCATTTTCCACATATCCTCGGCAGAAAGCTTTAAGAATATGGGAACTGTGCACCTACTGCATAAAACACTACGTTTTTACATTATATTAGTACGGTCAGAAATGCTTGGAAGAAAACACTGCTATGGACGTGAACTTGTGAGAGATCAGGACACATTAAATGAGAGTCAGGATTCTCCAGGTTTCCCCAAAATGTCATCTGTGCTGTGACGTCAGCTGACCCCTTCCATCTCTCGTACTTTCTGTAGGAGCAGAATTAGGACCACAGCTCTCCTATACACCTTAGCTTCAACTTCCCTGCAGGCCTAAAAGCTGGTTCATTGACTTTAATGGAGCTTCAGATCAACAGAGAATTTGAAACGCAGTGTTACAATTAATACTTCCCAAACTCTTTGCAAGCATCTCGTAACACGCAACACAAGTGCAGTTACCACTGAGGCCACGGAATAGCAAAAGCAATATGTACTATATGGGCGATCAGAAGGGCACAGTAGAATTCTCAAGCCAAAAAAAAAAAAAGAAAGTGCCTGACAAAAGTGACTAAAAAATGCACATATGCTCCCATGCTTGCTGCAGGAAGCGCGGGTACTTACTAACTCTGCACTTCAACGTTCTGCGTGTTTCCTTGAAACTATTAAGAGCGCTAAATCCCCACATTTTGTCGCTTCAGTTCTAGCCAGCAACCCTCCCGTTTAGGCCCCTAGTTCCTGGAAGCAGCACCCGAAGCATGGCAGGCTCCCGCTTTGCTGCTCTCTGAAGGAGAGGCGAGGCAGGAGGAAGAGCGCGGGCCCGCTCCTCATCGTCACCGCCTGCCCTACGCTCATTTCCCTAGGAAATGCAGGAGAAAAGGGCTTCAGCGGCTGCACGCGATGCCAAGCAGGGTCTCAATAGCAACGACCAGCCAGTCTGCACTGCCATGCCTAAAAACACCAGGCCTTTCTCTTTAAAAACTATAAAAAAAAACCAAAAAGCCTTATATGCTTCACACAAACGTGTATAGCCACAATTGAAACATGAGGGTTTGTGTAAAAAAAATGCTGATTTTTTTTATTAAACTATATGAACACAACCATTCATCTCAAGACAGTAAACGTCTGTATAATTTTTATATATAGTCTATATGATTTTTTAAAAAATGCCTTTTTTTTTTCCTTTGAAACTCAGATTTTCAAAGGTGCCTGGAAATTAGGGTGCCCAATTCCTATCAAATTCACAACAAGATTTGGGTGCCAAAATTTAGAAATGGGTAAAAAACGTCTTAAGAATTAAGCATAGGATTTTCCTACTGTCTCATGCCAATCTTCAGCCAAGAGTTGTACAAGTTCCCACAAAATAACCTTGTGGGAAGTTTTGCTGATATAACGCTCACTGTCAAAATACTCTACTCCATCTCACAAAGCAATGTTACATGAACTGTTTCTCAGTTTTATTTTTCACAATAGGAAAAAGAGGTTAAATATTTTGAGGGAATTAAATAATGTCAACTAGCCTGTACTGCAAGCTCTTCAAAGCAAAGCCCATGTCCTTATATGCTTTTCTGCTTTATTTAGTATGATGGGTTCCTGATTCTGAGCAGGGCATCTGGTTACTACTGCAATAAAAATAAGTAATAACTGCAAGTTCAAACATAAAGAAATGTCATAATAACCCCACTCCCTATCCAGAAACAGGACATCAAAGGAAACAAAAGAAATATAATGTAGAGGTGATAACTGCTATTAAATTCTATGCAGAGTCTGTTACTTTATCACATAGCAGTAACCATATGGCATCAATTATGTTTCTCTTAGACATTACAGGTTTAAAGAAAATTGGGGGGGGGGGTAGGTAAAGGGGATAAAGTTTAATAAACAAGCACTATATTTGCTGTTTGAGAAAAGTACACTGCACTGCTCATTTAGGAGATCATGGAGAAGACGAGCCTCTAGAGACATGCAAAGAATGACTCCAGAGAAAGGATCCAGTTCTGATGTTTTTGTGAGAGAGACAGCAAAGAAATCATAATTTTACATGAGCCTTTTCCTTCACAGAAACTGTTAGAAAAATGCTGCTGAGATGCCCCTGAACATTATTACACAGGTATCACCAATTGCCCATTCTAAAAAAAATAAAATAAAATAAAATAAAATAACCACTATGCTTAAACATTATTTGCCAAAAGCCGAAAAGATTAATTCTGATCGCCTACTGCACTGCACGCTGTATACAGACCCATCTGAGAGTATTTGACTTGCAGCAGCTGCACGTGGGTATTGCAGCAGTGACCTCTTGTTTTATAAGCATCTCCATACCTGTAACAGCAGCAAGTTCAGATCACTGCGCTGCAAATTAGACACCCACATTTAAGCTGTTTAAGCTAAGAGACATTATCACTGAATAAAGCAAGTAAAGCCTCTAGTGTACAGAGGAAAAGAATCCGAAACAGCTTGGTCTCTGTGAAACGCAGATCCTATAATATAACAATTTTATAGGGATATCTTGCACACTAAGATGCTTTGTTGGGAACAAAATTAGCAAAAACCTTCAAAGCAGAGGCAAATCTGGAATTTAATCCTTTCTTACAGTTCCGTCGCTATTTCAGAATGAGTTCATAAAAACACTTGAGGACACAAAGAGAACGAAAACAGTGTTAATGTATCCTTCTAGAAAGACAAACCTGCAACATGTCCCAGTGCCTGAAATCAAACATCTGCATTATTTGATCTAATGCTATTAATAAACATGAAAGCTCTGGCACCTGTGAGAGAGTGAAAAATGGAACACAGAAGTATCTTTTAATTAAATATATTAATGGTAAATAGTACTTCAGCAAGGAAATTTTACTTTTTTTTTCCTTTTTTTTTTTAATTTGACTGTAGACTAAAGGCTCAAGGAACTTTCAATTATTTCAGTCTCTCTTTGGAGAAGTTTTCTGCTTTACTCGCTTGCGAACAGCTGTCGCCCTCCCCACGGTCACTGCCATGCAGGGCTCCCAGGAAAGAGGAGCTGCATCCCAGCAGCGCAGCCCACCCTAGGAAAGCATCGGGAAACGGGGGTCCCTGCCTCCGGGAAGGGCACCAGGCAAGGGGCCGCGTGCCAAGGAGTCGCGTTCCGGGTGACACATGCCCGGTGGGAACCGAGGGGACGCCGCGTGGGAGCATCTCGGTTGAGCAGATCCATACTGGAAACGCAGAGAACCAGCACATCGGTTTCCCGGGTTTGTACGCGCTCAGGTACCACGCCGTCCGAGATGTGTTTTTCAACAGCGAGCTGATACATTTTGTGTCTGATCAGTATGGATTTTGACAATGTCATTTTGGAAACTCGGTTACTGAGATATCAATAATCAAATGCTTTCGCACTTTGCTCTGGTGGATACTGGCAACTTATCTTTGTCCTCTGAAGAAGCTAATGGTATAACGGGCAAAACATCAAGAACAATTAAGGAAAATGCTGGTATAAACTCCATCAGGGGAAAATAACAAAAACAAAACACAGGAAAAAAAAAAAAAAAAAACAAAAAAAAACCACACACACACAGCGCACGGCTCCAGTTTGAAAACTCACATCCTGCACTTAGTTTCAAAAATAAGGAAAGAGGCTTCTTTCTAGTAACTTTTTGCTGTTTTATCTGTGTTTAAAGAAAGAAGTACATACTGTAATTAATGATTTAATAGCCTGGCTGAAACAGCAGCAGCCCCGTTACAAAAAGCTTCCCTCTCCTTTTGTCTTTTTCTTTAGAAATGTTCCCCGTAACACAGTACTGCTCAAAGTCACAAGCCCTGATTTGCAGGAAAGATACTGCAAGCTAGTGACAAACCAGAGGGGATGGGCGGCAGGGGAAGAATTCATTTTCAACAGCACAAAGTCTATTTTAAGCTGAAAACTACAAAATCTAAATAGGCCTCCAGCCAGCAAACCGGTACAGGGCATTTCTAGGAGGTGAGAAGTCCCTGCTTGGAGGTAACAGGCGCACAAAAAGAGAGCAAGAATTCAAAGAGCATGCAATAAGAAACAACTTTATTACAAAACTACTAATATCTTGATGCTGTCACTTTGAGAAACGAAGGAAGAACAGATTCATTTGGCTGAACAGTGGATGCAGCTTTATACAAATGATTAATACTTGGCAAACCACCTCTACTTGGCTTGTCACCAGCAAATTCACTATACTTCCTTCCCGGCCGTCCATTGTATTTTATATAAAGACAGACTTAGCTCCAAGATGAGCTGAAGCTCCTGAGTCCTGAGCAAATGCAACAAGAAATCTGAGCAGACAGTTTAGGCATGGCGGTTTCTGGCCCTAGACCTAAAATTTGACAGCCACCCCTGTCAGGTTATTTTATTCTAGGGCTTAAAGATATACTGTAGGAACACTTAAAACTGCAGATTTTTTTTTTTTAAATAATCAAAAAGCCCACAGAACATATTAATGATAGCATATAGCACTGCTTCTACATAACCCCGGGGGAGTCCTGAGCATAATTAAGCAAGAAATAAAGCACAACTGTCCTAGTATATTCCTGGAGAAGACAAGTTTTAAGATGGAGAATTACAGGACTCAAAGCACATTACAAATCCCAGAAATTAGGAATAGACACAGGAAAGCAAGTTGAGCTGAGGACAAGAAGGGCAGCACCGTCGCTTTGCGGCTGACCTGCTCTGCTACAGTACCTGGAGCTAGACAGGGGCCAACACACAACTTCAATCTCTCCAACCCCAAGAGGCACGGAACCGCGTGTGCTCCCTACCGAGTGTCAACGCCAACCGGAAAACTTGAGCGACTGGTACCCTGCCCGCTCAGGGTGCAAGGAGCAGGATGAGCAGTTGCACACTGCTGCTTTTCAAAACGTACAATCCGGTAGTAATTTGCAAAGAAACGCTTCTCAGTTCCTGTGAATAACGAGTTTCATTCGGCATTCAAGTTGGTGACAAAGTTTTTACAAAACCATATTAGCTCCACAAATGTTTATCTTTAATCTACAAATAACTACATTTGGAGAAAATGAAATGCTGCCTTTTCATCATTAAATTATGCAAGGCTTGCAATCTTCATGAGCAAATTTGTTGCAATGAAAATGGACGTCTTTGTATGAATTACAAAGGACTGGAAAATCTGAAGTAGAAATAAGCCACCAAAAACTAAGGGAAAAAAATATTACAGGAGCCAGTATGTCAACCTTAATTGTGTAATTACTTTTTGGCTTGGTCATATAAGCTAGAAGCAAGAATCAAGAGACAATGGTAATTTCTTACTGCTGAAATGAAGGTGTCAAACTGTCTTGTATGCTCTGTGTGCTCTAAGCTAAAGTTTACATTTATATCATGTTACTTCAATTACAATCTTAAAAGGAACTTGAATACTTCAGCAGCATTAGGCCAGGCTTCATAAATGTTAAACACGCACACTACCAGTTGTCTGTGTAAATACAATTTCATACATGTGCTTGTTATTGAAATTCTACTGCATAGAGCATTTGTTTGAAAAAGAAAATTATTAAAAAAAAAAACTTTTTAATAAATATTTTAAAGTTGCTATTATTCTACTTTTTTCCTGAGGAATTTAAAGATTCACAAATGTCAGTCAATTAATTAACAGCTGCAGCCACATGGAATCCAGTAAAACACAATTAATATTTCTGGGCCTGACTGTACCAATCCCACTCACAGTATTCTGATTCCAATGATAACATTATTATAAGGAGCTACACCATGTAAAAATGCAGAATTTTGCCCATAATGTGGCTTGTCCAAAGTCAGAGCAGAGGGGAAAAATATAAAATCAAAAGAGCCTGCTGCGGGCTCTCCATTTCTGACCTCCCGTTTACACTGCCTTTCCAATACTTACTTATGTACTAAATGTGGAGACATGAATCTGCACCGTTCCCATACCATCCAACAGGGCAAGTCATTAGCTGTCTTTTTCAAAAGCAGCCCAAAGCAATCTTTATGCTACTGCACATTATTGTCACTTTATTTTATAACTTATTTGTTTTCATTTCTTCAATTTTTCTCTTGTGGCATTGACTCTTGGTACAGTACTGACAGATGTGTACGTTAGAAGAACAAACTTTATTCCTTGGTAGACAGACAGAAATCAATGAAACAAAGACTGCTTTACAGTAAATAATCAGAATAGAGGATGCAAGTGAAACAAATGTTAAAAGCAGAAACTGAATATATACAGAGTGAGCACTGCTGTGCATATGCAAAAATCACACGTGGGTATTACAGTCATCTCAACCAAATAGGATAAAACTTCTCTTCTAAGCCACGTTATCATATATTTTATAGATACCACACAGTTTTCTACAACACATTCTAGGAGTCCTTTTATTGGGACTATTGTCAAATGTCTTAGTCATGCACAGAATCACATTAAGACTTACAGGAAGAAAAAAAGTACTATAAATAACGTATGCAGCAAAATTACTTAATACGTTTTAACACAAAAAAACATAAGCTTTTAGAGAGGCAAACCCTGCTCAACAGTTTTATCAGTAGTCTCCAAGTAGTCAGTGAGATGGCTAATAAACAGGGGGTATAACTATTTGTCTGCAAAATATACTATTAATTGAATATACTAACAAGCAATAGAAAAAAAAAATGCTTCAGCAAAAGCATTTTCCAGAAATTTTCCAAAACTAAGCATAGCATTACGGTGTATGTAATTCAAGAATGTTTTTTTAATGATAAATACATAACATTTCATTTTCTGCAAGTATCAGACAAAATAACCTCATTTATAAAGTATATAGAACCCTTTCCTGTCTGATTTTATGTGATTAAATATAGCTTTTTGTAAAGAGAGAGGCCACATTTTAAACTGAGACTCAGATGCAAACACTCACATGAACAGAAGCCCTATCCAGAAGATCCCAGATCAGTTTTGGCTCATTTTTACCTGGCTTCCTCAATCTCTAGCACAGGATGTGAGTAATTGTGACAACTCTGATGTTCGCCATTTGGGCTTTCCTTAGACTTTTTCCTCCTTTTCTGTCTCCCAAAGAACTTGATGAGGATTTTTTGTTTGTTTCTTTTCCCTTTCTTTTTTTTTTTTTCAAGATTAGAATCATTTAACTAGCAAGAGGACTTTTTTCTTCCTGTTTAACCTCCTTAAAATTCTTCAATTGTGAAACTTAACAATTTCAAAGCACAGAGATCCCTTCCTTCAAAAACTTAAAACACAAGTTCCTTTTCCTTAAATCATACTGAAAGGCTAATGATAGAAACACACTGCCAAACAACTAAGCACATGCAACAACACAAAAAAAAGGTTAAATTATTAACGTTGCCTGAAAGGTATCACCTAAATATCATCATTTTAATTCCAAAACTGTACAGATGAGCATTAACTTACAGGAATCTCTTGTGACATATTCTTCCTGACGTTTTACAGACTGAAAACCAATGTATACAAAAATGAGTGATTTGCCTGCAAATGCAGAAAGATATATATACACACACACACACACACACACACACACACGTATACATTCATTTATATATATCAGGAATTCCCAATTCAAGTGATTGTTTCCACACTTTTTTTTTTCTTTTTCTTCTCCAATCAGAATCATTTCCAGTACCAAAAAAACATCAAAATAGGAGAGCCCACAATCATAACACTTACTACAAGACCTGGAAAGTGCTGACACTCTAAGTTTTGTGCCTCTTGGCAAGCTGTGAGTTGCAGGAGAACATATAAACCCAACTCTTCTTCAAGCTACTGTTAGCAATGCAGTCATCACACAGAGGCAACATTTAGGTGCAATTGCACAGACAAAAATAAAGATCCCTTCTTTTGGATTGCTTCAGTACTGCTGGATAAATAAAAATCTGCTTAAACCTAAAATGTTAGTTTTATTTTAATTCCAGGAAAAAGAAAAAAAAAAGTTACTATTACTAAATGTTTTCAGACTAAGCAAGGCAATGCAACATTCCAAATATCAGAGATTGGGGTGCCTGGATCAAAACCATACTCTCCTAAGAAGGTTTCAAAATGGAGCTGCTGACAGACTTGAGATGCTATTAGAAGGCATAGCCACAATAAAGCTTTTAGGAAAGCATGTGCCAAAAATATTCTCATGTTGTACAATTGGTGGGTTCTAGTGCACTGTCAAATTTAAGAGCATCTTTTTTACTTTTCATAGCTCACAATAGCTTGTTCATCTTTTTCTGCTTTTGTCACTGATACTTCATGTCTGCCTTGATCTTATTTTTAATGTAATTTACATACACACAAGCACCAAAAGATAATAATGATAATAACACACAGAGTAGCATGGCAAAAATGTGACTTGAAACTTCAAGACTGCAGATGTAATTGATGCTCTGTCTTTATTTGCTGTATTTTGCCGCAATGAACAGAGGCAAAAAAAACTCTGATGAAGATGCAGTTTCAGAAAATGTCATCTATTCACACAGAGATTAAAAAAAATACTAATAGTTTTAGGAGTCCCAGCTAGCAGTTGTGTCACCCACCCTGCGGCTGCCAAGTCTATCAGGTACAATGCAGCCAGCACAAAACTGCCTGTGAACATGCAGACCGTACCTAGTAAATCCTGATGTTTTATTGATTTAATGGAAGGACCATTTTAAATAGCAAGGCAAGAACAGCAGCAACCAAAGGGAAAAAAGCTACTGCAAAAAATATATGCAGTTTTGTTGCAGAAATTCATTTAAGCACACATACACACACACACACACACACACAAAAAAAAAAGCCTTGACACATATAAAAGCCATCTTCCTCTTTTTGTTTTCTTCAGAAATATTCAGAAGGCAAAAAGCATTTTTCCATACACAAGAATGTGTAAAAATCACTGATTCAGTACAAAACTATCTCTAGAAGATAAGAACATCTGTAGTGTTCTAGGGCTTCAGTCTAAACACTGGGCCACAGGCCTTCAGTTCTCAGCGATAATGGACAATGTGTGCCTCCTGACAATATAATCGTTAAAAACTTTATTATTACATGGTATTTCATGAGATGTCTGGCAGCTGATTCCTGAGATACACCATAGCATATACTTCTCCCACACGTTTCATGGATATTTACTGAATTCCAGGATAACCTAACCTGTTAATGCTTCTGGAATGTATAAACACTGTTAACCGCTAAATTCCCTGTATCAACATTTCTGAAATAACCATTAAATAAGTTGGTGGCTAACTGTTGAGGAAGACTTTGATTTATTGAATAAAGTATCATCATGGGATGAAAATCAAGATCACATTTTCAGGGAGACATGACACATTATCCATAACGAGATGTAATTTTGTACTAAAACTTTATCCTATTTAGGATAAAGAGTATGTTTTCAGAACAGAATCAATGGTTGGATTTACACAATGCTTCTACTTATCAATATAGACCCTTGATGACGATAATACTTTCCATTTATAAATTAACGCAATTACAAATATTAAGAAGACTTTCTTAGCATCAGATTAATAATTGCAGAATTACTCTGAAACAAATTAAAATAGTCTATCTGACTGAATGGCATCAAAGGAAATATTTGCCCATGGCTGAGTCATTAGTATTAGATCTCTCATAAGAAAAACAACTGCTTAACACCTACTCCCAATTCCTTTTTAAACATGCACGAAACCACTACATTTGACAAGATGCTTCTGCATTACCAGAGCCTGCGTGTATCTACACCACATCAACAACAAGTAGAAGCAGAAAGGTTTAAAAAAATTTTAAAAATCCTGTCTTTGCAGTGGGCTGGTTTGGGTTTTTTTTTGGTGGTTGGTTGGTTTCTTAATTCCTTAAGTTTGATTCCTTAACTGAGGCTACACGTCTCAGTGCAAGCCTGTTAAAAATCAATGGGGCTGGTTAAAAAAATAAAAATCGCCCTCAGGTTCAGCAGACGTTGGACTAGGCCTGAACAGGAGCAAACGCTGAAGGTCTTAGCCCCTGCGCTGCTTATTCCCCCAAACAATCAGCAGCAGTACAGAAGGCTCCAAACCTTTGCTTCAAGCAATCATGAAGTAACTCAGTCCGTAGGATAACTAATAGTGAAATAATCCAAAAGGAACTGCGCAACCCAGGCTAACCGCCAAAGGCGGCACGGGAACCTGGAGAACCTGCCTGGGAAGCTCTCGGAGATCTCGGAACGGGCAAACATCTGCCCGCACGGCACGGGGCAAGGCAGCTCAACAGGGAGGAGGACTCTTGTTCAAAGTTCCTGCCAGCTTCACGTCCTGCACTTCTGAGACGTAGGAACGGACTCGGCAGGAGAGCTGAAGCTCTTGGTTGAGTCACACTTAGCCCGTAACATTTCGTTTCCACTAAGGACAGCCCTGGAGCACTTGACCTATAACAGTGGACATCAAGCTCTTGTTGCACGAAGGCATATAGTTCAGATATGCGGTTCTTAGGTCTAGTTCATCACATACATTCTGCTGGACCAGAGACGTGTGTTTCACGTGGGCTGGATACGGCCGTAGTGTGGACGACAGCCTTGCCGAAACACAGCAGTGCCACCCGAATCCGAGCGCAAGCTCCGCACCAGCCTGCAGGGCTCAGGGGATGGTTGGGGTGGGAAAGAATTTGCTGACAGCCACTTCAGCATGCCGAGAAACACATCCCTGAAGAGAATGACTCCGGTTCTCGGCAAAAACAGATCCTGCTAACATCCATATGAGCAACTGCTACAGACTGAAGGAAGAATCTAATGCCCTCTTTCTCATTACTGTTGGGAGCCACACTGAGATGTCTGCGATCCCAAAGATAATGCAAATTCCTTAGGATAAGAAACCGCCATTTTAAAGTTTTGGGGGAGGTTTTGCCTGGAAAGCACCACTGCACATCAATGATCTGATAGATTTTTACGTTCATTGCCTCTGCAGTCTTTAACGCAGAAAACCACATCAACACATCCCTGCTGCACGCACGCAGCAAAATCTGGGAGACTCCAGAAAGTTAATATTGCTACACATCTGCACCAGTGCTGTGGGAAGAGCTGGGCACCTCTCAGACCCGCCTTGTGACACACTACATAGAACAAAAAGGCTTTTCTAAAGCAATCTACTTGGACAATGTAACCAAACTCTGCTTTGCATAGAGTTGGTAGCCAAAGTGAGGTATATGCTCCCAAGCCTTGCTACAAGGCACAACAGTTATGGTACCTTCCATTTTAACTATTTTGATTCCTTTCACGAACATTCAGTGAATTAACTTTACAAAATTTCTCTAATGACTGCAAAGAAAATGTTCTTTAATTTATTCTAATACAGAGTTTTGTTAACTAAAAACCACTGCCATAGAACACATCAAGAAATAAAAGTTGTTTTCCTTTGAGAAGTATTAAATGCTTTGCCTTTTTTTTCCTCCACAAAGATTGAGTACACAAGTTTCAAAAGGATGATAACTTTGTTTTGTAATTTGTTTATTGCTTAATCATGAAGACCAGATTGAGTATTTGAGTCACACAATTTTGTGCCGCACGCCCCTAGAACAAAAATGTGCTATAATTTTTTTTCCTCTATTCAGCTTACTGCATGTTTGTCCTCCTGCTTATTCAGCTAACCATTTCAAAACGAAATGCAATCATATAGCAAGACTTCACTACAGCTAGACTATTTTAAATAGAAAACATATAGGCATGAGAAAATAACGCACTACTGCTCTCATACATCAGAGTATTTGCTAACTAATATAGATAAGAAGCACTTCATTGCAGGCCCAGAGCAAAACCAAAGGAAGACAACGGATCCTGGGTAAACAGTATGTTGCAGCATATAAAACACCACCACATTTTCCTTGTTGTTTCAAATTCTGTTTTCTGCTTTTCAAACATTCTTTCAATAAAAACTTCACACCAGCCAGATTCAGTCCACTACAGTCTATATGTCTCTCCATTTTACCTATAAAAGCAGTTAAGGCAGTTACCAAAACTGCATTATTATGCACAAATTATCTAATTAAAGTAACAGGTCAAATGCAAGGTGATTTTTTTAAGTAGATCCAACAGCACAGAAAGCAAAGAGTATTTTTTAATCTAAAACAATGGCACAACGTACAAGGAATTCTGACGATAAATGAACTAGGGTAACGTATAGATTCAGATATTTTATTTTGGGAACCCTAAATCAACTCAGATCTCTACAAAGCATTCACCTCTGGTATCCAGAGCAGTAGTCCTTCCTCTGCCTTCTCTCAAAGACATTTCCATTCCCACTCCTTTCTACGCAACTGCCTCGTTGCCTGACTTGCATCTGATGAGTGTGTATCTTCAACATCACCTGGCTCTACTCCTGGATTATCGGGTGACGTGAGCTGGTCGTCTCGCACCTACGACAGCAAGCACCTCATCTCCTACCCCATCACACTCGAAAAAATATCCTTTTTTTTTTTTTTAATAAAACTGGGTACTCTCTATTCTTTTAGATCAGGTGAGTACATACACATTTATTTTACACATTTTGCAGCAGTGGTGCTCGGACACTGAAGAAAGTTCATTTGGTGAATGCCAGGACATTTCCCAAGCTTCAGGCTGAGGTTGCAGAAGACTTTTCCTAAATGCACTCCTGGCAAACCAAAAATTGGAGATAAGAAATATTTTTTTTTTCACTGCACAGGCTTGTAGGACTGAAACTTGAGAACTGTTGTACATATAAAAACATGGAACAGTGACCTACGTTGAGAGGCACAGAAACAGTAACTAACCTTAAAAACGGGGCATAAAAGGGTATCTCTCTCCTACCAGGAATCTTCAGAAGTAGACACACACTCTGAAGGCTTTAAGGAGACAGCACTCTCCAAAGACAGAGAGAAATGCCCTGGATCTCTTGCAGAAGAAGGAGAGACTTGACGAGCATCTGCCAGAGCGCCGCGGCGCAGGAGAGGGGATCAGGCATGTGTATGTCTGGGGGGCGGGGGTGCAGAAAAGCATTATATGCTTGTTCAGTTCAGCCAAGCATAGGACATATTTCAGCCAAGCACATTATATATATTTCCTCCAGATATTTTTCTCGGTACACAAATACGCTGTAATTCAGCGGTTCCTATTGAGATGCTATATTCTGCTTAGCACGATGAGGTGAACACTGGCAAATGCTTGATTATTATTTGGCTGTTCAAACTCCTTTTGCACAGGATATTCCACCAGTTCAAAGAAAAAAAGTTTACTATCAATTACGGTTGTGATGTTTGATGTATTCTGTCTGTTTTTCATTTCATTTGAACAAAACAGCAATTTAGCTTTACCACCTTCAGCACTGAGGTCTTTCAACTTGCCAAACAGTTTTCATTACATAAATGCAAAGGAAACATGCATCTGGGGAAGGATGAGGAGGTGCTAGGCCAAAAAAATCCCTCCATAGATTCCAACCTCTTTCACCTAGGAATCAACAAATAATGAGACTGGGGAATAACGGCTGTGTCTTCTCTCAAACACACCAGGAAGCATCTAGGAAAAATCAGAGGGAGAAGACCACCAGAGTCACTAAGCGAAGGGAAACAGATCGTCATGGGCAACTTTTGTATATATTCTGCTACGAAATCACCACCAGGCTAAACAACTGCTCCCTATACTCCATCACGCAGCCATCTATACGTCTTGTATCCAACATTTTACGTCCTGTATCCAACATTTTATTGGTATCCGAGCTATACGTTCCTCCATTGGGGAAAATCTGAACTACTGCCACATTTGCCCATCAGTAAATAAAAGCCATCTGCAGAGACACAGCAAACACTGCAGGAGGTATTAGAGAAGGGCTGGTATAGGAAAAGAAGAATCAGTTTCACAACAAACAAGGAAAGATTTGTACAGCCATAAGCATGTTACCTTACATGTAGGAATAAATATCCCACATTTATATAATGCACAAAAACGTGTTGGCGAAAGCACTGCACACCCCCACACAAACATATGCCCATTTACCCCATATAGACACACACAATCCTAAACTTATGACATAAAATGCCTGTAATATGTCAAACTGAATTATCATTATTATACAAGAAAAAAGAAGTTAGCCAAATTAAAAAGTTATCTGCGAGCAACTCTAGAAAACGACCTAACTTCACATAAAAAGCGCTGTGTTACTAACCACAAGTAATGACGACTTTGGTCATATAATGTACTTTCTGAAGGTAGTGGTAAGTATCAGTAATTATGGTTTTCAAGAGCTATTAGAATTTCTTACATAGACTTTAGTCAAAATTACCTTCCAAGGACCCACTAATAGGTTAACTGAAGCGACAGACATTCCAAGTGATCCAAGTTAACTTCAGGCTGAACTTCCTGCTACCAATGCTGAAAAGGCAATAGCTCTGTGCAGCAGCAGATGTGTCATATCCAGTAGTCAGATGGTACCCCACTTCCTTTTTAGCTGTGTTCTCTCCTCCTCTAAGTAAATACTGGAACGATTACAAGCGAAACAGGGTGTGAGAGCAGAAAATGTGATGTAGGCTACACACAGTTAGAACAGAAGCTGCTTTTAGTGCATTCTTTCTCACAAATCTTAATGATAGTCAACACTAATAACTGGATTGGATATTTAAAATAGTGTTTTTGTTCTACTGCCTCTACTTTGTGAGTCTACTGAGTTTTTGACTACTCACACTTGATGCTTCTTTGTCCAGTTCTACAAGACAGGGCAGAATAAGTATGAAATCAAAAATTAGTGAATACAAAAAATACTTGATTTCTAAAGACACACACAAATGCCAGAGTGTTGTGTTTTGTTTTTTGGGGGGTTTTTTTGGCCCACAAGTACTTTGCCTGACATTCAAAATACGATACTCCTTTCGCATGCTTCAAAATTCCAGCTTTTTGGCTACTTCAGCATTCAAACAAGGCGCCTTAACTCACAGACTCACTGTGGCAGGAGCTCTGCTCGAATATTTTGCGTACAGCGGGTCAATGATCCTTTCCAGCACAAGTGCCTTCCTACACACGCCTGTGCCGGGGCACGCAATGCTGAATCACTACCACGCTGTCCAAGCTCCCTTGCAAATGAGATTCTGCAGCATCCTTTTTTATCATTCCAGCTAGAAACAACATGATTTCTGGAAAACCTGTTTCAGGAAGCAGCTCAGGAGAGCCCGTTGCTGCGCGCTGCGACTGGAGGTGGAACAGCCACTGCCCCAACCTCTCCCCTGCACCAAGCGCAGAGCGTGGCCGCGGGCCGGCCGGGCTTTGCCCCCACAGCACCGCCACAACTCCGAACGCTGCAATGCAGGGCGGGAAATGGGAAAAGCCACGGAGAAGGTGGCCCAGAACGGGAGCGGCGGCGAGAGCCACGGGACCCTTGCTCCGCCTGGCTCCCCGCGCGCTCCGCAAGGGCCGGCGACGGCAGCAGGGCTGGAAGGGCTTCGCGCGAGCACGCCGGGGAGTCGTGGCAGAAAGTTGGAACTCCGTGTCAAGCCCTTCGTGCAAACAATAAATATTACTTCTGCTCATAATCAGACTTTTCTCCAGCATCGTCTTTGAATGTTGAACCTTTTTCAATTAATTAAAAACTATGCACTGCAGAGTGCATATTTTATCAGCCCTCAGCTGCTTAAGTGTCTAGAAAAGACCAGGCAGTTTTTCTTTTTTCCAGGCAACCCAGAGCAAGTACTTGCAAGGGTCATATCTTTTTAATTATCTTTTCTCTCTTTGATTAATTATTCCGTCTGACAATAGCGTGTTTCTAATGCTATTCACCTGCCTTTGATGATTGACAACTTTTCTGTCTGATTCAAAGCAAACAGCTGCTGCCATGATTGCCTAGCAACCAGGAGGTGATGGATGAGCCCCAAAGATGGATGGCTGCAATAAATCATGTCTCCGGCTATAAAACTGAAAAAAGGGATAAGAATAAAAGCGAACAAAAAACAAAACAAGGTTTCTTCCCATGAGTGCACTCAGCTCCTCACCAATTACACCTGAAATGGACTTTGTGTCTATTAATAGCAAAGTTTTCTAATCAGTAAGAATGCAACCGTGCCATTTGTATCAAGGTGTGTTTACAATTGCTCCAGCAAATTGGCACTTGTACTTCAATTACCTGCTGTGCTACACGCGGGCAGGGGTGGGATAGCAAAGTTTTACCTTCCACTCTTGAAGGCTTCATAGAAAATATTACATTTTACAGAGTTTTCTTGTGACATCGGACTTGCATGAAGTGAATGAACTTGAATTCTTACTTTCCACAACTGATGGGCTCCACCAACAGCAAACCACGGAACTGAATTTTCGAAAGGAATAGTAAACACCTGAGTCTTGAAAAAACTTGTTTTATAAAGCACATGTAAAATCCCTGAAGGCTTTGCAAAATATGGTGTAAGCCCAAATGCTGCAGGCTGGCTTATCAAATGCTGCTACAAGCCCTCCTTGCTAGAGAGGCATCCAGCAATCAGAGAAAAAGTTCATCTGACAAGCAGCGTTTCAAAACAGCACTGACCCGCACATGTCCAAGACTATCTCCTTTCAACAAAAACACGCTCTAGTCTAATTTCTTGTATAATTTATTTAATTTTTCTACTGGGTGCCAAAAAAGAAACACTGCCTACAATTTCCCAGCTCAAAACAAGTTTAAGACCACTGTGCAGAGACGCCCATTCCCAAGGACTTAACGATGTGTTTGGGGCACTACCTATCCTGAATCCATTCTCTTGGTGGAGCCGCGGCCTGCGCTTCCCAGTGAAGACCTAATTGCCTACAAAGAGCCGCTTCCTTAATTCTTCCAGCAGGTGGGGGTGTCCTGGCTGCCGGGAAAGCACTTCCAAGGAGGAAGGGGATGCCCTGCCTCTCCCGGGACACAGCCCGTCCTCCTCCAGCATGGCCTGGGCACAAGCACCAAGGCGCAGGGCTCCCCGTGCAGCTTGGACAGGGTGGATGGAAAGGAAAACCGCCAATGTCAGAACAACCGTGTTCTGCAACTTTGCTTTCTTTGCTGCCGTAGGTCCAAAACACAGCCTGCTAGCAAAAGGGAGCCGCATCGCATGGATCTTTTTGCGCATTTTCACAGCATATTTTTATACAGGAGCTGACGATGCCCAGCCATGCCACGCGTAGGCAGCCACGGTCCTGCTTCTATTTTGGCGCCGTATCCAGCGCACGGCTTTAGCCGTGCAAAAGCTTGCCGGTCCCCTTGCACGGGCCGCAGCTTGCGCAATTTCTTTAAAATTTCCAAAATTCGGCCCCCCGAAACTTAACTCTGCCCCTGCCACTAAGAGACACACGTGCCCCGGAGCCCAGCTCCCGGCACAACCGCACAGCACCGCCGTAATGACCGGCTGTATCTGGTAACAAACAATGAGAAGGCAAAGCCATCAATCAAAACGCGCACGCTGCGGCCTCCATTCTGTCCCAGCTCATCCAACTCTCAAGTTACAGCTTTACACGGCAAGTCTAAATAATATTCAAAATGATAAATGGCACTATAAGCCTGATATCCATCATCAATCTTTTTTTAAGGAACATCCATCTTCAATAATGCACGTTTGAATCATGTGAAACCAAGAGCTCCCAGATTCATTTACACAACCCCCAGCAAGCTGGTGCTGCCTGAATGATACGTGTCAGCCAGCCTTCCCCAACTGCCAAAGTTGAAGGAAATAAATAAATAAAATAAATAAAAAAATAAATAAAAGATGCAGAGAAAAAGGGGAACAGGAGGAAAGGCCTCTGGAGGGACTCGGCAGATCACACGGAGCAGCAAAACCGCCCCGGCCGCTCCGCAACGTGCCCCGTCCCTCTCCCCGCGCCGGGAACGCGCTGCGCCCTCCCCGAGCGCCCCGTCCCCGGGCGCCCGGCAGGGCCGCGTGATAAATGACACGTGTCATTCTGTCGGGAGGGAAGGGTGGGTCAGTGATATATGGCTCTGCCGCAAAGGAAATCGACTGTTTGGCGCGGAGCGGCTCTTCTGCGCCAGCCTTCGCTCGCAGAGCTCGCAAATGAAATCTGCCCCGTCGCAAGCGCACGCAGGGCAGGCGGGCGCACGGCCGGCGCACGGTGCCTCTGCCTTTTTTTTCTTCCCTTTTTTTTTCTTTTTTTTTTCCTTTTTCTCCCCTTGGGTTTTAAAAAAAAAAAAAAAAAAAAAAGCTCCACTGACTGGAAACTGCAAAAGAACACACATATATCAAAGTCTTCAATAGTTATGATCCATGATAAAATTTAAATAGGTTGAGGTTTCTATTTTTATTTATTATTTGGGGGGGGGGGGAGAGAACGGCATGCAGGCTTGACACAAAAGCAAGATAAAAATTAGCATGTTTGAAGTAATCGTCCCACAGCTTGACATCTGCATAGTAAATTTTAAAGGAAAAAAATGTGTCAGGCAGGCATGAGCTGTTCCCTCCCTCCCCCCCTCTTTCATTAGCTCACTGGCAGGGTGGCACTTCTGAACCTCATTACTGCAGGAGGATTTATGAAGCTGAACCCAATGGCAAAGAAAAGGCATCTGTCAATAATTGTAGGGAGCTGCACTCACAGCTTTGAAATCTCATTAAGTATGCAGTTATCAGGCATAAAGATCAAAAACATTACTCAACTCCGACAGAATCTTATGGAGGAACATTAATTAGCAACAGGCCTACAGTACAAAAAAAAAAAAAGGGAAAAAAAAAAAAACAGACTTCCTCTCACACCTGCCCAACCCACAAACCAAAAGCAACACTCCCCCTCCCTGCCGAAAAAAATAATTCCCAGCATCTGAGACTGATCAAGTACATGAAACAAGAGAGAGGAAAAAAAAAAACCCAGTTGAGACAGTCTTGGCGGTGAAGAGAGAAAAGGAAGAAGCTGTCAAAGTTGAGAAGGATGTCAGCACTGGCCCTGATTACAAGGGCCTATACAGTTCCCAGGCCTTTTATCATCCCTGCCATCAAAAACAGGCTCTGTGTCACAGATGGATGACTGATGGCTGCCAGTCTCCAGCAGCCTCGCCAAGCCTCCCGGAGGCCCCCGCTGAGATCTGGCCTCCAGCAACAGGCTTGACCTAGCAGGAAAAGGGCTGCGGGCACCGAGCCCAGTCCCGGAGATGCTCAAAAGCAGCACCCTGTTCTGCTCGGCCGGAGAACAATTCGGCGCGGGGCTGGCCGGGTTTGTTTGTTCAGCTTACAGGAGTTAAATGTAATACTTGTGCTCGCCGTGCGAGAGGGAGGCTGCGCCGCGCTCGGCAAGAACACGAGGGGAGGGAGAGGAGAGGGCAGAAAAGACAGAGAAAAGAAAATCTCCTCTCAGGCCATGCTAAAGCTGCTCTACTAATTTTCTTTACAGTTCCCATTTTAACCAGGATTTGCACACTCAATCGTTTAGAAAATACAGGAGAGCAAAATATAAATTTGGGGAGAAACGCACGGATTCATAGATGTAGCTGGATCATAAAACCAAGTGACCTTTGCAGCATTAAGTATGGTGTGCAACTAATTAAGAACTATGCCCATATTAACATTTTTTGTTTCACAATCAGTGACATCAACTACACAGCTTAACCCACTGCACATATCTTTTTCATTTCCTCCCTATCAAAAACTGTGTTTGCAAACAATAACTCAAAGCTTCTTGTTAGGGAGGAAAAAAAAAAAAAAAAAGTGGTGGGGGGAGGACACCTCCTATAGTCTTTTCCCACTTGGGACTATGCCTGAAAAACTCCCTCTCTAGCTACATGCTACCCTTCATACATTTTATATTTCCCATAATTTTGCACTACAAAGAAGCTTTCAGTTGTACAACTCCATCTCTACGTTATTTACTACGCACTGGATTTTAATAGAACGTACAATCTTTCTTCTATTTCATGAGCTATACGGTGATATTCACATGTCACTTGTGGCAACGCTGAAGACTGGCTCCTTAATGAACTACGTCTTTAATGGAGTACAGCACCAGATCCATACGCACTCACATAAAAGGCTCCTGACAGACAGAATCTTTTCAATTTCCAAAATTCATTCATTTACAAAGTACGCACTTTAAAATAAATGCTACCTTTGACAAAATAAGGAAGTGGAGGTTTTCTTCTAAACAAGATTCTTTTAAAAAAGAATCTTACATAAAGTGTTACAATAAGGTGTTTATATTTTTTCATATGCTTACCATATTACTTTTATTATGTGTAGCATCAAAGTGATTATAGCAATTACATCTAACAGAATTAATTATAGAACATCCCATCATTCCTAAATACATAATGCATTAGAGGTAAGCCAAAGAAAGAAAACATCTTGACTGTAGTGACTATTGTTGGAATAATTTTTTCCTCTAAGCATAAAGGCAAGCACTAAAGTAAAAAAAAAAAAAAAAAAAAAAAAGCCATATAGAAACAGCAGAGCAGCATGTTTAAAATGTTAACTGCAAAAATCTGAAAATAAAGGCAGGTACATTTTTTAATGGCGGTACGAACCTGCGTAAAGCTGTACTAGCACAAATACCCATGTAAAATCCATTAAAGTTTTTTAATCACAAAATATGGAAACTAGCCAATTCACCTAACCAACATGTTAGTACATAAAGACAAGAGTGTATGGGTGAAAGAGTTACAAGCCTTTACGTATGCAAAATAAATTCACTCAAAGCTTCATTAATATTAATTTAAATTCAGAACCCATTTACATTAAATTGTTCATTAAAAATTGCCTATTTTATGCAACATGCATTCCGCAAAGAACACATAAGAAACTGAAACAGAGGGCTCAATTTAATGATGGAAATATCAAAAGTAAATGAATTTGAGTCATTCCAAATGAATAATAAACCCGCTCTTTCCTTGTTGCTAACGCGTGAAGTTTGGCAGGAGTTGGGTAGAAGGACATGGAAACCGCCCTGCTTGGCTGGTGCCTCTCGACCTCCTTAGCAAAACTATATGGTTCTAAAACAAGATTTTTTTTTTTTTTAATATATATATTTTTAATACAGGCAGGGCATAAAACCCACCTCCATAAAAACATCAACTAATTGCGAGTATGCCTAATCACTCGGCAACGTCACATCCATCCCAACCAAGGTCGGGCTGAGCTCGAACGCTTCCCAACGCTGCCCGGCAGGAGCGAGCGGGAGGCGAGCGGCCGCGGGCTGGGAATGGCGGGTTCCTCCTTGGGTAAACTCCCACGCCAACACACACAGGGAACTTACGCGATTCCCAGCAGCTGCTCTGGGCGAAGAAAAGAGAGTCGTAATTAATAACATGTGTCCTGACAGAAGTAATTAATAATTTATAATTAAGTCTAAAATACAAAGTTATTCTTGAAGAATCACACCTTTGGTGCCCAAGCGAGCCAGGTAATGGAGCTGGCAAGGGGCTTTCGGGAATTTTATGATTTTCTGGTAACTCCTTTCCTGCCCTCCCTCCGCCCCCGAGGGAAGAAATCTTTGAACATTTTCTGACAAATATCTTAAAGTTGATGCTTGCACCGAGAAATATTTAAATTCTGCAGGCTGTCATGCTACTGAGATGACCAAGCTGTCTTTCAAGATGAAAACCAGGCAAATTTAGCAGAATAAATCTTGCAGTCTCCGAAATTAAGCTCCACTCATTTGAACTCTTGCAGTTCTTCCTATGAAAATCGTAATAAACAATTTCCAGCTCTTAGGCTGTTCCATTCTGCATTATTATACTTAAGAAAACTACAATACAGTTTCACGTACTATGTTTTAAATCCACTGAGTGAATTTTAAAGCATTTTTTAAATGTTGAAATCAAGAAAAAAATCAATTGACTAATTTTTTCTCAACCTTCCTGCTTTAGGTAATGACACAAAAAAAGCAACACGGCCATTGTTTAGTAGGATTTTTAAAATTAATTTAATGTCTAACTGCAAATGCTGGAAACTAGAATTAATCTGTCTGGGTAAAAAAAGGCTTACAGACATTTAAATGCATGTATCGGGACACTTTATCAACCTAACATAAAATTGTCATCTTATCTTATTATATGACTATTTTATGCATGTGTCAAAGAATTTAAAAATGAATGCCTGTCTATTCAGTCTAATTACAACTGCATATTATCTGTCTGGATGTACCAGTCCATATCATTGTTACCAAATACAATATATTGTATTCACCTTTCATTTTTAACTTAAGTCTGATAAACCACAATTTGGGCGTAACTAAATTTAAAAACACACAGGCAAAAAGCAGACTCAGGCACCTGGGGTGGACTGTTTAGTAAACGATGCTGAAGTATTGCACAGATAAGATAACGCGCGATCGCGCTGGCGCTGTTATTTTCAATATTGTATCCTAACTGTGCGCACATATACAGGGTTACTTGACAAAGCAACATTCCAGGCATCTTAACACCGGCTCTAACAGCAGCACCTTGTAAACAGGGCTGGGTTAAAATCTGCCCATCCACATTTGGGTTCGCTACGGAGCAGCCACGACGCTGGATTGAAATATGGAGTATTGCACAGAAAAAACTAATAGTTACGAGGTTTGCTGCGAAAGACAACACGCGAGGTTACCTCGCCTCCCGGTAAATTATTTCTGTTCCTCCCTGCTCCCCTCTGCGTTAGCACACGAGCGTGCACGGAGCGCGCACCTCTCCCTGAAGGTGATCTTTGCTGTGGAGTTGCCACTAATCCTGAGAGCAGCCCTGACAAAAAGGAGCCTCTCTAATCCTGCTAACTCACCCCAGCGCCACTGCATTTCCCATAACCCTGCAGCAGTCACAATTCATTCTAATCACTTTACAAAACAATCTTTAGTAAAAAGAGGAAAAATGCAGACTTGTAAGCCAATTTAAGAAATAACTGCTGATACATCAGTTATTGACTATTTCGCTCCTGCTCATGATAGTGCTCAAGGCAAAACTGAGAACAAAATGACAACATCAACCGCACGCAATAAACTCTGGCCCAGGAGAGCACTGAAGCCCTAATTGACAGCTGTCAAGCTAATGGGAGAAATGGCAGCTGATTCTGGAAAATTCTGTTTTCCAGGCAGATATTCAGCAGAATCTATCAGCCCGTTTTATATTTATGCCCCTTTCTCTTTTTTTGCATTGTTCCTCACACTTTGCCGAAAAAAAAAAAAAAAAAAAAAAAAAAGGCAGAGGACAGCCATAACTAATCATTTTGTCAGCTTGCTGCTAGGAAGAATCTCCGTCCAACAGAGAAATATGTGGCAGGTTTGGAGGCAAATAACATACCAAGGGCTGACACTGCAAGTACCTTTATAGGTAGTCCACTTTATCGCTACATTTACTTTTGGGGTATGTATGTAGTTGTAAGCAATTGCCATAAATTAGGGAAAGCGTTCAACTTGCCGACCTCGCAGCTGGCTGGAATCCTGGCTGAGCAACCTGCGTGCCATCTTGCATCTGCATTTCTGCAGCAGGTTCCTGGCCTCGGCTCGGAGGGGCCGATGAACTACAGAAAGCGCTCAAGTAAGAAGTGAAAAGCAGAAGTGGGCCACAGCTCTGAAAAATCAATTTAATGTATTTCAGTATTCACACCGGCTATGTGCATCTTTTGAATGCAAGCCCTGGAGTTGTGAAGAGCCTCGAAAGCATGCAGCTATCTCTACAGTTTAAGACTTACTATACAGCAGGGGAAAAAAAAAAAAAAAAAAAGAAAAAAAGAAAGAAAAAAGAAAAAAAAGAAAGAAAAAACACCATGGCTAACAAACAAGTTTGTTTTTCCAGAGGGTTGAAAACTCAGTGTCATTGTATGAGCCTAAGAAACAATAATAGTTTCATTTAATAATAATAATAATAAAAGTACATCAGTTTCCAACAAATCCTTAGTTCCCAATCCCTCCTCAGAAGAGCTTTATATACAGAATATGTATTAAGTTGTTTCTGTCAATAGGAAGTACATTTTCTTGATCTTTTGAATAGATGTGTTTCTAAAAAGAGCTGCGAGTGAAAGCTATAATTTAAGGATAGATAATTATTGTTTGCGTGAACAAGACTGGCCTCTATTAATACAGTATCTTAGCTTTGCTAGACAGTGGCCTGTAAACAATAAATATTTTCTTCCTTCTGACTTAAATGACAGAAGTCTGAAGTACCAATTGCAATGCTGATCATCTTCCTGCTTTTGCAGGTGAGAATAATAATAATGCTAATAAAAAACCCCTGCAATCGCTGCCTTCTCTGCCTCTCCCCCCCCCAAATTATCTACAATGTTCACCTGAGTCTCAAAGCAAACAAACCAAAATTATCATTTTTGCAGATTCTTGATTCTCAGAGACAGCTTTAGTCTTCTACAGTGTGGTGTTAACACTTGGGCTAGACATAAAGAATTTGTGCACCCGTCTGTTATGTCTGCGAGCTCTGTGCTGCTGAGAGTTCTTTGTTGTTGTTATTCTACTCCAGACCATTAAAAGGGCCCTAATTCCTATGACATGATTATCCAGGTACCAAAGCCCATTTGTCACCTGCAGCAGAAAATTGAGTTAATGCACAACTAAAGGCAACCAGGACTGTGTAATATCAACTTGATTACATCAAACTAGCTGCAAACCTAATTCTGCTGGATGACACTGCGTGGAGCTTGTCATCTCCAATCATTAAAGCTGTCAGGAATCCATCAGGTTTACAGCTAATTAGGTGAACACTAATGAAGCTGGCAAAACAACTTTTCTTTTTTTATGGCTGAGCGGACCTTTCAGTTTGGAGAAAAAAAAATCTCGAGTATTCTCAAGGTTGCTGGGGACTGGATTTCTTGAGTTACCAATCAGCAGACATCTTTAATTCTCCCCCCCATACCACCTTTTTTTCTCTCTCAGTACCAAGCAATCAATTTGTCATCACTCTCAGTATGCCACAAAAGCAGTCATGAACCTTATAACTCGCAGCTCTGAAGCCAAAAGGAAGAAAAAAAATTGCAAGTTTCTTCCGTCTTAAAATAAAACCCCTCATGCAGCTGACTTATTTATCTTCATGCACTTATCAACAGCATAAATGTTCTTGTTTTTTCACTCTTCTCAAATAAGTAGCCCTTCAGTCATTCTACATCCCCCATATCCATTAGGCAGAGGCATTTTGATAAAGTAAAGCCAAAGCTAGTGTATGGGAAAGAATGAAAGCACTCACTCTGCCAACTTCTGATTGACCATTAAGCTATTGATGAATGTGCCTGTCAGGAGAGAGACAATTAAATCAAATATGAAACAAAGTCGTTTTGACGGGTCATTTTGATAGAGCAAAACCATTCTTCCATCTCCTATTAGTCCTGCAGTCAAGTTTTTGTAATGAGTATTTCTTAACTAACCTGTTATTTCTTAGCTGTTTTTAAGGTGCTAAAGAAATTCTTATGCTTTTGCTGCTATTAGGAAAAGCAACATCCCCAATGCGCCTGGAGAAAAAGAGCATTTCAGTGGGAAGCAATCGTACATGATACTAAATGCTTAATGCGATAATCAAAAAGCTAAAAGTTTAAAGAAATTGCACTTCTACTAAATATAAAGGACAGATCTCACATCATCGGCGATTCACTTGAGAAAGGAGGGAGACAGAGAGCGGGAGAGGGAGAGAAAGAGAGCCCAGGAGGAGTGCTCAGCACCGGCACGCTTCCTGCCGGCCCAGGGAGAGCCCAGCGCGCTGCACAGTCGCCCAAGGAGTATGGAAGTACTCGAGGAGTTAGGTCTGCAAAGCTGAACTAATGTTGCAGAAGAGCGTCTGCTGGACCTTATGAAAAACTCACCACGTTAGTTACTTGAGGAGTGTTATCTGAGGGCATGGGCCAGAAATTCAAAATATTATCATGAAGGGTTTGGCTACAATATCGCTTGCTAGATCATATCGCTATCACACTTTAAAACTTTCCAAACTTTCTAACTGTTCAGTATAGAGAACAAGACTACTAAGAAACAGTTTTCTATTTCAAAAGCACTAAATGAAGGCGCGTACGTTAAAGACGGGGAGGAAGGAACCACGGACGCAGTTATTTACAGTCCGTAGTACTCCCTGAGTCACTCGAGTCTGCTCGATTCAAGCCTCGCCACTTCGAGGACTCGCCCTCCCGAGCGCTTCCCAAGGCGCGCGGGAGCGCTCGGCTACGCTGTAGGACAACCTTGTGCAAACCGCTACAGGCACACCTCAAAACACCCTGCCAGGACCGCGGCTGGAGCCGCAGGAACTGCCCCAGAGCCATCCCTTGGCACGGGCAGTTACGGTCCCTTCCCTCCTGCTCCCCCAAACAGCTCCTCCGCCCCTGACTCAGACAGACCCCCGTCCTCCCCTCCGCGAGCAGCACAGCTATCAAAATACGTGTCCATGCGGTTAGGTGACACACGGAGCCAGAAGCCCCCGAAGTTGCACTGACAGAGTTGACAGGCCGCACGTGACGTCACCGAGTCTGGCGTTACCATGGCAAGTGATTTATTGATGTTTATCGGGAATGAATAGATCAAAGGCAGCCAGATGACAGGCGATCAATCAGCCATCAAATCAAGGATGGCAACAGGCCAAGGAAACCTTTTCCAGACCACATATCCCCAACTAAGGATTACTGTAAAATAATGTGGGGTGGTTTCTTTTTTT
>VZSV01000008.1:8814926-8855502 GCA_013398735.1 Nothocercus julius | reverse complement strand
CCCGCTCCCCCCGCGTTTATAGAGCCGCGCAGCGGCCTCGTCCGCCGGGCGCGGAGCAGCGCGCAGGCAGCCGAGCCGCTCCCCTCCCCTCCGCGCACCGGGCGAGGGACGCGCGGAAAACCCGCGGAGCCTCCGCTTCCCTCTTTGCCCTCCGCACCCGCGGGGAAAGAAGAAACGCGACTTAAAAAGTCGCAATTCAGCAGCCTCAAAGCAGGTTTCCATCAGTGGATATTTGTTCCTATCTAATCTCCTTTCTTCACTTAAAAAGCATATCTAATTTTAAAATAAAACAGATGACATAAAATACTTTTTATCTTTCTAAAATAATAATTGTGTAAATTGTGACTGCATGTGCCTAAACAGCCTTCTTATGGTTTCCCACAGATTTTGGTCAGGTCTCAAAAGAATGGCATTTTTTTCCCTAATGTTTTAAAAGTATTAACTTCCTTTCAAACATTCTTTAACCTTTAATGTTTTGTAACTTGATGAAAAGGTCACTTTGTTCAGAGTGGATGCATCTGCTCCCTAATTGTTCTAATATCAGGCAGAGCTCCGTCTTAACACTAAATCCTTTTATAAGGATTTTTTTTCCTTAATATACTATTGTTAAAGTTACCTTGAGCAATTGTTTTAGAGGCAGAGAACTATAGACCAAAGGATGCTCACACTTTATTTAATTTCACCAACTTCAGATGTTTAGAGGTGCACTCAGCAGATGACACTAGCTGAGCTCTGTGGAGAATAACCTGAACAGTTTCACCTCTTCCTATTTGTAGGGGCCTCAGGCAGAGGAGAAATAGAATAGCTGAATTTACACACCAAGCTGCACAACGAAGTAGCCCAAAATACTAATTAATAATACTTTCTACCTTTTTCTGAGTATCCCAAAGAACTGGGCAAGAAAACAGAGACAAACATGTGTTAAGATGCATCTAAGAGCAGAGCAAGGCCAGAGACCCAGAAGTCATTACATGGTGGTGTGTCAAGAATCAGACTCGAAGAATCAAGAATCAGACTTTTATGTTACTTACTGCGAAGACAGTAGGTTTTCAGCACCTTTATTTTATTTTTTTTTTTTTTAAGTCAGAAACACTGGTATTTTGAATCCAAGTATTTAGTCAGTGTTGATGTAGAGAACTCACATTCATTCTCATGTAGAGAAACTAGTTCCCACCATGGGGCAGGTTCTGGCTGTAGACACGCGGGCCAATGTCACCTGCATCTCTGGTACCTGGTGCAAAGAACACAGTGATACCTCACCACGTGTCTGAGATCAGAAAGAAAACTTTAAATTGATACTGTTAATTCACCTAAAATACAGCAGGATTTTCCTATTCTTACACAATTCAAACAACCAGAGAATATGCTTAATTAAGATCTGGCTATACTTTTTTTTTTTTTTTTTTTTTTTTAAGATTGAAAAAAATAAAGCTGAAGGAATAAGCTAATTAAATTGCTTAGTATTCAAATATATATGTATTTTTTAATAACACACTTTTCTAGCCAGGCCAGTCCCTTGAGGACCTGTTCCTCATTTGTACGGGGGTCCCCACTGGGAGTTAAAAGGAGGTGATCTTACAAGAAGAAAATATATTCTGAAAGAGGAGCCATACAAAGATAACCTTGCATTACATATATCAGTATGGAGGCTGGGGTATGTATTCCAATGATGCAAATCTTCCCCTGCAATAATTTGCTCGTTAGTGTTAACAAAAACTCAGCTACAGATGTCTATGTATTTGTTCTTGTATTTTTCATCACGCTAATGCTTTTAACTAAAATTATTTTTAAAAATTGCTTTATTTAATGATTTTAAAGGTCACTTCTCTTCCTTCCCATATGCAAATCCTATTAATAGTAGAGGTTTGATATTAATGGGAGCTAATAGAATAGATGCTCCCTTCCCACAGGAACCCCACAAGAGAACAAAATAATCTCAAGATAATTTTGCTCAAGTTGTTGCTTCTTTTTCCCTGCCTCGAGTAATCACATATCAGGGTAGGAGTCCCTTGGGATCACGGCCCGAAAGAGGAGGCAATGGGATGATCTGCATGGGGCCTCAGACCTCAGGGGGCAGGATGAGCACCCGAGGGCACGTGATCTGGGCCCCTTTGGAAGGCTGATGTTCCCCACCTGGGAGAGCCCAGCAGTTACCTGGAGAGCACAGGGGCTCACAGGGCTGGAAACAAACTTAGCACTTCTCTCGCTCCATTTCTGCTAGTAATGCAGCAAATTCTTGCTATTTTCTTGCTAAAATAGTGCGAGTTGTCTGCCTGCAAAGGGGCAGGTGGACCCTGCTCCCCTCTGCCCTGCAGGAGAAAGATCCCCATGCTCATGAGGGAGAGACAAACCCATCTAGCCCCAGTTCATACAGTAAGGAAAATTATCCACCATATTTTTTCAAGCTGATGACTCCAGATACCAAGCAGCAAAACGTTACTGGTCCAGACCAGGCTCATCCTCAATGAGGAGTGAGGAATAGTCCATAGAAGCAAGATGAAGGCCAACCTCCAGCACTGGTCCTGCAGACTGGCCTTAATTGCAACCCAAAGTAACGTGATTAAAAGGGGAGGAGAAAGGGAAGAGCCACAGATGGTGGTGATTTAGCTCGCATTTATGGGCAGTAACACAGTGCCCCTAAGCACCAGGCACTCCTGTGAGGAAACCATCCCAACCGTTACCACTCTCCCTCTCCTGGCTTTTACCCCTGAGCTGAACAAGCCACTGAACAAATGAAGTATCCCCAAATACTCGTCTCTCAACTTCTGCTTTAGTGATATTAGTCCAGTTCACTTCCAGTGTTTAGTCTTTGATGGTCTCTTTACCATTTTAAAATATCTGAATACCCTTCCAAAACTGGTAACATCTTAGTTTTCTAGGGAAAACATTTTTGTTTCTGTAGGTTGAATTTATTCTTCCACACGATTACCAAAGATTTTTTTCTTTGTAAATTCCTAAACCTGGAAATCGGTTTTATCTTTTGAAAATGCTCCACGTTAAAATTACAAAGATACCTGCCAACACAAGCCTGACACCTTTACCACCACCAGGCTAAAGCAAACCCTGGCGCTGGCCCCACTGACTCCAGCTCCGCTAGCGGGAACGCGGCTCGGTGCGTCCCCGGCAAAACGAGCGCCCAGCAGGAGCCAGCGGAGCACACGGCGATGTCTGCTGGGAATGGGTGGTGAGGCCACCAGGGTTTTGCTTCATCAGTATTTTAACTTATTGCTTTCACAAAAATATACCTGGCTGGAGCCTTTTTCTGCAGGCAGAGGCGGAGTGGGGTCTGGGCTGGTGCACAGATGTCCCAGCCTCGCAGGTGGGATGTGAGAGACACCCTAGGGAATGGTGGCCCCTTGCAGAGACGCAGTTCCCGGCTCCTTCAGATGGGAGCAGAGCGCAGCGCGTCGCAGCACGGTGACGCGGGGGTCACCTTTCCCTTCACTGCCCCGGTGCGGCCGCAGATTTGGAGGGTGGAAGCTGCGTGGACCAGCGGCACCGCGTCTCGGAGGCAGCTCGGCCTCGTCACGGGCCCGCGGGTTTGGGCATCGGCTGATGCACACTCACACCTCCCTTGGACTTCTGTGCAAATACGAACGCATAGAATTATGTCTAGCATGTGAAGGGGCGCGTGCTGAAATGAGGGCGCGCAGCTCCTGTTTGGGAGCGGGGAAGTGCCAGTGTGACGAGCCTCGTGTTTCCAGCCCCAGAACCGACCGCTGTAATTGCCCCAGTACATTACGGGCTTGAAGGGTTTGCGTTTTTACAAAACATTCAGAAAATCACTGCGACAAGCAGGACTTCGGACTCAATGGAACAATACACCTATCTTGGAGCAAACCTGCGCTCCCTGCGTTCACAATCGCTTTCAGCATTCGGGACTCTAATGAGCATACTGGGTTTCATACCTATGAGCATTTCATGTTACTTTTTTTCCTGACATAAACAACGCTACATTTCCATTTCAAGCAAAACGGGCTCCCGGCGTTATTCTCTGAAGCCCCCAAACAGACATCGCGGGCTCCTTAGACCGGGCAGCCTCTCCAGCGAGCGCGGCCGCGAAGGGACGACGTCCTCGAGCGCCGCTGATCGGAGCAGGAGCTCACGAAGCAGAGAGGCCCCGGGCAGCGCGTGCTGCTCGCCGGGCCGGGTGCCGCGTGCCCGGCGCGCAGGGTTAATCGCTGCCGCCGTTCGCAGCCATCGGCGCTCCCGGGGGAGCCGTAGCAATAGACTCCGGCGTGCAAGACGAGGTCAGCGCTGCTGCGGGGGGTCAGCGGGCCAGGCAGCGCCGGCCCCGAGGACGCACAGGTGCCCAGAGGGCCTTTGGCGGTGACGGCAGCGCGCCGATCGCGAGGGGCCGCGAGCTGCGTGGGAACGCGTAACCTTCCACGGGAGACTTGGCTGCGGCAGGCGGCGCGGAGCGCCAGGGCCGGATCCCACGTAAATCGTTCCGTCTCGTCATTTAAACCGCTCATGTGAGCAAAGTGAGCAGAATTGGACTTTAACATTTTATTAATATTTATCTTCTGTGCAACAGGAGACCCAAATAATCAAATAAGCAAAACTTCAATCCTCAAATGCAGCTTTAATCTTAAAATTGGTTAGCTTATCAGAGGGGTAACGTTTATGTTCAGAGACAGGCTGCTAGGAGCCATCAGCTGAAATGGAAGCCACTAAGTGAAGGGATGTAAGTTTATGGGGCAGGGTTGTCCATATTTATAGGTTTTGCTCAACCCATATTTCTGTTTTTATATGCATGTGTCAAAAATTAATATACAGCAAACTTCACCAACAATTTTAAGAGAGCCTAAAATATAATAAAATCAATAAATGATGTTCTGGCATAAATGTTTCTGTAGCTGAGGGTGGTCAGGTTCAAAGGGCAACATCTGACCATTTCTCTTTCCCACCCTGCTGCGGAGTAAGACCCTCCTCTCAACTTCAAATCACTGGGGAGAGGGTAATTTAAGCTATACTTGATGTACCCTATACATCACTGTCTGCAGGACCAGGTTTAAAATTAAACTCTGATGTACAAAGTTAAACAAAAATGAGATAAAAATTGGCAGGGGTTGAAGAGGGTCAAAGTAGTCAAAACACAAGGTAGACTATTGCTTCTTTTGATTTATGTTATTCTGTTCACTAAAAAAAAATAAAATTATAGCTCTCATGGAGACTTTTTTTCATTGAGAATAACACATTCCTAATTTGTCTTCTATAGACTTGCAGGACATTTGCTCTGGGAGTTGGAAGCATTTATTTATTTATTTATTTTGGCAAGGGGAGAATATCATCAACTTCTGGCAGAATATTCAAATTATCATTAGATACGACCTTTGTCACTCAACAGCAAGAGAAAGAGAATGGTATTTCACTTTCCATTAATGGTTATCTAATAATGCATGTCCATAAAGCCTTATACTTGCATAGAGTTTTGCTTTCAGGGAACTCTTTAAAGCACAAACTATATATTATAGCTGCATATGGCAGCAGAAAGAAATAGTCCAGTGAATGTTTCCTTTTGCATGTAGTACTCACGCATAATGCAGTTACCTCCAGAAAATTAGTACAGGAAAGATGCCAAACAGAGGATTCTTTTGAAATCAATTCAAGAAAATCCTTGCAGGAAGCTAATTTTTTATGCTGTGGTCAAGTTTTCTTTGTATTGCCATTTACATGGTTAGTGTGTGGACTGCAGGCAAAATAATTTGGAATTGTAATTTTTATTTTCTGTAATATAATAATGAAATCAACTACTATCCAACGGAATCAAACGAATTTTTCTGTGCTACTCCGGCAGGAGGACTTCTACTGGCTAAGCTGCCATGCTAATAAGAAAACAAAGAAAAATCAAGTCCCTAGAAGGCTAGCAAATAAAGAATCCTTATTTTAAACATAAAGGTTGACATGTAAAGATTTTGAAATCTTTTAAAAACTGATTAAGCAAGTTATTTCTGAAGGTGTTTAATTTTAGAGCAGGCTGAAGTTAGGCACGTTCTTAAGTCTTGGTCTGTATTAGGGCATGAGAAACAAAAGGGATCAAACTCCTCAAAACACCTGAACTTGATTTGAAGTCTAACACAAAAAAAAGCCTTCTGCTGTCCAGACAAATATAAAAATGATGTTTTTATAGTAGTGTTTCATTAATATTGACAATGAAGATTCTTTATTGCTAATTTAGGTAGAACCTTCCTGCCAATTAATATGCAGATTTCAGTCTTTCATTTTTCAAACAAAAGTCTGAGCAATGCACTGTGCAAAATGCACTTTTTTATACATGTGATTTTATAGCTCTGGCTGCATATTTCCTTTTAATATATATATTTTGGCAAACAATTTATACGGTATTTTTTTTTCCACGGACATCTGTTTGGAAAGATGAAAGTGAAATAGGCATACCAACAGCAAATTGTTTTAATAGGAATGGCAAGCAAAGATATGGATGAAATATTAGAATGACTCCATAATTTGGGCTCTACAGTGCTCAAACTTCTGGATTTAACAGCTGGGCAGTTCTTTTTTTCCACTACTGATTGAGGCTTTTTCAAGCATCTATTAATACTGTATTTTGTAAAGCTTTTTTGCATGTACTTGGCAACTATAGCATGTTTTATTTAACAAAGAACAGAGAGAGCAGCTAGTTGATTATGAAATTATCATCCAATTTTTTTATACGTCCAAAACATTTGGGGAATCAGGAAGACGGTGAATTAAGGAGGTAGTCAGAAAAGTCGCAAAGGAAGCGCCACAGCACTCGCAAAAGATGAAAAAGGCATAAGAGCCCGTAGGGTTTGAGACTTAGGGTTCAGTACCCAGGAGCTGCTCTGAGGCCAGCAGCTACTCAGAAAACGGGTGAAGAAAAAAGCCATGAAAAAAAAAAGCAGGAGGAGATAATCAGCTGCTAGAAACACAAGTAACCCTTTAAAACCACAGGCCTGACACAAGTGATGCCTTCCACTGATTTAGTCATGTGGCAATTGAGAGGAGCTGGGCATAGAAGATGAACTGATGGATTCCTGCGTGCACCAAGCTGTTGATTACAGGTAACTGAGTCATTTTGCCGCCCTTATTCCAGGTATATTGCTGTACACAGTCACCCCAGGCTCGGATGTGTCACGGCGCCTAAGCATGCTGGTTCGGGAAGGGCCCGATTCACAGCTCATCAAAACCAATGCAAAGATTTACACTCGGAGTTCCTTGGAGTTTGGGATTAGGCCTTTGCCACCCACCTGGCTATGAGAGATTTCCATTTCAGCACAGCTGCAAGATGCAGTCCCTTCCACTACCTTGCAGTGTCCATTTTTAGTGCCTAGCAGTTCTGCAGAGTGAAATCTACCCATCGACATGTGCAAGGCCTCTGTGCTATATATATATAAATGACATTTCTGCAATCCCTATTTTTCCCAAGAAAAGCAGCCACATCAGATTTTTCTTCTGAGAGTGCTGAGGTTTACGTTGCCGCACTCGGGCGCTTGCATAGAACCGTGCATCGAGCAACAGTGAGGAACCGAGTTCATAACTTAATTAAAGCCCTGAGAGTAATTAATATTCACGCAGTGAAACTCACAGTTTGCAGAGGTCCAGTCAAAGGCCTAAGTGCCATCTAAGTCCAGCTTATTCCCCAAGGCACATCTGAACTGAATTGGGCCCTATTTTATTAAATTATAATAGAAAGACTGCCATGTCAAGTATACTGATGCTGAAAGACCCAACCCCACCAGACCTCACACGGATAAGTAATCATCACGTATGCTAATAGCGCATTTGACTTCGGTGGGCTGACACATGAGGATGGACTCCTTACTTGACTAAGATTAGTCAGAACAGGCGTGTTCCACAGAACAAATGACTTATAAATACCCAGGCGCAGCAAAGTGCTGACTCCCCTCAGTGACGGCTGCGAGGGTGAACGAAGGGCAGGAGATGATCTTTAGAAAACTAGCTGAGCACTGTTAGTGAACGGGTGACAGTTTTGCAGATTTCTCACTAACAAACCCAGGCTTGGCCTCCTCACTTATGTGCTTCTCCCCGCTGGGTTTCTGTCCTGCTTTTGTTTTCTTTTGCCATCATCCAACAATTCATGGTTTTCTATTTTTACTCTTTCTTCTTCAATGCTTGCAAGTGAATTTAGTGTTTTTGAAAGGTGTTCGAGCAACAGCTACAAAGGCACACGTGCTCCCGCTTAACGGCAGAGCAGACGCCGGGGCAGCATCTCCGCCGTGCCCACCGGTGTCCCTGCCCCGGCTCCCGGGGACCCGCGCAGTCTCTGTGCTCATTTAGTCTTTGCCTTCTCCCTTCACAGCTGACAATAAGGGCATCGCACGGGGCACGCTGTTGCGGGGAGTCTGCCTGATAAAATGCCTCGCCGTTAGGGCTTCTGTTTAAAACAATTTCGTTTCAGGCGGGTCACAGAAACAATCAGATTTTTGGCCCCTACGCTCTGCAACACATTTGTACCAGCATCCTAGAGAGGAAAACTTTGTGCCTCACCTGCCTTCATTTCACCCGTTCAGTCTGGAATTCTTTGTGTCCCAGCTTTTCTTTTCTATTTATTTATAGTATTAGTAGTATTCCTAAATGAGCATTTTCCTGTTTCTTCAGGGCTTCTAGTGCAGCTCCAGTGATTCTTCTGTACATGAGTGCATGTCTGTGTCTTTTGCCAATCACATGTGTGAAATAAAAATAATAGTGAAAATGCCCTGATTTCTGCAACTTTCTTTTCACTACAGTGTAAAGCACTGAAAGCAAAAACAGTTTCCTAAAGAACCCTTCCATAGCAGGCCCTTGAACAAGATGACTGTTTCTAATAAGCAACAGCTGTCGTTGTGGTTTTACTAGTCAAATGATTCATGTCTTTTGCTCAGAAATGATAAGTGGAACAAATGTTTACTTAGATATGTAACAGAGGAACAATTGAAAAATAGTAGACTGTCAAACAGAAATATTTCCCTGTTATCTGATCTTTAACAATTAGTCTGAACTGGGTTTTAGTCACTAGGCAGTGTTGCAGTGGAGCAGTCAGGATGGCAGAGAGTTCAGCTGGGTCTGCCAAATGTGCAGGACTCTGGTTTTTAGGAGATACCAGCACTCACCTCTGCAAACTGCCGCCTCTCGCCCCCTTTGCTGCTCTTGCCTTCGTTCACCTCCGAAAGGAGGACCATGAACTTACCATATCTGCTTAGTTCCTGGGGATTTCTCTGATGTCTTCAGGAATATGGGTTGCTCGGCTGCTTGGAGTTGAGTGAAGACCCTCCTGTGGCTCCTGTCTCCCCAGGATGCTATAGGGGGTACCAGCAAGTATCGCTGACTTACCTGGGCTTTTATTGATGCTTGCCAATAGATGAGGATCTAAATGCACGCTTATTTTGTGTAGATTCTGGACTCCGCAACTTCTTCTAATCTTTCTCTCAAATTTCTCTGCCTGATGCTGCACTGTGTCATGTAGAAGGGCACTGTTTCCCCCCTGTTATCAGGCTTCAGAGATGAACATCCTTTTATTGCATGTTTCTGTATTGTCTGGTTCAACGAGACCCCCGTTTCAACAGAAGCCTGTAAGTATCACCGAAATATAAATGGATAATAATTAAAAGATGATTTTTGACATTTCATATTCTGGTGAGTGAAATAAAACATGCACTAAAGTCTCCTAAAGTGTAACCAAGAGATCAAACGATAAAATTCTTCCAGCAACAAAGAGTTGACACAAATTTCAGGAGATTAAACTGAATCAACTCAACGGAGGCTTGCTCTGGTGGCTTATTCCTATAAAGTATATGAGAAAAGTAAGTGAGATGATCAAATTACCCTCGCAGCATGGGTCTGACACGGCTGCAGCCTCGCGGGGCTGCCGGAGGACCGAGCAGGTGTGTTGTCTAATTACACCCTGCGCCGGCGAGGACGGGCCGAGCTTCCCGCTCGCTTCCCGGGCGGAGGGAAGGTGTCACCAGCCATCAGCAGCCGGCGCGCAGAGCAAGGACAAGGCACCTGAGCGCAGGAGGAGGAGGAGGAAGGAGCAGAGCCACAGTCCTGCTCGGATTTTACAAATATATGTATGTCCCCAGCCCGGGCCGCCCCAACACCACTTGTCTTAGTCATTTCACGTGTCTGAGTAACTCCTCCTTTTGGTTAGCCACACAAAATTCTTTTTTTTTAACATTTTCCCTTTTATAACCATAGTGAGATATCTGGCTAAACATAACGATTTATTTGTTTATTAATTAATCAACAACAGGCACGCTAGGAGCTACAGTGCGAGCAGTCCCACATATAGGTTTTTATCCCAAGGGAAATATACATCTTTTTTTTCAAGAGCATAAATGGACATTTCTATAAATTGCCACTACTTGGGTGCTTGTAATATGCAATATTATTCATCTTTGTATTCCAGGTGAATCCAGACTAGACTACCAGCCTCTAGGGGAGTCTGCTTCATATAATTATCAGTATTCAAAGAATGATTGTAGATGTTGTAGCTTAACAGCAGGTGAATGGTCCTTATCTGAATATTAAATAAAGTGCAACTGGATTTCAGGTTGTCTCTGACTAAATGTTTGCAAAGTCATTAGTGAAAGCATGTGGCTATAATCCCCACCACTCTTCTTACAGACAACTTCCACTTTTGTTTTTAATTCCGTTCCAGGGCGAATAGCTCATTTCCCTCCTTTCTTACACGTACACTCCTGCCCATTGGTTGGGCTACAAGCAGAGAAGCTGCCTGGAAGCAGGACCTACACATTTTTTTTTTATGACAAACAACAAAAGAAACCTAGAGAAGAGCACGAGAGTGATTTATTATTTCCTCTAAGGACTCTCAGAGCACTGAATGCGAGGAAAAGGCTCTCAGTAAACTACTCCTTCATCCTCCCAAGTTCTGGGCACTTCCATTCTGTATTTGGCTTCCTCATTGCACGAGCCAAGTGCTGCTTTATGTATTTATTTAGCAAAAGCCCTTTATTTCTGTTTTAGAATGGCAGAGGGTTTAAATATACTTAAAAACCATTTTAACAGCTTGTTAGGGGATGATATGTGAATAGAGTAGATACGAGTTAAGAGGAAATTAATAGAAAGAAAGGAAAAGATGAACCCCCCACTGCGGAGGAGAAGGAAGCCAAGCAGAGGCAGGATCCGGAGTTACCGGAGTTCAGAGCGGAGGAGCCGCTGCGGGATCCAGCGCCAGCCTTGGAGGTACCACTGGGTCATGGAGAGCCCGGCGCATCCCTCATCCCACTGCAGCCACTTTTAAGGGACCAGGTTTAAGGGGCTCCATTATACCTGCTGCATCAGAGGGAGCACGAAAGAGAGATTTTTCCAGCAAGAGGGCACTGATGGGTATTTTTTATGTTTAAAAACATTCTGAAACAAATAACAATTCAACAGTGAATTGCAGGTCTGCTCATTTTCCCTAATGCCCTTCCCTTTTGCCCTCCCCCACACGACCCCTTTCCAGCCCTGCTATGTAATATCATAATGTCACCTGTGGTAACTCCGTGCTGTGTGGGGCGCAGGGCGATGCCCCGGGGCCGAGCGCGCTCCATCCCGCTCCTCACCCACGCGGGACATCCCTGCCTCTCCACCTCTCCGACTTTGCTCCTAGGGACAGGGACAGCGGCCGGTCCCACAGGCTGCTCCACATGCTCCATCCATGCTGCAGCTGCCGGTGACATTGGAAGGAGCCTCAAGCGGCGCTTTCCAGTCCCAAATTCCTAAGTTTGCTTAAATGTGTACAGTGTTTACAGCATCGGTAGTGATCTTCCTGTTTCTGTAGCGTTGAAAAGGAAAGCAGGCCAAACAAATAGTCCTTTCTGCTGGGTTTCTTCTGAAGGGAAGGGCTCTCTGTCATTGAGGCGGCAGCTTTTTCCAAGGACTCCCTCCTCCAGGACCGAACAGAACAAAACACAGAAATTCACAACTTTTCTGTACTTCACATTCTTATACATCAAAAAAGTTTCAGTCAAAACTGTTCTGCACAGGTCAGCCCAGAAACTAATGTTCTCATTCTTGCTCCAGTGTAAGTCAGCTGCAGCCTCTGCTATTAGTTCTAACTGGGCCATACACTCATCTATTTTCTATTGATGCTATTTAGCAACACTTGAACCCATGTTATTTGTATTCATTTATATTTTTACAACCCCCTGAAGCACTTACACGTCTCCCAGTTTAAATATAAGCCCTTTAACAGGCCGTCTTCACTTAGAAGTCAATAGCCAAATCCCATGCCATCTGAAGCCAGTGGAAATTTTGACATTTATTTAAATGGTGAAATCATAATTTGGTTGCAAGTGTGCAGTAAAGGGGAAGATGATTTGCTTAGGGAGTGATGAGGGTTGGCTTTGTCCCTGTCATCAACCACATGCTGGCTGATTTAAGAATGAAACTTGGACGTGCTCACAGAGGCAATCAATCACCAGAGCGGATGCCCTCGCGCAGCCAGGCTAAGCAGTGGGACAAACATGGGAACGAAGTGGGAGAGCACACAAAAAGAAGGTCTTAGGAAGTCTGAGTCTCCCTTGGCTTTGTATCATGTCCCTACAAACTTGAGCAAGCAGCGAGCAAGCTCAGAGCATGGCTCTTCTGCAGTTGATTGATGAAGGTTGGACACTGCAGCCCTTATTCATAATTTTCACTCATTCTGGAGAGTTTTTTTGCATGTGGGAGGGCTAAACAATGGCTAGAACACATGCCAGCTCAGCCAAGTTTGCCAAAAACACTTCACATCCCATTTATGGACTTGCAGCCAGGTGCAACTTTCTACGACCCAATCTGAGACGAGCTGGAATAAGACCTGTAGTTTTGGTCTCCTGCGCAATCTGTGATTTGGCTGCAGGTAAATCCTCTCCAGCAAGCCAGACCTATTTTCAAGTACCCTGGTAAATACTGTAGTACACATTTTACTACCCTATAATACTTATATTAGGAATGTAATCATGTCTAAGCCTGTAGCACACAGCTGTTTGCCAGATTCCCGAGGGAAGAGGGGGAAGATGTAACCCGTGCTCTGGCTCTTGGTGCGGCCCCAGAGCACGACAAGGTGACTTGGTCTCTTCAGACAGGGGTTTTGCCCCCACAGGGAGAGCCACAGACACAGCCTCGTGTGAGAGCGGGTGCGAGCTTTGCAAATACACCCCCCACATTTTTTTTCAGTAAAGCAAAATGAAAAGCCACTTAAGAAATTTCCTCTGAATCTGGCCCCAGTATATAGTTCTGTGAGTTCAAAGCAACGGCGCTAACTTTATTGTTATTTGTGTTTGGATCAAAGAAAATTATGAAAATAAACATTAGACAGAATTATAATCAACGCTGGAAAAGAAATGTTTACTAAAGATTTTCTTCTGTGTTCTCCTACCAGCATTAATAATGTTTTCTTTCTCTAAAGTTTTCTTGCTTCCTTCAAAGAGATTGATTTCAGTGGAAAGAACAAACATATGCAAATAAACTGAATGATGTTATACCCCCTGCCCCTAGCCCCCAAACTGCATCAGATAATTCCATATTGTTAGTCTGCATTACATTTTTATCAGTTTTTTGTCTTAATCAGATATGAAGCTCTTGCAGTACATCTCTAGAACTGGGCTCTGACCCTGATGTGACTCTACAGCACAGAAGCAGCCTTAACCCCGCTGTAATCTAATAGCTCAAATTTAACGGATTTGTTTTTTCAGTGGAAATAATGGCTTCCTGTCACAAAACAGAGCCCCAGATTACATATCTGATAAATGGCCTTGGTATGATTTCTCATGTAACACACAATTAACAGTGTTTTTCATAAGATTTCATGGTTTACAGATTTGGTGAAAGCATTAATAAGTTCATTACTATGTATTTTCTTCTTAAAAAAAGGAAAAAAGAGAATTAACATTTCCGCTAGTGCTTTAAAAACAAAATAGATAGAAAGAGCTCACCTATCTTTTGCACTGTTAATTCAGCATCCAAACACTATATTGAAATTATCACCAATGAGTACTGATGTATTTTTTTGTCATGAGGCATATAATTATAATTGATAACCGAAAATGTAAATAGGGTAATTTTGATTTTATAAGGTACCACCCATACAGATACTGAACATTTCCACATTATAGCTATAAGCATTTTTTGTCATGCCATAATCCCCTAAACATTATCAACTAACTAATAAGTGAGCAGTATGTAAGGAGATGTGCAGCTGGGGGTGGGGGCAGTTTATTAGCCCCACTTTGCTGCAGAAGGTGCAGCTGGTGCTGCCCTCGCTGGGGATGCTCAGCCCACTCAGTCCCTGGCCCTGCATCACGATGTGCCACCAAGTCCCAGCATCCACAATGAGGTAATCAGCACCTTGTAGTTCATTGGTGTGAATGCTGGTCAGATGGCCTGTATTTTATTAACAGAAAGAGGGTCACAAGTCAAATACATGCTTGGGGTCAGTGAGCAAATACAAAAGAAGATTAGAGGAACAAAAGAACGTGACTGGAGGGGTAAAATCCCACTGGGGGTTAATCGAGCAGAAATGTATCAAAGAATGTAAAATACCCTTTCTTTTGTTATTCATCATACAGGACGCAGTTCCTATATCCTGCTGGTTTCGGCTAGATACAGCATCATCTCCCGAATGCTATCTTTTAATGATCTCTTTGTGAATAGCCTTACGGAGGGACTTCCGATACTACTGCTACTGCCACTACTAAAATAATAATAATAATTAAAAACAGCTAGCAGAAGGATATGGACTACAAGAATTTGCTTCACTTACTATCCTGTTATGCAAAGACGCTCTATAAAAACACATAAAAAATAGCATACAATGTCACTTTTCTGGGATTCTCTTCTGCCTTGAGGAAAAAATACTGGAGCAAGAATTAACTTCACAATTATTCAGATTTAGGTCCCTCTTGCAAATCAAATGAATTAATAAAAATATATCTTAAGAGATGGCAATATATTGCTATAGTTTTAATTTTTCTAAGAAATATTATCCTTTCAAGACAGAAAAACAAAACAGGATCTAGCGTGCCTGATTTGCACAGTAAGTCCTGGACTTGGTAGGGCCCAAATGGCAGCAGTCAAGAAAAATCATAGGGTACTTACCAAGTGGCAGCTGATTTTCCCTTCTGATACATGTTCGTCGCTCTTTCTATGACAACAAGCAGAATATTCTGCCTTATTTAAACTATGCACATTTGTCTAATTCTTTAAAATCCCAGCAGTGGAAAGATTCCCTTTTCATCAATTTCCATTTATTATGCTGGTAGCTACATATTGTAACCCGAATTCTTCTCTCCATGTATACTGCACATATATAGACTTTATGTTTGCACACTTCATATGGAAAGCATATTTCAAAACTATTGTATTACCGTGTGCCAGAATATTGTCGCTGAGGGAATGCAGACACATGTTATCAAAAGTACAGTACAAAGCAAGGGAGTGAGAGCAAGGGAGCTCTACGACTGTGACTGTGCGCCAGGATCAGTGTGCAATGCTCCTCTTAAGGGGTGTGCATTCTCCAAAAAGCAAGCAATATCTCCTTATTCAAGGTTGGAATAAATGCCCTTTGAAAGGAAAATTGGGATTTCTGTCACTGATGTCAGGATGAGCTAAGCCAAGCCCAGAGACCAAAAATCTTTAAGTTGCAGAGAGAGCCTGCACATACAGGGAAACCGTATGGCCAGATGCAAACCGTGGGGCGCTGCGGAAGGTGTCATGGGCAACGACACACTGCAAAGGCAGACATTTCCCCAAATGAAATTGAAGGCTCCCTTATTGATCTATTTATCTGTATCTATCTATGTATAGAAAGATGTATTCCCACGCAATCTAGTTTTACACATTACACTGTGTATATACATCTGCATCCCCATTCAGGAATACATGCATCTGCTCCTGTATCGTGCAGCAGAGTACATATTTAACTTAGATAAACTCAAAACTAAGTATGTGCTTAAGTGTCTCACCAGATCCGGACTAGACTGTGCTACATTTTGCAAGACCGAGCACAGAGCTGCGGGTGCTTTTTCCTCTTTGAGCACAGGGTACTGTGGCAGTGCACACATACTGCAGCTGACCTAAAATCCACAGCCATATAGCAGACACCGATAACAAGATTTCCTTTATGTAACTGCTCTTAAAAGTAGAAATGTCTCTCCTCCAACTATAGTGCCAGACTCTATTTACCCAGTGATCCAGATGTAATAAGGTCTTGTTACAAGCCGCAGATTTTAATAAGTTATTTATTTGTAAGTAAGTGGGTTTAAAAATCACAAATTTTAGAAATATTTCCTGGAAGATATGCTAACATTTCCTGCCCTTAAGGTTGTGTGCTCATTACATATCTTAGTGTTATTTAAAGGGTTTTTAGAAGAGATAAATGATCACAGAATGGATTTAGACGGCCTTATAAAACAGTAACAGGTATTTAATACATAAAGAAGCCCATACAAAAATGACAAACTCTTAAACCTACATTGACATGCAATTAATACACTTCTAAAAAGCTACAAGCTGAAAGTGTCTCTCCAAGATTTACATTTTTGCCATTTGATTACTTTCTGTGGAATGCAGTCCACTAAAACAGGGCATGCTGAACTCTTCTGCTAACTCAATACAGAAACACCATTAAAAAAAGTTAACTTTTCGATGATGTGGTCAAAATGTTAAAAAAAAATATATATATATTGCATCATGAAATACAATTACCTGTGCACTGTGTTACGTGGAAGGTACATACTACCTACTTTGGGCAGCAGTGCTGAGATGCACTGAGGTTTGCGTAATGCCAGCATGTCCTATTGCTACTTAACAGCTGGTGAATTAGAATTTTACTACTGTCACAACATATATATTGGGCTCTTCTAGTAAATTGATCACTCAAATAAAAAGAAATGAATGTTTTTGATCTGTAAAGAAGATGGGCAAAAAATAAGTCTGCTCATCTTAACTCTGCATTAGGGGAAAAAAAAATGAACTTTGATCTATCATATTGCAGAGCCGCTTGTATTTCAGCGGCAATTTATCTATTCTTTAATAGTCAAAGCTCCCAAGTAGCAAAAGCTTCTCAGGCTTCCTAATCTAATTGCTATTATTTTACATTTTTATTCCATATGACTTACTGTTCAGAAGCAAGGAAGCAGCACGGTTTCTTAACTCTTCTCTCTTTTATAAGACCTGAGGAAATGAAGACAAACAACACAGTTTTTGTCCTTCCCGCTGCTGCTGCGAGAGCCACCTCCGTGCATCCCGGTGCTTCCCATCTCACCCAACCACTTGTTCCAGGCACCGGCCCGGGATGCTCCGGAGGTGACAGCTCTGGTCCAGCGCTGGGCAGGACTTTGGCTCAGGGAGCTATTTGGGTGCCCCAGCCACCTCCATCTCCTGGGGGGGACACAGAAGGATCCTCTGTCCCCTCTCCTCATCAGGCCACGAGCTCCCTGGCCCCAGATACCATCCCAGTGCCTTTTGCTAACGGCATCTCCCTGTTCAAGCCCGACTCCACAGGGACCAGAGGATACCCGTCACCTTGCAGGCCTGGCTCAGCACTGCCTCTGAAATAAGCTTAAGCCTGGCTTGTTTTAAAAAAAAGTTTACCTTGGCAAGGCCAAGGAGCAGGGAGGAGCATTAGAGGCTGCAGATCTAAACTTGCATGTTGTTATTGCTAAACATTAAACCCTAGGGTCGGAATGCATAATTCCCACCGTCAGCCTCTCCGGCTCCACAACACATCAATGTATTTGCTAAATGGGAGCCGTACTCACATCGCATCTTATCATAATGTCGCAAAACCCATAAACTTACAAATCAGTTTTAAGGCAAAATACATGACAGCAAAATATAAGTACACAAAAACTACATTAAATATCAGTCTTCATTTGTCCTTACCACTTCAACTTACCTCTCAGTTCAAAACTACTCGCTGCAGTGCACAGCTTGAGATAGTCTAAGATCCATTTTAGAGTGGACTGAAATATAAATGACAGTTCGCACTACACATGAACATAGACAACTGTATAAAATATTTAAATAAAGACAGAAAAGAACAGAGGAAACCAACAGAGCCTTTGGCAGACCCAGCCTTTGGGAATTTAGCAGCTTGAGATTCATTGCAAATTTCATCTTTAATGTTATTTTTAGTTCAATATTTTGTAGCACTCAGAAGTAAATCTTTGTGTGCTGTCTCTCTTCCTGCTTGTGCTGCTTCCTTTTCTAATTTTTTTTTTTTTTAAGAAACCTAATGTATTTTCAATACAATTGATTTCTGACATGTTTGACATTATTTTTTAGAGTTACTCTGTTTCTTCATACAAGTCAGTGAAAACCATTGCATTGATGCTTCTTTTTAAGTGCTGGATATTGATTGCAATAATCGAATACAAACAAGATCCTGCAGCGGTCTTTGTTCCAGCCCACCTTGTGGTGCAGTAAATTCTCTTATTTTGCTTCCTGGATTAGGGTAAACGCCTTTATTAGCTTCTCACTGTTGCTCCAAACATTGCCACATCCCATGCAGTTTCAGGGCAGCTTGGGTTTTATCTGGGGAGCCGGGCTCTGTCTGCTCTTAAAGCAACCAGCCCAGAATGGTGTGCAACAGTGCGGGAGCAGGGATGCTGCTGAGGGGAGGTGCAGGTGAGGGCAGGAAGAGGAAACACCCGTCCTGCCTCGTACCATCTCTTCTCCCCTTGTGCACCAGGCGGGTTAAAATACGGTACACAAGGGAGCTCTGCGTGCAGCATCCCAGGCGGACAGGCCTGACCCCCCTCCCGCGGGGCTGCTCTCCTGCCATGTGAGCAACACGGTTACTGCCTTCATCTCTATCGGGGCAGGGACCACGGGCACCAAGAACCTGACAGCTCGGGCCTACAAATGCATCCTCAGCAGCTGCGGCAGCAGCACGACAGCTGCCACGCAGCAAACACCTATATCCGCTGCCATCCAATGGCAAACGCAAGATAGCAAGACAACAATGAATGAGAAACAATAATAGTTACCTCAGATACTGGGGAACTGGCAAGTGAACAGGAAAACTTACCAAAGTTTTTGAGAAATGATAAATTCACACCCTACTTCACCCCTTCATATCTTGCTGTGTGCACTCAGGTGTCTTGCCCAAACTCAAGAATGTCAATCCTACTTTGTCTTTAATGTTACTTGCCAGGCCATTCCCCTCCCTCCTGTTGTAGGGAGCTCAATAATGAGCATATTCCCCCATTGCTATAGTTATGTTCAACAGTTGTGCCGCAGACCATGACATTACCAGCAGATGATTTCATATGCCATGGAACAACAAGAGCTGTGTGACAGGAAAAGGGAACCATGCAGGAGGCACAAAGTAAGACTAAGGTTGCTTATCTGTGCAGCATGAACTACCCAATACTACTTTTGCTTTAATTAACTCCAATTTCATTAGGCTGAAGTTGGAATTGTGACTCATTATTGGAGAGAATGTGGAATTTTTCCTTGTTTTTTCTTTTTTTTTTTTTTTTTTTCCCATGGAGGAGCCAGGAAGAAGAGGCTCTCGCCAAGGATTTTGCCTCATCATAAGGCTTTAAGATGCAAGAAAGTTTCTTCATTTATAAAGGCTCATAGGGAACAATTATTCAACATTTTTCACAAACGCAAGGGCAAGGAGCCCTCAATTAAATGATGGGGCATCAGTCTGAAAACAAACAAAAAGTACTTTGTCCCCCCAGTGAGGAATGAAATTAAGAAATTCATGGCTGCAGGACTGTGTGGACATCAAAAGAGTAGATGGATGAGGAAACGGATTACATGAAGTCATGCAAGATAAACCCGTCAGGAGCTAACAAACACAGTGATCGAGATCCGACCTCCAAATCAAAGCACATAACATACCGATCCTCAGAGAAGGATACAATGGGAGGAGGATCGCTCTCCATGAGACCTTTTTCAGATGCATTTTCCCAAAGTGTTTGCCTCTGCTCACTGCCAGACACTGGGCAGACAGGACGTTTGGTCTGACTCAGGTGATCATATGTTCTGAACTTTTCAAAATCCTTACTCGTTTTGAGGCCTAATGTGTTAGCTTTTTTTATTCAATTTCAAATTCAAGACAAGATAACTAGAGGGAAAAAAAATGCCTGGAAAGAGTCACCCAAAGGGCAAAGGGAAGCAACACAAAAGCTGGAGACTCAAGAGTTCAGAATGTTTTCCATGGAGGTCATGTCTTGCCACCAACTTGTGATTCAGGATCTCATTTTGCACTAACAAAAATGCTTTCAATGGTTGCAAAATAAGCAACCAAGAACAAAAGGCATACAGAGTATACAGAAACCTGGCAGTAGCCACCTTCCCAAGCCCACTAAGAAACTGAAGCAAAAGAGCTGAGCATATTAAGCGTGTATGAGCATATTAAGCTGGAAGAGGTCTCTGCAGCACTGGAAGCACCTCTGGCCATCATTTTCACTGCATCAAAATGCTCGGCCTCTCCCCTCCAGACAGGGTCAGGATTTGAAAACTGAGCCTCCTCTAGCCTGTAGGATTCATAAACACCTGCTTCATTACCCCCACTTGATTATTACTCTAATGACAACCACAAGTCATGACCCGGCCTGATTTTGGCAGAATATATCAGTATTCTGCCAAAAACTACCATTCTGCCTTCCTCGTCATCACCTCCCATCCACCCACAGGTTATGGAACTGTGGGATGGTTGCCAGAGAAATGCAATAAAAAGTAGGAAATGACATATACAAATAAAATTCACTTACCTAAAAGCCCTACATGTCAGATGTTTTTGGGCAGCTTCCTCCCTAAATATCCACTTCTTTGCTTCCAGCACTTGCTTCTTCACTCTTAATTTCCTCTTCCATTTCCGCTCTTTTCCTTCACATGTTCTAGTTTCTGTCCTCTTTTTTTTTTTTATCTTCTATTTATACCTTACTTTTTTCTCTGTCTGAAAATGAACGCTTTCAATTTTTACCTTGATTTAGGGTCAGTAGAGCATTATGGTGTAATTTTAACAATTCTGCTTCTACTTCCCAATCTTTCTGCCTTCCCTTTTGCTGTTGTTACTGTCTATTTTGTTGTCTGACCTTCCCCATGGCAGCCAGCCCGCTGCTGCTGGTGCTCCGTCCTAGCCTCTCGCTGCAGCCCTTCTCCCTGCAGACCTCCTGTTGTGCCCTAACGCAGTGCAGCCTGAAAGGATCCAGATTTCCAGGCGGATTTGTTGGGCTTCTGAAGTTCTGATGGAGTGTAGAGGGCACAGTGAAGATGCAGGGTGATACTGAGCACCTCTGGCTGAAAGTTCCTGCATTCAGGTTCACGGCTGCAGGGACGTACCACGGAACGCAGCACTGTTCCTGCACGAGCACAACCCCTGCTGCTTAATTCTGCTCAAACCACTTATCCCCTCAGTCTATCCTCGGCCTTCAAAGTGCTGGAAGTCTTTGCCTATTGGGCATGCTTACAAGATCCATCCTTAAAACTTCAAATTTTCATCATCATTAAAAAAAAAATCATTAAAAAAAGATTTTAATACCCTTTTAACACAATTATCCACAATAATATAATTTGGGCAGGATTTTTTTTCTTTTTTTTAAACACATAAGCCATTTCGTGAAATACAATCAACAGTTCAAGCAACAAAACCAATTCCTATTTTGGGGACTTCTCTGCACTTATATTAATCATCAGAGTATTTCTAAGGATGAATTGTACAATATGGTTTTTTTTTCTACTCGTTCATAAGAGGTCATTCATTAAAGAAAATACTAGGAAATTATTTTCTGTGTCAGTGAACACAGGATGCCATCTGGGAGGTGAAGAAAAGAAATCAGACCAAAAAAAAAAAAAAAAAGATGAAAAACATGAAATTACTTGCACTTAGGGAAAGCAGACAAATACTTTGAATTTCCAGGTGCACTGGAGTGGCTGGAGCTCCTGGCACCTGGTTGGTGCAGGCAGTGGGTCAGCACCAGGTCAGCCCCGGGGCTGCACCCTGCTCTACTGCATCTCCATCACCATCCTCAGCCTTGGCTCTCCAGCCCCTTCATTTCCTCCCTTTCCCTATGACTGCTTTCAGCCTCCTTTACTCCAGGACTCATTTAACCTGCTCCTTAAAAAGGCAGTTAAGAAACACCTGTGACCAAAACCAGATGGGTTATAAGACGCCTCCCCACATAGGAGCTGCTACTTCTCCAAACCTAAACAATGATGCTGGTCTCTCTGGGACCAGGTAGATGGGTCCTGGTTGGAGGGACACGCACATCATCAGATAAGGAAATTGCCACGATGTTATCTTAACAACATTAAGATAAACATGCCCCTTCCGCCCCCCCTTTTTTTTTCTCCCTTAAATAAGACCCTTGTTTACCAAATGTACAGTTTTGGTTATGTCACTATAAAAATCAAGCAGCTGGTAATTCAGGCTTGATTAGCAGGTCTCCAGTTTTGATTAGTAAATTACTGTAGTAATCAAGGTTAATTCTCATTTCAGAGCTAGCTATGCCATAGATTTTATTTCTTCCAGAGAACTGAATTTTCCACTTTGGAGAAGGAATATTTCAATATATATTACAGTAATATCCAGAAACAGAAGAAATATCTAAAGGTTTTTGAAGGGTGCAGAACTAAAACTGTTGTGCTGTTCAAACAGGAAATGGTTAAACGTCCTAGGAATAAAATTTCAGGCTGCAATTTTGTAAAAGATTTTCACATAATATATGCAGAGATTGCACTGCTAATTCCTTTTACCTAGTGTTTCTATTTCTATCTTTAAAAATTGCTTTCTTTGGATCTTCATCTTTCATTTTAAAAGAAAAAAAAAAAGTATACTGAGAGGCTTAAAAAGAAGCCCAAGAGACCATTATTAGTAGAAAGATAAACAGTAGAATGGATTCTAACTGAGCCAGAAAACATCACTGAAGAATTTACATAAAATTTAGTTTTTAACCAAACATATTGCACAGACAGTTCCAGCTCATCTCATAATGAATATTTGAGCTTTTCAATGACCCACATGTCCCATAAGTGAGCAAGAGGCCCCAAAAGCCACCATTGCTATAGAAGAAGCACAATATTGAAAAATACTAGGAAGTCACTAGGGATTGTTTTCTATGAAACTTTTACTAAAGCTTTCATCTGCTAATCTTGTCATCAGCCATACAAATCTGTCAGGGATTTGGGGCTGGATAACAAACCTAAGTAAGATTTTTAATCAGGATATTATTACTAATTTCTATTCACAATTGTGCACCAGATTTTGCGTATCTGTCACACATTACTTTTGTATAATTTGGTGCAAAATTAATTAAAATAAATATGAAGTTTTGCTCCATCTACTGAGTACTTCATGCTTTTTCTCAGGTAGGAAGGCATAGACAATTTTAAGAAATGTGATATACCTTAATATTCCGCTTAAAATTTTAGAGAATAGTCTCCCAATAACAAGGGAATAATTGACAGAAGAAGTTAAAAATATATAAGAACAGAGACTTTACTGAGAATACGGTAACCACAAAATTCAACTTAATGCTACAAATTTCTTATGACCTGCAGATATTCTATGCAGATATTCTATATATTTTCTAGATAAACATGCTGTTCCTTTCTACAAAGGCTAAGAAGAAACCTGGCATTCACTCCTCTTTCTGTATATATGCTTCATTCCATCAGAGCAATTTTCCTATTCAGATATGAACACTTTATGCTCATAGAAACACAGGGAGTTGGGAGTTAGACCGGGATGGTCTTCTAATTTAGTACCAGTTTCTGACAATGGCAAACAGAAAATGCTTCAGAAGGTTTCTTCCTAGTGCTAGAAAGTCAATAGTTGTCTCATGGCCTGAAGCAAAGAGATCCTTATCCTGCCAAGTTTTTTTTCCTGCATGAGACAACCCTGGATATTTAACATTTGGTCTTATCTCCATGGCTCATTTATAGACCAGCATCTAATGACCTGAACACTGGCAGAAAGTGGAATGCAACCTGAGCTCTAAACACTTCTTTAATATTAACCTTTACCTAAAATAGTAATTAATTTGAGAAGAAACTATGCATACACAGAGGAGATTTAATAGTATCTCAAGGCCTGGTCTCACTCTCACACATAGGAAGCTCCACACTTTGCAGGCAAAGAGGAAAAAAACACTTTCAGGCAGAAAGCCTATAAAACAAACATAACTGGAAAAAGTGTGTGTACTTTTTCAGGTCTGTCTTATACATGTCAGACAAGTTTCACCTGGGGAAGGAAGGGCGGGAGGGGGCAATTACAACCAAGACATTACATTAATAGGGGAGTTTCACAGATTTTTGGCTCATCTCCAGTAATACAACAGCTCCTTGAATCTGGCAGATTTTACTCACTGCTTTTGCGCATGTTTTTATTTTTGGTTTTGGCTTTCCTCTCCCTTGCAGCTCTTCCAAGCTACATGGGAGGAAGTGCACAGCTGTCGCTCCTCAAGGAGCGGTGCAGGAGACAGTGGCCTCCGTAAGCACCTCTCCCACCAACAGTTATGATGCAGACATGCTAAAATAGCTCGAGATTCTTCCCAAGCTGCATTCCTGGCCAAACCGATTGCTTCTCCAAGATCTTTGTGAATTATAGCTAACAGTTTAGGGATATGGTCACAATATGGTTACAAGTATAGTTGAGAATATTAACAAAATTCTATATGAAACTAAAAACCACCATTCTCCTCTCCCTGCCATCCCCATCCCCAAAATGCTCTGTGTTGCTCAAGTGGGAGGCTAAAGCACAGAATGGGAAGTGAGTTTCCTCTAGGTCCCTTGAGCCAGCATCGGGTGGCATATAGCCGACTCCAGCGGTTATTCCCATCCTCTCCCTGCGAGCCATCAACGTGAAGGAAACACAGCCAACGAGCTGCTGCAACCTGGTTATCCCTGGCAGGACAGTAGTTTCTTAAAGCAGGCTGCCCTTGTGTACATGAGAGAAGTCATAAGGTTTCCAGAAAGATATTTAATTTAGCCGCAGGCATAGGACTGCACCACTGGATGTGATAGTGTCTATTTAAGGTGATTAATAATATGTTATGTTGCTTGTTTTGAATAAAGGCTATAGCCAACTTCTGCCCTGGCTCAAATCCCACTGAAGTCAATTGTTTAGCCTGAAAAATGGATTACAGGATATAGCTCTAATTTATGCATCAAAAAAAAAAAAAAAAAAAAAAAAAAAAAAAAAAGAAAGAAAGAAAACTGTAGAAGATTTTACTTTAGAAATAGCAACTCTTATTTATGTGCACTGCTGTAGTGCCTAAACCCAAGATTCTTCACTCAGGACAGTAGCCAAATCCATTGGAAACACATTCGTGGTCCCTACCCCAAAGAGTCTTTAATCTACGGAGAAGACAAGAGACAGCAAACAGATGGGGAGAGGGGCAGAAATGACAAGGTAACTGGGAGATAATTATGATCGCTATGCAGTCACAGCACATCAGCTGCTTAACCACTATCCATTTTTTTAAGGTGTCACAGCAGAGGAGAGTTTTAAGGGAGGATGTGAGGAAGGGCAAGTGCAATATTTTAGCAGATTTCTGTAGAGTGGACACTCATAGCAGAAAGCAGAAGGATGTGGTTGTGAATTGAAGAGCTGGGGACTGAGATCTGGTGGGAATGGTGGCTGCGCATCCATCTGTCAGGAGACACGGATGTGACGGGGGGTGAACAGACTAGGGAGAGCCTATGATGGACCTTAAAGCATCTGTAGGATGTTTTTAGCTGCCGTCGGTGTGCGGTTATCAGCCTGTGGAGCTGATGTGAAAGAATGATGAGGTCTATATCTGCAAAGAGGAGCTAGGGAGGAGCTCTAGGAAGAACTGGGCACAGAGCTTGAGAGAACAGTGCTAATGTGGCGGCTACAACTCCGAGTTTTTGCTTTGCCAAATCCTGCTGTTATGAGAGATATTCCCTGTAACCAAAAGTACTACCGAAACAGCCTATATCTGCTAAAGTCTAAGACTCTTCTCATGCATGAGCAAAATGTATGGCAAAATGAGAAAAACAGGTAAGAAAGAGAAGAGAAACTCCTTTTCAAAGGTTTTAGGCTTTGATTTTCAAAAAGTTAAAGGAATTATTTTAATTACTACTCTCCCAAGCTAGTACTTGAATAAGTAAATCCATGGAAACAAATCACTTTTGTGTGCCATCATGGGAATCATGTAAGTGAAAGTTAGGTACACAGTTACTTACGCATCTTTAGGGCAGGAGCAACTTTCTGAAAGCCTAACCATTTGCAATTCCAGCTTATTGGGAACAAGAACAATTATAGACAGGACAGTACATACACTACTGTAAAAAAACCTTGTATATTATGAGTATGTTTAGGTGGTATCTAAATTACTGCCAGAGCTCTGACCTTGATTACAAATGATCATAAAGTAAAGAATACTTTGAAGTGCCCCAAATTGTAGATCAAAATGCTTGTATAGTCATCACTTCAACTAAGATCCTGCCAAGGTTTTGTTGGCTAATAAAGACTGAAAATTAAATAGAAAACAGGCCTAGTAAAGAGAGGTCATGGCTGCTTTTTTAAATGCTTACAGTCCTTTAGGGCAGGATGTCTGAGCTGCTTTAATTGTTCAGAGTTTCACTTTCTGCCATGGGAGTTGCAAATGTGTCTCATACCGCCACAGTATAAACCCCCATTTAAACTTGATGGGTCCCTTTTCATTGGAGTTTTATTTTCCAGGCACTTTCCACTTCTGTGATATGCTCTTTTATAGGCAGTGCGAATAGATACGATGGAGATATTACTTATGCAAATGGCCAGGACTGAAATGTCCAGGTTTAGGAAAAAAAAACAAGAAAACTCTCCTCACTTTTAATTAACCTAATAATTTCAGTCTGATTACCGGAACTAGTTGTTCTGTTTTAGCTCTTTCTTCATGTCTAACCTGAGCTCTTTTCCTCATTTTATAATCAGCACCCATGACTGAACCGTGGATGCTCTTAACAAGCAACCCCAGCTCTGGGAGGACGAGGTGCTTCTGGACCTACCTGCTTCCACCGCACAAAGAGGTACAGCACAGGCAACCTGCGAATAAGTCTCCAGGTGTGTCCCATAGTGTACAAACACACACGCAGCCATACCGATGCCGAGCTAAGTTATCACACACCATCATGTGAGCAATGCTCCGTCATTTTTAGTAGGCTGCCCTTAGCCACACTAAGAACTGTTTCCAATGAGTCAAATTTATAGAAAGTCTTGAGCATCACTCAAAAGAAACACATTTGAAGACCATGTCCTCAAAAAATAAGCCAAATTTCTTCTTACGGAAAGTTGCAATCTACCTAGATTCAGAATGGTTTCTACATTTAAGTGAGAAAATCACTGTGCCTCAGCAGAAAGCACAACATTGGATGGTCTCTGATTCCTCTGCTTGTTTGCCATAAAGGAGCCAAAAGTTAAGGATTACAAAGGAGGTTACGACTGTTGTAGGTCTCAGTAAACAAAAGGTGGTTGTTAGAGGAAAACGAACCGTTGACTTTGACATTCGTGCAAAGGGTGTAAATGGAGGGGTAGAAGACGGGAAAGCTTGTGTCAATCTTATGCTAGCTGGGAAAACACTCAGCTGTTATTCATGCTAAATTAAACTTTTGGTTTGCAAAGGTTACCCTACACTAAAGTGCAGACTTCTCAGAACTAGCACAGAGATGGATTAAGCCTTTAATATTAAAGTCATGATTTTGTTTGGCAAAAGGCACTCTTCTGAGGAATGATAATGCAGCTGAAAATAGACATTAACCTGTATATCACAAAACAGCATCAGTTCTCTGCAAAATTCACATTGCTCCAAAAGATCCTGTTGCTAGTACATAACCTGAGATTGGGCCAGGTTCTGCTTTTAATTACATTGTTATGAATCTGGAGTAATAACATGGAAGTCCACTGAGCCAATCCAGATTCGTACTGGAAAAAGGCAAAGCACAATCTGGTATATTCCTAGTAATTCTTGTTGGACTAAACTCAAGGATTTTATATACTTAAAAAAAAATCTTTTAAAAAGTCACAAATGGAATAGTCCTATGATCCTTTCATTTTTCACTGTTCTATTTCTTTTCTCCTTCCCTGACATTATTCTTTCTCAGCCTCTGTACTTAAGCTATTCCCTCCTCTCCTTCCCATTCCTATTGTTACTTTTATGGCTTTGGGTGGGTGGTTAGCTGGCATTAGGAAGAAAAACCACACAGGAATATAGCCACATATAGTATTATCCAGAGCACCATGCCTCCTTCTCTTGGTTACCTCAATGTCATTATGAAACATGCTATATATTTATTATTTAAACAATATTAAACAGTATAAAAAGAACACTGTGTTTTCTTCTGAGGCTGTCATCTATTACAAAATCTTACAAACACAAAAAAAGGAGCACTTAAATGGGTACCTTAATTTCTTCGCTATTGAGAAGCTGTTACTATAACAAACAGCAGCAAGACTTTTAAATCAGGCCTGTGGAACAAGGCATTCCAGTGCCATTTTTGCATTACTGATTGCAGTTGATGTCATTTTCACAAAACAAAATTATAACCAAAATGGATATTTCAGGTCAAAGTGCTACAAAGACTATATAGATACATTTCCATCAATAAATCTGCCCTCTTCCTGCCCTGACACAGGCGTTCAACCCTTTGTGATTGACGTTTTTACCACTAAATTATACTATGTCTGCTTCTAGAAGAAATGTCTCCATTACAAAATTAGCTAACCATCAACATTACATAAAATAACTTCAACACGGTGTCATTTCACAAGAATATTGATTCTCACAGACTTACTGGATTAAATCCTGGTTTCCCATAAAAGGAGTAGCCATTATGTCTTTGGAAGACAGAAAAACATATATTACGGAACGATGTATACCGAGGTGATTAAAACTTCATTGCTGAGCTCACAGGCATAGGATTTTTTTCCTGTGGCAATATGAAATAAAGAAAATAGGCAAAATATTAATTTAAAATATACTGCAGAAGGAAAAGTCATGAACTCTTCTTCTGAATACTGACTATGCTAAATTTTTCTCAAGATCTTGTGCATGAAGCTTACCAATTTCATTTTGCTCAACTTCAGCACTAATACAGTTCCTTGTACTTCACGGGATGTTGTGAGAGGACTGTCACCTGAAAAGTGCTTTGAAGTCCTTAAATGAGCAATGTTATGTAAGAGCAAATCATGCACAGTTGTAGTTTATTCCTATATCAAAACTGCAGAAAGCAAAACTAATTAGAGGACAGATTTTTATCACCATCACTACTTCATTTTTATAGCGTTGCCTTATATTTAGCATTGAAATAATAATGGGCTAAACTCATTCTGGGCACAACTTCTGTGATTGTAATGAAATTACATTGGGGATAAATTTGACCCAGTTCTTTGTGACTGCACATCAATGAACTTCCTATGGGAGGAAATACCATCTCTATGGCCACAATCCACTCTTGGCAAGTGCAAAATTTGATGTTTCAGCTTGATTCCTTCAAATGCAGATGAAAAAAAGCCAGTGCTTTAATTAACTAAGACTCAGTAAAAGTCTAGTTGCATGCACTCTACTATTCTACAGCATCTAACGTGCCCAGGGCTGGTGGCATGGTCTGAGAGCAGAGCTAACGTGAGCAGCTGCCGCATGTTTTGCTTTTCACAAAGTACTTTTCATCTCTGCAGTGACTGGTCACCTTAAAACAAGCACCTTTAGAACATAGTGGGTCTGTCCCTCCCTTGCAGGGAAGAGCCAGGTGAGGTGTCAGATCCATGTGGTGAGCAGTAACGAGGGGTAAAAGACACGGGGAGAGCAGGAGGCTTTTGGAGAGGTACCTGCAGCGCTTTGCAATTGCAACGCCTGCAAACTGTGCCTTGCATGATCCTTGGGAAGCAGCTAGGAAGGAAAATCGCCATCCCCGCAGCGCAGGAAGGTGGTGGGCAACATGGCTGGGGCAGCAACGCCCTCTCCCTCCAGCCTGGGCAGTGGGTGCAGGAGAAAGAGCATCTCCTCCCGGGGAACGGCACAGCGGAGAGCCGGGCTCGGGAAGGATGCTCTGTCGCCATTCATCCCTGCCCATTAGGGCTTGAAGAGGACAATGTGACTAGGCTCTGCCCATTCAATCCTTTTTTGTTGGCACATTACTATTTTATCATTTTGATCTTCTCCTTACTGAAGATAAAAGACACCATGGGCGGGATTCATGAATGAGTACTGTTATTTATCGACCCAGGACTTTTTGAACATTTTTTCCCCTCTGATTCATGAACCACTTTTCCAGATTCGAAAAGCAGTTCATAAATCGTTCAGCGCCAGCAGAAATTAATAATAATGAGTCCATTTACATAAAAGGACTCATCCTGCCAGTTGCTGATAATGTTTGAAGCCAGAACCTTGCTGGAAAACAGGATTTTGCTGGCTATGCAGGAAATAATCTTTTGTTTATAAATTAATTAAAACATACTTTCCCCTCTGCTTTTAGTTCTGTTACAGGGACATTTTATTGAGGAAAATATTATGCACTTCCTTTTTTTATTTTTATTTTTTTTCTTTTTAAAAAATGCCCATAGTAGAAAGAGACATTTTTAGTAGGGTCAAAAGTCAGGTCAAGAGAGAACAATGTGTTTTGTTTTGTTTTTATTTGTGAAAGCTGTTGGGACCTGCATTTTACAAAGGTTTGTTTCAATACAGCCGGTCCTGTGTGTGCTTGCTCTCGCCTTCCCCATTTCATTCTGAGTTTCAAGATCAAGTGAACTGAAAATTTCAAGAAAAAATTCCCACATTTCCTCTGGACTCATGTCAAAAACATAAGTTTTGCATGATATTGATGCAAAGCCATAATCTGCCCCAGGTTTTTTTTTTCAGGGAAGAACCTGAATGAACATTTTCATAAAGCCTGTCAAGGGCTGGAAGCTGTGAACAGAAGTTGAATGCCAGTGCACACATGTGGTATGCATGCGTTTCATTATGTTTAAACTTTGGGAACGGTTCTCCTTTTCCCAAGACCGGATTTACACCATTTACTGTAACAGAGTTGCATCAGATTCATCCTGCGATCAGAAGGGAACCAAACTCTTGAAGCACGAGATTTCACAACACGCAGAGCCTAACTTAGTTGCAGGCTGTTGCTGCTAAGAGCAGCTTGCTCTCTCCTGGCCAAAGCCCTGTGGCTCCTGAGCATCTTCCCTACCCTTGTGCTGTTCATGGAGCCAAAATTTCTACATCTCCGCTCCGCTTCCCATCCCAGAGCCCAGGCTTACCAAGACGCACCGCAATAGTCACCACATTCTATGTTGCTCTTCGTATCCAGGCCCAGCTGTTCCTGGAGAAAGGGAAAATCCCTGTGTGCTCTGCTTTCCCAAGCACCACCCTCACGTCTGCGGGGAAGCAAACGCAATAGGCATACAGACATTTCACAGAAAAATTTGCCTAATTCTATCTCAGTGCTTTGGAAAAGAGTAAAGCAGTTGAGTGCCCAGTATGACCTGGAAAGAGTGGAAATTCTTAGTTGTTTATTTCTTTATGTACAGCACCATTAATGGAAATTATAATATGGGGTAAGATTTGCTGGTTTATTCAGTCTTTTAATGTTGGAGATTTGTTGTTTGCTATTTATTTATATTTAAGGGTGTTATCACAAAAGAAAGACAGAAACTGCAAATGTGCATTACTACTCAGATTTGTGTAAAAAGTATGGATATAATTTCAATAAGAAAGTTACATTAAAACACAACAACAAAAGGCCCGACTTGCCTGTTCCTACTTTTGCACTTAATTGGTGACATCTGGGTTTGTTGGGATTGAATGAAATTTTTATTTTGTGTTTTTGAGAAGGAAGACTTGGCTGACTATTTATCTTTATATGGTTTCATTTCCTCTCATGTCCCCGTCTCTATCAATTTACTATTTTAAGTCTTACATAGTAAGTATAAGGGAGCCAGAAAGGTTCTGCACAAAATTCGTTGGACCATTCTGAGCCCCATCACTTACCTGCAGCATGAACCTGGGCTGCTGCTTCACCTTTATGTCTTCATCTGGAAAACAGAGTTAACGGTGCAGCTTAAAAAAACTGGAGGAATGTTCACCAAAACCATCATATAAAGCCGGGTATTGCTCTTTAGCACACCTTCTCTTTCGTGTTAGAGAGATTTGTTTTTTCAGAAACAGCCGCTGGTAGGAAATTTTCTTTCCTTGTTGCCTTGCAGTTACTGACCCTGCTTACACACAAACCCACAAGCACAAGCTCCCATATGAGCTATATAAGCATCTGTGTAGCAAGAAGCGTAGCTCTTTTCCAGTCTACTTTACATACACTTGGGTAAATTTTACATTGCCAGAGTTATTGCCAGTTTATATCAGCGGTGTGTGGTCAGAACCAGACATCAGAGGTTTATCATGGCTCTATAAGTTACATTTTTCCTCCCCTTTATCAACCTTCAATAGATTTCACTAAAAGTCCATATGATTTGGAACAGAAAATGGAAACTGGAATCAAGCTTCCCAGCAGAAAATATCTGGGGAAGAGGAGGAAGTTCTGTCTGTGGCAGCAAAATGACATGCCAAGTAGACTGAAAGCAACATTTACAACATTAGGAGCCCACTTTCCACAGTGCATAAATTCAAGACAATGAAAACATGATGAATAAAGCATTGGGAGAGGTGATGGTGACAAGGACAGGAAAGGGGAGGGTTGTGGGAGCCTACGGATGCCCATGTTAAGCAAGACTGTGCTCACTGCTGGAGAGGAGACACAAATGGGGAAATAATCTAGGGCGAAGGTCCCTCAAAATCCCTTCCTGACATAAAGATGGTGCAGGAACCGGGGTTGCTGAGCACCTCCAAGGATTTGGCCTTCGACTGGAAAGCGTAATCCTAGAGGCTGTTGTATAATTCTGAATAAGCTTCAGGGGGGAAAAGAATCTGAGACAAGCTCTCAACCTTCATGACTGGTTCTAGTTTGGATTTTCAAGGCTATCTTCAGGAGAAAAACAGTAATGTAATTTACTTGAAGGAAATGTGAAAATCGGTGTTCTGTTCCCGCCCTCTCTAAACAGGGACGGAGCTTTTGGTCATGGGCCTGGTGGCAAAGGCGAGTTTAGGCATAAAAAATATAATAAATGCAGATGATTTAGCATCAGAATCAATATGAAAATGCGATCATGGCTGATGATCCTGTTACTCATTTTTCACATTTGCTTCTGCAAAAATCTGTGTGTTTTCCATTTACCAAATCAGCCAAAGACTTTTCAAATGTGTTGTAAGTTCCTGCCAAATACAGAGAGTCCTACCAAGGGGTCTAAGTGTAGAATACTGTATGATGTTGCAGAATATCATTTAGGCATCTAAAACAAATGACAAGTTTTACAAAGTAATTGCTGAAGGAGATTGTAACTTCTGGGGGGGAAAGGTTGCATTTCTTCTTTTTGTGTTCTTTGCTTGATATATGCGAGAGCATCATCTAGGAGAAAACAAACGTCTTAACACTGGCTTCCAGGGAGAAACCTCTGTCCTCTTATAGAATCAGAATGGTTGGAAAAGACCTTCAGGATCGTCAAGCCCTTACCACCGTGCCTGCTAAACCATGTCCTTAAGTGCCTCATTTACGCATTTCTCAAACTCTGCCAGGGATGGTGACTCCACCACTTCCATGGGCAGCCTGTTCCTCTTCCCACACTAGGGCTTGAAAATGTAATAAAAATATCATTGTAGCTTTCTCTCTGCAAATGCATTGCTCCAGAATCTGACAGATGAACTGGATTTCCCCAAATCTCGAGAACAAGCATCATAACCATAAGATTAAAAAAATCCCAAAGAAATAAGTGCACTTTTTTTTTTTTTTTTTATATTTGCATGATGACTTTTGAATGTTTAGGGACTTGGTTTTCCAGCATATTGTTACCATCACACTTTCAATCTTTCCTACATAACCAAGAGACCTAGAAAGTTTCATTTTACCTTAAAAAAATTCTTTTTGCACTTTCAGGAACTGAAGCTTTAAATGAAGCATCAAATACCGCAAAGTTCATGATAAAATTGTAAGAATTGGCACCATGGCCTATAAAAAGCAATCAAAACTCTATCTGGAAGTGCATAGAAGAGCACAGGGAATAAAGGGGCATGCAAGACAGCAGAAGATTTTGAAATACTACCAGTTTGGAAAGGCTGCATCTTTACATTAGGTTTGCACTGTTGTGAATGACTGTCAGATTTTAGGGGCACCAGAGAGTGCTGGTGGGGAGCACCATGGTCAGCCAGGTAACCCATCTTGCTGTGATTTATCCACCTGCACAGCATACGAGAGAGAAAAAGAAATACAAAACAACTGGCATATTTATTTCCTATATCAGAATGAATGCGTCTGTGGGTCTAACTAATTGTTTTATAAGTTCTTTCAAATACAAGAAGTGTCACACAGCAAATGACAAATGTATTTATCTTAGATAAATGCATATGGTTATATATTCAGTATTTTCATTAGGTGCTGTGGATATGTGAATACAGAAACCTGCTCTAAGATTTTACAGTTGGAACAGATTTGCTTCATTTACATTTCTATCAAAGAAATGAAATTTGCATACTAATTTTTAAGGATCACAAATATTATTATTCTAAAACACTGAGAAAGGTAGAAGAGCAAGTGGTGTGTGTTACAATGGGAAGTTTTAAAAATAACTTCAGATTATTAGATGCCTAAGAAAATACGTAACAAAATGTTCATCTGGTATCTGATTTGCTTATAGTCAGATTACAGCTGTGCCATAGAAGCAAGAAATGGAAATGGACACAGATTTCAAGAAGAGATAGAGCTGATGAGGTCACTGATGACCTCATAACTTGGTATAGCTTGAGAGAGCTGCTGGACCAGATATGGAGATCTTTCCACTTGTGCTCAAGATCAAGTACTGCCTCAGGCAGCCACAGCTTTACTACACAGCTCTTTACATCAACAAGCACATAAGGACACCAAACAAAGTATTGACTATAGCAAATGATAATATCGCAGTCATCACCACTAGACAAAGTAAGTCAGAACTGTATAGTTTAGTAGCAAGGGCTTTAATGAAGGCTTGTGAGAATTTTGAATGTGCTAAAATACAGTATAAATTATAGCTAGTTAAATTCTTATAACACTAGATTTTTGTAGAAATGCTACGGCACTGCTTCCTCCTAGTCTTTCTGTTTTCAGCTACAGCAAGTTCGCTCTGGAAACGTTGAGAAATTTGCATCTATCAGAAAATTGCTCACTTACTGTAACCAGCTATTTTTAAGGTTTTATTTAAAGGAGATAATGAATAAGACTAAATTGATGTCAGGCATGAAGTAATTTTACCAATACATTCAGAAGTCTATAGTACAAAATATTGGAAAATTATATGTAGAGTAATCTAAAGTAATGAGATGTTAAAATTCCTTAGAACTTAGAAACTCTTCTATTCATTCTGTTCTCCTTTTTCTTTCAACCTCACTGTGGGAGGCTCCATCTCTGACATCTTTATATATGATGTTCTCATTTCAAAATGCCACTGAACCTTCAAATGAACACTTGCCTATGATCTTTGAATACAAAAATACTTAAATCAAGGTTTTTATATTTTAGTGCACTCAGCCATAATATGCAGTGAAGGAATTTTGGTATTTAGTCTAGGTCTTATTTCAAAAGAAAGGAAAAGACAACTCTCAAAATGAAAACAATAGTTCAGTAGAATGAAATACCAGCAAAACCAAATAATTTCTAGACAGCATATTTTCAACGCATATCAAAAAAAAAAAAAAAAACGGAAATGAAAACCCCTTGGAAAGTTAAATCTACAGTAGGATATGATATCTTCCCTTAATAATTGCTTCTAAGTCGCTTTTAAAAAACTAAAAATAAAATGAAGTATGCCAAGCAGTGTTTGTATGGTATTTACAGGTTGGCACATATTCCCTGTGTTACGTGGATATGTCTTTAATGAAAGCCTTTGAGAAACTACTCTGCTGGTGGGCATTACAGGAGAGCAAGCGAGACGAGACTCCTGTTCTATGGTGGCCATACCATGAATATAAATTTCTTATATGCTTTAATCTAAATCCTTTTCCTCTCAAAGAATAGAGATTTTGTAACTGCAAACAGGTTCTGAGACTATTTGCTGCAGAAGTACCTTCTGCACTGTCCTCTATTAAACACCTACATAAATACAATTTAATATGACATAGATAACTAAAGCAAATGTATTACTTGTCTGATGGAAGAACGAATGCTGATCAGTAAGGCAACTTTATATTTTTAAGATTGCCTCTTAAAAGTGTTGATTCCACAAATTATTTTAACTCACTGCTTTCATTTATTTTTGCTACTCAAATTAAGATGATTTTTTATGACCTTTACTTTGCAGGGAAATGTGGCTCCTTGTTCCTACCACAGATGGTTAAATCTTAGCAGTCTCAGATGCTTGTTTCCTTTTACTGGTTTTAGAATTCCCCATCAAATCTGAAATTATTCCTTTCTGGTGATTTTGCTTTCAACACAGATTCATGGTGCGCAGTCAGTTTTCAGCGTTCCTACACACTTCAGAACTCACTGCTCTCTGGGGGGTCAGAGCATCAGAGGTGGAACGGGGTGTTTCGAGCAGCCACTCCTGGGCGAAGTCCTGCAAGGCGGCAGCGTTCGTGAGCTTCACGGCTCTTTTCTACACTGGGGATGCGCTTCCAGTATGCATTTCTTCTTGAAGCTTTTACTGACTTTGACTGTCATTTCAGGGAAGCAAGAAGCTAGTTCCATCCCCACTTAAAAGCTATGATGATTCAAAAGCTTCTGCCTTTCATCTTTTCAACAGGATTGCTGCCTGAACTGTAGTAGTACCAAACCAAGATAACTATACTAAATAGACTTCAAAAACATGAAGAAGTTAAAGCTTAGCTACACAAAAGTGTTAGAGCTTATATGCAGGCAGAAAAAACAAAAACACCGGCCTCCTCCAGTGCAATCCTCAGCCCAGTTCTTTAGCACTACTGTTAACAGATAAGAACAACATTAAGATTTTTCCATCATAACTAGATGCGTGTGAAATGAGTTGCACGGAGTCTGAGCAGTGCATGGAGCCCAGGTGGGATGCACAAAATCACTTCTTATACAAAAGATTTTTTTTAAGGAGATTTTATTACTTCCTGATTTTAGATGCTAGACTAAGTTACTACACAAGATAGTATATATATCAAACAACTTTAGGATTTCTTTGCAGCATTTCTTCCATCTAAAAATGCATAACCTCACACACAACTTCAATAGGAACAATGAAAATTGTACCAATGTTTTCCTCATCTCAACATTCACTATTCAAGCAGAGAGTCATTTCTGTCTGTTTGTTTTAGCAAAGGTTCAATCAATTCAAATCAGCCACGCGTATTTTAAAATTATACTTATTCTAAAGGCATTGTAGTTATTGCTCTCACTAGCCAAAATTTTCAGGAAGACATTAAAGACTGAACTAAGTGGACAAAGCAGAAAGAAAGCCACTTAAATATCTATTCACTCCTTCCTTTCTAGGAATATAGGTGAACATATGGTAGTTTGGAAAGTTTAAGTATTGCCCTGTCATTTGTTTGTGATGGGGACTGCCCAGTAAGGGATATGGCACAGACGAGGTTAAAATTCTTCCCTGGAGTAACAGAGGAAACCTTTCCTTCCCCAAAGGTATTGCCTCAGCTGCTAGGAAAAGAGACAAGTTCCTCCAGGTGAGGAGGTAGGTGGGTTGATTGAGGTAGTCCAGCCACGAGGAAGTCTGCTGGGATCAATTAAGATGACCCAGATATAAAAAGAAGGGAGGCTGCTTTTGCTCCCTTACTGGTACCGGTTTCCCACTCTTGACTCTAAGCTATGGGTTGCAGAGCTGAGGCTTGAGGAGCACAATAAGGCAGATCTTTTGTTATCAGCTTGTGAGTTGAGTAACTTGAGAAATTAATTTTTCTTTAAGCAATAAACGCTCCTTCCTTTTAGGTCAGCACAATAAAAATTTAAACCTCCACATTGTAATGTAGCTCCTTTTCCTTCCTACTGCCCTTCTTTTTATTTTAACTTTTAGACCCTGTCCTGACGATGGAGTAATCAACCATTCATCACAGGATGCAGAGCTAGAAATGTTTTCTCTGAAAACATTTGCTTCTGAACAATTTTACCAAGAAAAAAAATCAAACGTGTCCCCTAAGTTACAACATCATTACTCTTGTTTTTAGAAACAGCTTCAAGAAATCAACAGATAGACTCTGTATAAATGATGGACAGGCAATTGCCATACTAGATTTAAAATTTTACTTACCAGAGCTGGCTTTCCCACTCTGCTTTGATGGAAGGAGATGCCACTCTTCCAACCCGGGAAATAACTATCACAAGAAAGCTAGAAACTGAAAAACTGGGGTCACAAAAAGCAGTAGTATTGACTACTATTTTGTTTGTTTTTCAACCAGTTCTTCAGTTTAGGCCAGTCCTACCCTCTGCTTCATCTGACTAATCTCCCATCTCAGGCTCATTTACAACAGAAGGGTTTGAAGAAAATGGTGCTAGAGGTAATGCTCTTATCTACTGCAAGAGGGCCTAGTCCCATCCAACCCTCTGCACTGCGAGTGTCACTAAACTCAGCAGACAACTGCTTGCTTGACCTTAAAATTTTGCAGCTTCAGGACGTCAGCCTCTGTGCCTCGGGATACCCAGCTGGTCAGAGCAGGATTTGCTCCTCCAGTGGACACTTTTACCCCAGAGCGGCAGACCACGTGTCGATGCTTCCTGGAGTATAATGTAGCTTTATGAATGGATGAGGGCTGCTAGTCAAAATATGATGTATTTTGGTCCAATATCAGTACCCAAACCATTTAAAGAAGGGAAAGCAGAGGAGGAGTTCAGTGTACTAACAAAACTTATCAGCGTGGGAGGTTTCCTTTACTAGCACCGTATTCATATTTCTTTTGCTCAGTCTCTCTGAACCTTTTATTTGAATGAAAGATGGCGAATAAAATCACTATTGTCTCCTCCGCCTATCTTCCATTATATAACTAAGTACAGGAAAAATTCTTGAGGCAGAATAGAGCTTCACTGACTGTACGCAGACACCAAACTACCCTATACTAATTAGGGAGAGTTCCGAATTGGTCTCAAAGGACTCTTGGAAATAAACCTCTAAAAAGGATGCACAAATACCTTGTCTTTTGCAGGTTCTCCAAAGCTGCACCCTGTTATCAGCACACAGGAACATGTTCCACTCCAGAAGAGCAGAAAAACGTGAAGTGTATGAAGCTGTCCAGCCAAGGCAAAAACCCATTCTATGCAAGATGACACAAGCATGCCAGAGAAAACAGGAGGGAAAAAAAAAAAAAAAGGAAAAAAAAAAAAAAAATACTAAGCAAGCTTAACCTGAGCACACTTAATGTTGAAAATGGCATAATGTTTAATTTGGTAGACACTATTCAATGATTACTACGTTTTACTGTGGTGTTAAAATATCTTACGTTTAAGGAACATCATCCATAGAAGAATGGAACAGGACTGATGTCTTTGAGGTCTTTTCTTCTAATGGGAACAGCATAAGCACTGGTGTTCTTGACCAATTCCTGATAGAAAGCAGAACTCACGTACTTAAGAAAATCAAAACCTACTAGTATAAATTAGAAAAACTATGGTTTCCACTACCCTTTAAAGATTTTAGACTATCATTGGTACAACTGTGTTCCACCAAAAATGTTGCCTCCAAACAGACAACGCATACAATCCTCTAGCATCATCTATAAACATACAGCACTTTTACTTGAAATGCAATTTACACTAATTGGCATGTTTATAGGGCCCAGCAGGGCTCTATACTGTTTCCTGTATATCCAGCTATGCAAGGCAGGAGAGTAAGGTGGTCTGGGAAGCAGCAACACAACACCAAACATGTGAAATGTCTCTTTATGTGTTCCCAGGGTAATGTGCCAGCCTGAAACAACACTGTTGCCATTGTACAACATGAAAAAATGATGTCTATTTCCATCAAAGAACAGCAAAAAAGAGAGGTTTGTACTGTAGCTAGTCCAGGCTCAAAGCCTGGCGTGGCACACTTAGGCATGAACAGAATAAACAGCTACTCTTCGGCTTACTGTATATAGCTTAACAAACACATATGAAGATCATATAAATAATTCACGTTACTCAAGAGGTGGTGAGTTGAACAAGTCCCTTCTGGTTAAACTTATTTAAAGATAAGGTGAAGTTAAGTGAGTGATGGCACAGTTACAGAGGCCACAGTCCGAGGGGAATTTGGACAGTCTAAGTTACACTACCAGAGTGATTTGTGCAGAATTATGTCAACTTACAGATCCTTAGACCTTATGGGAAAAGGAAATGTCTGATCTCTAAAAGAAGCGATACAAGATGAGTATTTTACAAAGTACAGTTACGCTTTACTCAATAAGCTATTTCTATGAAGTAAAACTGGACATAAGCAAAGCAGGAAAGGGGCCATCTCCACATAGTTTAAGAGTAAGTTCAGTGACAACACAGCAACTCTGAAACATTAAATACTGGAAACAAGATGCCATACCGTTTAAAAAAATTATAATCTATTTCAGTCAAGTGCCATCAAGTCTCTCTCCTGCAGTATCTCAGAAGTACATAATGCATCTATCCTGTATCTGTCTAGCATTATATTTTA
>VZSV01000008.1:8729926-8809926 GCA_013398735.1 Nothocercus julius | reverse complement strand
TGTTGAGATTTTTTTCTGGACTTTACAGTCATGTCACCTTCCATGCAATGTGAGGAATTAAAGTGGCAAACTTGTAGCTCTCAAACTTGTGGGTTTGTAACATTCACATGGAGCCAATTCCTCTGAAAGATTCTCTATACTGTGAATCATACTGCTTTACTGCTTTAAAGGTTTTTTTTTTTGTTGTTTTGCCTTTTTTTTTTTTTTTTTTTACTTTTGATTTTCATCACAGCAGCATGCTTCTCAGTATGCCAAAAAGTACTTTCAAAACCCAAGGTTTGTAGAAGCATAGAGAGAATAAAAAAAGAAAGCACGAGACAGACAGCAGGCTCAGTATGTAGCCTTGTTAAACAAAAAAGAGGTTCTGGACACGAAACAACCTTTCACTGTGGGTTACAGACACACTGCTAAAGAGACAGTTCATACAACACTTGGTTAATAACTAAAAAAATGTGACTACATGTCATCTGTGTACACAAGTGAAACTTGGAGTTTATTATGGATGGAGGTATTTTGGTGCGGAGATCATCTGGACCCTTCAGTACATCGCTGCATTTGATAAAATTAGTTTGCCTTTCCCAAGACCTTGAGGAGACTTTCAGGAATTCAGCTTTCAAGTATGTCCTGACTTCCAAATTTCTGCCTTTAAGTCTTACAGAACCTGAGTTGTCTTAAAATTGTCATCACTTGCCTTTGCTGCTTCTTATACAAACTAATTACCTGGAGCTATCAAGGACCTACATCTACTATTACTCTGCCAGTGAAAAAGCCAGTATAACGTAGCTGTTGTGAGAGCAAAACCTTATTTGCCATCTAGAATACGGAGAACATCAGATTGATTTGAATTTTGTAAAACATAATCAGAAGGTACATCAGTACATCAGTGATTGCCTTGAGGAGCCCAGGGTCCCCCAGACTGCTCCGCAATGCACAGAAAGCATAATAAAGTCCATTAAGCTTCAACACAGTCAGGTGACAGAGTCAAACAAGGTCTCTGACAACCACATATGGTTGCCAACTGCATCAGGCTCTTGCAATCAGACCAAAACGTGAGCGTGCCAACCTCCGAACGGAGCCCTTCGAAGCGGAGGAAAAGTCAAAGCCTCAGCGCCGCTGGGGGATGACACTCAACAGTACATTGGGTGAAGGGTGCAGTATCTTCATATTGTAGAAATACTACTATTCCTGGAGAAAAGGAGCATCACTGTATCCACGGAAAGTTATCCCTGAATGCAGACTGCTTACAGCTGCCTGTGTATCACTTCCCAGCAGTGGATAACAAAAAGGACATGTAGGATCTTCCAAAGCCTTAGCAAAGGTGAGAAACCTAAGACAAAACCCACTCTTCTAATTCCCTTGTGCTGGGGAATAAGGCTGCCTGTACACTCGTCCTCCTGGACTAGTAGGGGGCCATTGTAGAAATGAAAAAAAATACTTGATAAAAGAAGATTGGTAAACAAAATGAGAGAGTAACAAATTCACACAGAAAAGAAAGTCTATGGAGGAAAAGGAAATCGGCAGTTTAAGACAGTCATACTGAAGGCAAACTATATTAAACAACTTAATATCATTTGTTCCCAAAATTTAAATGCAATGGCTGATGTGTTCACTCTCCTTACCCATTTTAAGATACATAATGTGAGCGATTTCCAGTGATTTCTCAAATAAATGCCATGTCCATCACAGAATTAGTACGCAAGGGCTTCATAAGGGTACCGATACTAACTTCAATTCTTGCCCTCAAGGCAGAGGTAAGTAACATAACTGCAACCTATATTTGGCCTGAGCTTGCTTTTGCTGTTTGCAGAGTTCTGAACTTTCCTATTGTTCCTATTGTATGAGATGTCATAACACCATTTTGATAACCTGTCTGAGTGTATCAAAGGCCAGGGGAATTCTGTTATGTAAACATATCATTTATTACTATATACAGCAATGATTACCTGACATCAAAGCTCATCTAGGAGCATGCTGTGTGACTGCAGCGTAGGCGGTCTTACTATTAAAGAGCCCTATCGATTGACAGGGGGAGAAAGAAGAGATAAAGAAGGGGAAGCGAGTTCTATCGATATCTTCAGCACAGTAAGGAAAGCACCTCCCATTCGACATATGACTTAAATATGGATATTTTCTTGTCCCCACCTCCTCCAAAAGCATGACAAAGCCCAGAAATAGCTTTCTCGGGAGCAGTGACAGGGAGGTTATTAGTTCTCTTCTGCCTTGCTTCTCAGCACCGACGTTTAGACCAGAAGATGCAGCCTGCAGGGACAGGGAAGTGCAGGGTGATTTCTCCATCGCAATGTCCACGAGGGCTCTCCAGGCACAGAAAGTCTGACTTTGAGCATGAAATAAAATAATCACCTTCCCGTGACATAGGCACCCGATTTAAAGATGGTGGCCCAGGGAATCTGAGACCAGGTCTATTAACACAGACAAGGAACAAACTACCACCGCAGTGGCAAAAGGACTATGGGGACTACGGAGATTTAAAGGGTGGGAACAGGAAGCACAGCTGTGTGTGTGGGAACAGTTCAGCAACTTTTCACTGTGCTCAGTTTCAAGTTCACCATCAGGACAGAGAGGAGGAATGAAACATTAGTGATGTCTAGTGGCCTAACTAGTTCTTAGATGCACCTGGGCAGACTGAATTCTAAGGGAAATGTAGGCAAAAGTGGAAACTTTTCCACGGCACTGAACCACGATCTCTGAAAGGCCTGTACAGTTTATGCATGTTTAAAGGCAGATTTATCATCTTCTTTTCACCTATCTGGCTCTGTAGGCAGTAATTCTCTTCAGAGATGGGATTTCTCTCAGAGACCATAACAACAAAGTCTCACATACCGCTGCAGTGAATCCTCTCATTCCTTCCTACCTTTTGAGTGTCCCAGGGTTACAGGAGCAGCTTCTGTTTCACCAGATGTCATGCTCTAAATTGAAGAGTTCACTCCACGAAGGCAGCTGGAGACTCCTTCCAGAAGTAAAACACATTTTTTAAAACGCCTGTGGAGAAGACACAGAAAACACTGCATTTGGTCCATTTCTGCAGCAAAAAAACTGCAGAAAGAAAATCTCTTTAAAATTAAACCAACATTGAGAAATGAAATCCACCTAGAAACAATTTCCTGCATATGGAATTCAAGCTAAATGAAGTCAGATTTTCACATGAAACTGGTACCTTTTTAGTACCATATCTGTGTGATTTCAGTGAACTTGAATAAAAATAAGGAACTGCATATGTATCCAGAATAACTTCTCTTGTAGGTTAGACACAAAGTTGTCGACATATTTAGTAGCAGTTTGTTCGAAGATCTGACCCATGGGCTGTATGTCTTTCAAAGCAGAAGAAATAAGAGAGAGCATGAATTAAAAGATCAAGTCTGTATGAAAAGGTGCCTTCTGAAAACATCTGTCAGAAGATTTTACTTAGAGGTGTAATTTTTTTTCCATAATGGAATATACGGTTTTTCATCATAAATCTTTTGTCTTACAAATGGATTTTGTAAAGACAGCTGAGCTATTTATAGGCTAAAGTTGTTTCAAGGTGCTTGTTTCTGGAATATGAAAATATAGCAGGCTTCTTATTAAATAATTTAAAAATATTTGATATCTGAGACAGAAGCTTTTGTTACTAAACAATCTTTAATTTAGCCTAAATATACACTTGCTGCAAAGGCTGCTTTGAAGGTTAACTTTGGTGTGTTTTGACTCACTGTAGACTCAAGCTTAGTTAGAGGTCAAGGTTTGCAGAGCCAATATAAGTTTACAAGGACATTTCTAGACACCATGCAGACAGAGGGGCTGAGGAGACTTAGCATCTGGAAAGGGAGAGCTGCGAAGTCACAGGCAATGAATTTAGACATAAGGACGCTTAAGGCAGACATACAGCTTGTGCCTTCCAGACCTGCTGAGCTGAGCTGAGCTGAGCCTCGCGGATGGTGTTCGATTTACCTGTTTCTTGATGCGGGTTCCCCAGAAGATTCCCGGTTTGGTTTGTCTGTTATACTGCTAGCACTCTACTTGGAGTGTGAAGGAGTTGATGAAGGAACACAAAAAGAGGCAAAGAGGATTTTAAGCCACTTCCATGCCTTATTGAATTTGGCACAAAACAGGTATCATTTTTGTAGCTGGCATTACTTTAAACATGCACAAGGGCTGCAAAAAAAATTTACATCACTTGCCTGAGGGGAAAATGAGATTTCTGGAACTATACTACTGGCTTCATGCTACCCAAAAGTTCTTCTTTATGAAAAAAAATAAGACAAATAAAACAAACAAACAAACACACACACAAAAAACTCTTTAAAAATTAGTCAATCTAACTTCTGCTGGCTGGGTGTGTCTGAGAGGAGAAATGAGGCCATACTAAAAGAGGACATTGCTCTTTAGAGAGAAACAAAAGATGTCGTGATTTCTAGTTAGTAAAAATTTACTAGACCACAAGTTGAGGTGGCTTGGCATCTGGAAAGGGGAGCTGAGAGGCCATATGCAATGAATCTAGACTCCTACATCAGGTTCACAAGGGAAACTTTAAAAATAAAACTTGTTAAAGTGAGAGGCTTGAAAGGTTTCAGTGCAAGAAGGAGAGTCAGAAATACAAAAGCATATGAGCAGGGGTACAGCAGAGCAAGCAGACTGAAGCACCTCTAAGTGGAAAGTGAATTTGGGGCCTAATGAGGAAAGAAATTGGGAAGACACCAACTTCCAATAGGAAAACTATATTCACACTGTGGACAGGAATTTTTTGAATGGGTTTCAAAATAGGGAGAGAGAAAAGGGGAGTTTGAAAAGGTGAACAATAAAAGAAAAAAAAAAGAAAAATAAAGGTAGATCAGGTAGCAACTATAAAGGAAGGGGATGAGAATTCTGGCAAGAACAAAAAGGAAAAACTGCTAACTGCTGATATCAAACACAGAAACAGGGCTTGATGAAAACTTACATCAAAAAAAGAAAAAAAGACCACTCTAAGTTTATAAAATTTCAGTGATGGAAGTTGGAGGAATAGCATTATTTGGCCCTGAACATGAGCACATTTGGCAAACCTTGACGAAGCAGAGTCTTGGGAGAGTTGTCTTATTTATTCTTTTCTGTGGGCTAAGGTTTGCACTGTGTACTCTCGGCTCAATATTTGTATTGGCTATTACTGCATTCTTTCTGTGCTGTGTTTAACTTTTGTAAGAGTTTGGTGTTAGTTTTAGGAACTTAATCTGTAACAGTTCGAGGCATGAAAGTTACTATCTATGTAGCTAAGATTAAAGATCAACTTTGAAACCAGTAATCTTGGATATGCCTAGGTAGGAAACCATTTGGAATATATGACATTATCATCATAAAGCATATGGCAATGTTTCTGTATCCAGAACCCTGCCTATGCAGATGTTGTATTTGCTTGGAGGTATAAAAGAGTTGGGAAGCAGGCTAATTTTAAAAAGGTACTCTTACTGCTCAGCTAGTGACAGCTAGAAGCAGATACCCTAACTACTCCACAGCCTTTCTCTTCAAGCCTACTCCAAGAAAAATCACTCAAATAAATTCTCCTCAGCTCAGCTGTAATTTCCTACTAACATATCCTTGATCACTAGAAGGAGTAAGGTGTTCCGGCCTCTTACGCAGTGCTCACAGTCCCTCTTCAGTGATCTCTCCTCCCCTTACACACCCAGCAATGCTCCAATTAGCTTGCTAATACACCAGACTATACTGCTATATATACAGTACTATAATGCTGCTTACTACACAAGCAAGACTATTGTTTTCATAAACGTTGGAGTCAGAAATTTCAGAAAGTGATACTCAGCAAGATCTCCCAGAAAGGATAAAGTCTGTTATTAGACTGAGGGCTGGTATAGAAACATCTTCACCAAATACCCAGAGACTGCCCTTACATACACACATACAATGAGGGTAAAAATCTGGCAGAATAACAACTTTGCCGATCTGTAACCTACACCCCTTTGCCACTGCAAGCTCATTTCTCGCTGGCAAATGCAGAAACTAAAATGGCTTTTGAATAGTAGCTTCAAAGTGTTCAATTTTTTCTTTAACTGGACTAAGTCCTTTAAGAACAAGGCAAGGAAAATAAGTAGCTGCAGACCACAGTATTGAGACACAGGGGATGAGAATACATTACGTTCCTTAGCTATATCTGTAGGTAGGTAATGTCTTTATGACACATGCATGCAAAGCTACCTAGAAGCTATGCACGTTCATCCAGAATTATTATCCCTCAGTAGAAAAACTAAAACAAATCAAATCAAAACAACAACAAAAAAAGCTGGTCAGAAGGATTCTGGAAGTTGTTTTTCTTATCTGACATGAGGAAAAAGAGAGAAAAGAATGCTGAGCAACTTACCATAAACTTAGAAAGGACAAAGGCAGAGGAAAATTTTAAGCACGGTTGCTTGGTGTATAAAGGTCTCACACGACTTGCAGAAGCTGCTGGCTTACCATGTGGTTTTAAAATAAATGCCTGCTTACAAACCAAACAACTAACTCAATGTGAAATAACAGTGACAATTAGATGTCCAGTATAATTAAATATCACACACAAATTATGCTGTAAAGAGGAAGAAGATATACAGTGAGTCCAGATGCTTGCTGGGTAGTCCACCAAGAAATGTATAAGCCATTGAGAGTTCTCTTAACTTGTTCTTCTAAGTAAATGTGAGCTGCATTGTTAGAGAGAAGAGACTGAAAGGAATTAATGTGACTGAGCAAAATGAAAATGAAGATTTTTCTGGAATAAAATTTTTCAAAGACATCTTTTGGTGTTGGATTAAAATAATGTGGGAACTGGTACTGACAGATAAGTTCAATTAGTGCTCCTCAGATGGGAAGTTTGTGAGCCCTAGGCACATGCTGCAGGCTATCTGAAAATTTAAGTTCAGCTCAGTGAAGAACAGGAAACTTGAACAGTTCCTAGACAAACTGTAGACAAAGCGCTTTAAATGAGCATTCTTTGCCAGGACAGGAAAATCTAAATGAGTAAGTTTTATTTATTTGGTTAGCTAGGCACAAGAGCCAGCACTATTATGTTATACATATTTTTATATATATATATATGCAAACAGGCAAATAAGCACATAGAGTATCACGCTCACTTGTGAAGGAATTTACTGGGCACGGTATCTTAATGAACTTAGGTATACTCATGGTGAACCAGCCATATTCGTGTTTGTGGACAGCTGAGGACATCTTAGCTCCACAGATCATGGCACGAGCTCTGTCTCTGGAGTGATCTCTCAACGGATTCATCAGCTTTCTGGAACACTCTTATGTTTCCAAAAGAGCTGTCCAGCTTCTGCACTAGGGGACGTTAGAGCATCAAGAGCACTACTTGCATCGTAGCAAAGAGCAGTAATTTCATGGGCATTGTAACATGGCCCCAACCAAAGAAAGAGCACTCTGAATACCTGAATGCATTTTTTTTTTTTTCCCCAGCAATATCCCATCACTGTCAGAAAGAATGCTTTGTGTCTTCTTTGGCAAGTAAGTTCTCATGAAGTAGAAAATTAAGCCCGTATAAATACAAGACCCACAAAAGCCACTGCACTGGAACCACTGAAATCAACAGCAGTTTTCCTCAGATTTCAACACTGTTGGATCAGGTCTGTCATCAGCATCTAGATGCAGGGCCTATGAAGCATTAGAAAAGTGAATTCTTATTAAACAAACTAACTCAAGACCTTGAAAGCATGTACGGTACTCCTTGCTATTTAGTTTTTGTCATACTGGAAGCAGTAAATGAGAAACATTTCCTGCACAGTTGAGTTAATGTGTTAGTGCTTAAAAAGGATATGCCACAAGGTAATCGGTGCCTTTTATAAAAGGTTATGGATCTTTTGGGAGCAAAAGCTAAGGGAAAAAAAAAGGGGGAAAAAAAAGACAGCAACTGGTGCACATTTCTATTATTAACATATATGGTGGCCAACAAAAGCATCACATGCAATTAACAATACACAGCTGCAGTCCCACAAAGCATCTCCGCTGTGCAAGAGTAGAAGTTTATACAGCTGCTGCGAGGTACTCAGGAGTCACGAATGCAAACACATGATTGCATTATGTTTACAAATTTCCTGCAGAACATTCTGCATTTGTATGGGTTCTATTACATTCACTCAGAGTCTGATGACAAATTACTGTAGATTAATCTCCTCTTGGAAATATGTGGAGCTTTTAACAAAGTGTACATAAAACAAGCTGCTAGTTGTTTTTCATTGTTAATAATGATTCCTTTTAAAATCCAAAGTTTAGAAGTGTTACAGGGCAAGCTTCTGGGCTTTCATTCATTATACTAATAAAACTCCATAAAGTAGACTGTCGCTGCCAGAGGGTATTGCTCCTTTCTGACAGGTACAGTGACAGACACAAATTTTCTATCTCTGAATAGTACTATAGATACTATCAGCTGAGACAAAGAGAACAAAATGTATGACAATCGTTCAGTCTCAGAGCAAAGAGATTTGTAGCTAGCTACTAAGTATGCTTCCCAACAAACAGACTATGTTGTCCTAAGGCTACACGGAGGAGTTATATTTTCTTTGAAAATTCAAGGGCATTTGGTTCTATTTGAAAGATTGTTTTGTTTGTCAGCTGCAGCTGAACAGGTGTGGGGTCCAGACTTTCTCTCTTTGCCAACAAAATGGCTATTAACTGACCATTTATTCTAGAACACTAACAATATAATTTGCAATAACTATTTTAAATAAACATTTTGCTCAGGCTGCTTTTTAAAAATCCAATTCCAAAATGAATGCAGCTGCCTCTCCCTCTCTCTGAACTGGCATTTCTAAAATGCCTTTCCCAGTGATAAAACAGAAAAACCTTGGGACCAGTCCAGCGAGCACAGGCAATTCTCCTTTTTACTTCAACGTTTATTCTGTGGCTTCTGGGCCAGAACACCCATTTAGTTTTCCCAACAAAAAAAAAATAAAGTGTGTTAAAGACGTGGACTGTGCAAGACTGTCTAAAGATAGCGGTGATCATTCCTATCTTCCCTTTCACCCGCCATGAGAGTTAGTCTGAGCCCTTCTAGCTGATGACTAAAAAAACCACAGTGTTTTCTAGGAGCAGATGAAGTTCTTGACACCACTCCTTTCGAGGGGAATTTCCAAGCCAGAAACGAGAAGCATATCCAGTAATGAAGCAACTGGACAGTTGGGACCACAGTGTCCCCACGGCTGTGTCACACTGAGGAGACAGATCGTTGCAAGGGCAGAAGTTCTTTGTATTGCATCTGTGTAGATACAGGTTAACCGAAATCCAGTAGTCCAGCAAGGACAGAAAATGCTTGGGCTGCTAGCCCCAGATCATTCCAGATGGGTGGATACAATCTCTGTCTCTTCCATACGTTTTCTTGAGCCCACACAGACTTTTAGCACCCACAGCATCCTCTGACAAACAGTTCCACGCGTCAACCACATATTGAATCCAATACGTTGCTTTGTTACTCTTCTACCTGTCTCTGTTCAGCTTTGATGTCTCCAGCTCTTCTATGGAAATGATGAAGATTAATCCTTCCCTCTATTACAGGGTAACTGGAAGCAAACAGAAATTCACACAGTGTTCCGTATCTTTATGCTACAGAGAGATTCAAATGACAAAAGCTGCCATAAAGGACAGAGTTGAAGAGTCATCATTTCCCCTGTGAGTAACTTCAATCCTCTCTAATTAAATCTAAATTGCAGTTACTCTGGAACCAGGGATGTCCCAGCAGCTGACACCCGGTCCAGAAGAAAAGTACTTCAGCCCATGATCGTACTGGGGTGCATCCTTGTGACTTGCAACACTGTCTTCTAAGGTCAGTTCTAGATTATCCCATCCTTGCAAAAACTAATTCTGAGTTCACTTATAATTCACTCCTTTCTCTAAAATTAACCTCAAAACTTCCAAAAGCTCTCATTCTATGACATTCATTCTATATTCCAGACATAATCAAAACGTTTCTCAATATTTTTTCACAGTTTTCTTTGTACTTAGATCTCAGACTCATTGTGCAATTGGAGACTGCAAATTGAGAATTCTTCTAAGCAAAGGCTATTGTTGGGATTTCCCAAGAATATTACATTCAAAATGGAACTAGTATCTAAAACGGTGTTAAGAAAGGATAGAAACTCCATGCTCTTGTCACTGAATTTCCAACATTTTTAAACTGCACAGTGAGCTAATTAGGGAAAATATTGAGTGGTGCAATTAACCAAATAAGTACAAGTGTCAAATGACAATGGATGCTTTATAGGATCAAACAAAGAACAAAATACTAGCACATTTAAAAACCTCCAACAGCATTAAAAAAAATTCTAGTAACAGTGACCAAGAAACAGTATTCGACACTGTTGCTGTACATAACCATAATAAAACTATTGAAGCAGCCAGATCACGTGCAAAAATGCAGGCAAAATGCAAGCAAATGCTTGCTTTTCTATACGAAATCCACTTGCAAGATAATAGAACTCAGTAGTAAAATGAGAAATACCAAAAAAAAAAAAAAAAGAAAAAGAAAAAAGAATCTAAGTGCAGCACAGGTAAGAATGCTTTCAAAACCTAATCTCATGCATGCACACAAGTATGATATATGGTTTCTGCCAAACTAAAGAAGAACCTAGCAGCGTCTGGAAAGTGCCCATCTCCTCCATATACGTATATGCAGACACAGATGTCTTCCTTTTCTTTCTATTTGGTCTGTGATGATTCCTTCTTTTTCCCACCGGCTGCCCTTTGGACCTATTGAGTTCTGGATCCTGACCTTCCATGGCAGCTCGCTTGCCACAGCCAGCACTGATTTCACACAGGAGATGCTGTTTCTTTAAGAGTTTTAATACATTCCTTGTGAAGCAGAGGTCCACATTATTTAAAAGAATTTCATATGGCACTAGGAAAGTATGACTGCTCAAAGATATAACATCTCTGTATGCCTATTCTGATAGTCCAAGGCTCCTGTATAACCAGCAAGCACTTAATAAGAACTTCTTAATATTTTTTCTTCTACTGAAAGTGAGGTCTTAGGTTTGGCCATTCCATAAGTACCTGGAAGACTCAGAAAAAATCAATAAATAAAAGGTACTTTCTCATAAACAAAGAATTTGGCTCCTAGTATAAACCAGAGGTGACACATCTCGTAAGATTCAAATTGGTCCAGGAGGCAGGATGCCAGCTCCCCAAGCTCGCCTAGCCTCAACTCTGGCAAGCAGAGGCTGCTCTTATGAATGCACAACCACCCCGGTGTGATCTTTGCTTCCACATCTCCAAGGGCATGATTCATAAACCTATACAGACAGGATCTCCAGATTTTATTCATGTTACTCAGATTTTCTATCTTTTGTAATAAACTACATATGCCAAGAACCTTGCAAAAACATACCAAGCTCCTTTGCAGAGCACTGATCAATACTCAAATGTCACTTGTGCGGAGGAGAGTAGCTGTGTCATGTTAGTGAATAAAGCAGTTTCTTCCTTTTCTTTCGTGTCTCTGCTGGAAAGAACCACTATGCTGATACAACAGTTGAATTTCAATTTTAAATAAGCTGAATATTAACCCCAGCCATATGTAAGGAATGCATCTGATAAAACAATTATTTTTCCTTATGAATCACATGTAAAATACTCACCCTGAGTCACATGGGAGTGTGCACTGCCCACAATCATATTCGTGAATCATGTTCTCATCTTTTAGTTTCAGTCAATGCTTTTGTCATCTACCTCCCCTCCAAGAATCAAACGAATGAAGATCACTATGGGAATTATTATTCATTTTCTTCTTTTAAGCTAGAATTCTAATATTTTCACCTGTTATTAAGTTATTTTTCTTGGAAATAAAATCATCCATCCCACCAAGTTTGTGCTCTGGATGGACAGACCGTTGGAAAAGCCTTGCACATGTGCATATACCATTTCTAACACCTCTCCTCCACAGCGCCCTTCGAGGTGTCATGTACAAACATCCCAATAGGCAATAGGTTCCCTTCAGGTGTCCTCCTTTGATAAAAACGGATATTAGCCACAAATGTAACTACCACCTTAGGGTGGCAAGCTTTCACTACTGCTTCACCATGCAGTACGTAACCACGGAATGAATTTCAGCTATGCAGGAAATATAGCATGTATACATAATTGCATTCTTTCAAGGCTTGTACTGCAGTGGGTTTATTTGCTAAGGGACTACATGAAAGAAATATATCTCACCCAGTACTAAACATATGACAATGAAGGAAAAAATGACAAAACTTAGGAGTTGAGGGGGGAACTACATACTTACTTGCTTAAGCAATTTAGCTCAAGTCTTGCATGGAACTAATCCAAACCCACCAATTTTTTTTTCTAGTTTCTGTATCAAGTGTCTTTATATTAGATTCTTTTTGTATGGGACAGAAACCTATTAAAAGCTCACTAGCTAGTTTGTGTTTGTCTGTGTGTGAGAGACAGACAGACAGAACCTGAAATCCAGGGGTGAAATATGAGAGTTATAAGAAACAGGAATGTAAGATAGTTTGATGTTTAAACAATAAAGCAAATTGGACACATTGCAGCAATTTGAAGTCTGACTTAGGTTTGAACATATATGAAAGTATAAGGAAGTATATTTGGCGAAGAGTGTTCTGACCCTGTTTGACAGACGGGCAAACTGAGGCACAGAACAAAGATTTGGCCAAGACAAGGACAGAACTGGGAAGAAGATTCTTTTCTAGGACAAACAAAACACAGTCCATTACAAGATATTATTTTTCTATGATGAATACTATTTGCTTTCAGCTGGGAACAAGAACCCTGCAAGTAGTGTGGGAAAAGGGTGTGAAGAGACAGAAATGACAGAGGTGCAGAGCCCGTCACTGGCCCTGGCCAGGAGCTCCCTCACTGCCTAAGAGCTCCAGCTCTCTTGTGATAGATGCCCCGATCTTTTAATCTTCTACCTGACGTGCAAACACCAGGAACTGTAGAGTTATTCCAAACCAAAGAATACCATGTCTTCATGTTCATGCAACAGCAAAGTAGAAAAACGAGGGCTTGTTGTAATGACCATGTTGTTTATACAGTTGCCAGTCTCTGATTTTCCGTGACATAGGCTAGAGATGAGAACCAGAGAGAACCAGAACCAAACAAAATCATTACTTGAAGGAGGGCCATTCAGTCTCACTTTGTGTCCAGACTTTCGGACTGATTTGAATTTTTTTTTTTTTTTTTTTTTTTTGAGATCCAGCCACCATTTCTTGCCTTCAGAGCATTGCCCTTTCATGTGATTTTCACTGCCTTCTCCATAGTGCCCTTTCCATATGCTCAAAGGAATTCGCTCCTCCATCGACCTTCTACACCATTTGTTCATATTTCAGAAATTTTGTGCTTGTTCACTTGCCTTTGATCTAAATGGGTTTCTCACCTATCTTATACCGACCTACTGCAGATTTCTGACTCATAAAAAAGTTTTTTTTTTTTTTTAAAACAGGCATTCATGCTATTTGGCAACTCAGTAGATGAGACAAAATACTAGAAACTAAACCACAAAAATTTTCTTTCCTTTTTTTTTGGTCTCTCCTCACTTCTCTTGATTTCCCTTATTTCTGAAGACATATGAGAGGAAATACAGCAAGAAGCTTTCTTATACCAGATTTTCCACTCCTAAAGCCTAATATATCCACTCTGTGATATATTAGAATCAATTTAAGTAAAATGTTTTTGTCCCTTTCCAAGATATCTTTACAAATTTCAGGGACAGAGGGGGAGAGTTCGGCTATAGATTTAAAAATGTTCAGACCTGAACATATTCTGGGTTATATTCCAGTAGTGCATTTCTCTTTGCTCACTAAGACAACTCAGCAGAAAAAATGTTTAGGGTACACAGTCTTAGTTAACACAGTGGGGTGTTTTTTTGTTTTGTTTTGTTTTTTAATATATCATACCAATAGGAATCACTGAAGAGAACAGAAAGAAGACACTCCAGTTCTTTCTACCTGAGAAGAAATAACAAAGCCAAAGCTCTAGTATTCCTGTATTTCACAGAAAAACACAGAAAAAAATAAAGTAATTATTTTTAATAGTTCAGATACTTCTTGCTTTTCATTAAGTTTTGGACGTATTTTTTTCTGAGACCTTGTGTACTTTTCTTCAAAAGCTCTGTCGGCCCCCGATAAAGGACACGGGGAGCTGCTCAGAGCATGCATAGACAAAGGGATCTGTTACCTTAGTAACATGGTTCTATGGCACTTCCTTCAGCTCATGTTCCCAAACATCATTTTCACATGGGCAATGCTCCCTTATGCGCTTTGCTTACTTATATTTACTCACAGTAGGAAGTCTAAGGCTGTGTCTTCATCCTGTGTAACACTGGTTTAACCGAAGATCAAACCTGAAACCAATTCAAGTAACAAATGGGTGATGTACTTACTTTACTTGAACAAGAACTATTTAGGCTCAGATCAAGTCAATTAGGAACAGGTTTAAATTAAGTGGAAACAAGCTCTCTTTAAAAGGCAATAATGATGTCTCTGGTGATTTGTCTAAGTTAACTAAAATCTGTGCAAATCCTTGTGCAATCCCTAAATAAAAGCTCAGATATCCTGGAAGATTCCTTCCAATCCAGGCTGCACGTGAGCATGGATTTTTATGCTGCCAGCCCATGCTTTTTCTTCTCAGGAAAAGACTATTTGTTTAATATTCCTTTCCAGTGACCGTTGCCTACGGTTAGCACTCTGCTAGTATTGCATTGCTTTGCTTTTCTCTCACTCTGCAGCACTCTATTAAGACTTTCAACTGCACCATACCAAGTTACTATCTAGACTTACAGTATCTGGGATATCGACTTATTAGCTGAAAGATTTTTAAAAATTATTCAGAACTACTGACCACGTAGCAGATTAGAGTGATGATTGCATAAAATATATACTTTGAGATAGCTTCAAGGGTGTTCAGCAGTAACATTCATGTGTTGGGCTGGAAGAGATTCAAAATGAAGCCCAATTTACATGTTGCAAAAAGGGATCGGATGAGCAATGAGATCTGATATCTCTATTGGTATAGGGTAGTCATGGCTTTTAGTAGATTATCCTAGTGTCCACATAGATATTTACAAAGACATTGATTCCCCACATTTTTGTCCCACTGCTCCATCCTATACCCAGTGCTGATGGGCAGGACGAGAAGGCCACCTTCATAAATGCAGCTGATGCGTAAGTCAACGGCATGGCAAAACCACCCCAGAACGGGCTGCGAGGCTGCGCCGCTGCCAAGGCTGACGCGACAGCTCTGCCACGGCAGCTCTCCTGGGGCAGAACTGCTGCAGCCACGCGCCGTTCCTACTGCCTCTCCTTAGAGATGCTGGAGGCTGGTCCATTTCTGGCTTTAAAGCCCAGTGTTTTGGAATCCTCCTCTAACATCCTGGGTGTTCTGATACAGGAAAAATACTATGTATGCAATCTGATGTCCCATTTTTAAAACAACTGCATATTACATGTGGATCTGATCTGCATCACCACTAGGATCATATTTCTAAAGCATTGCAGAATTGGTATTTCTTTGCTTTTATCATTTTAAACCAACAAAATCATAAACTGCTGATTTATTTTCTACCCATCCTATCCGCACTGACCAGAATGCTGCACAGGTGATCAGGAGCAATTTCATATAGCAGTTTTTGTTTTGGGAGGCTCACACACAAAAGAACATGCAGCCAATTTTTAAAAAACATTATCATTCTGTTGTTAGAATAAAAACAACAAAGAATGAAAAAAGAAAATATCTCATAAAGTACATGGAAGCAAAAACTGAAACAGACTAACTTTTCATCAATGTTCAGGATTTCTTTTTATTTGCCATTTTGTATGGCAGTAAATACTGTAGGGATATGGAAAAAATAGCCAGAGAACAACAAAAACTCTACAGCTATATGTAGCTGATTACTATATAATCAACTTCAAATAGGAAAGCAAAGCAAAAAACAACTCTCTTCAGCAGCAGGTGATTTCAGTTAAAATGGAGAAAAAAATACCATTAGAAATACAAATAACAAATATGTTCTTCTGTTGCATACATACACGGTACTGAGAAGTACCTTTTCAGCCCAGATTCTATGTTACAGCTCCTCTCCAGACTTAGCTGAGAATATCTCTAAGTCTAATGGGTTAAATGCTTATTATACCACTGTCTTATTGTAGCATAAGGCACCTACTACAAGCCTACTCTTCATGCAAAATTGCCAATTTATAGCAATATTCCTTGTTTAGAAAACAAGGCTATCCAAACACTATAATTACAATATGCACCAGCAGGCATAACCCTGCATTAATGCACAGACTCCAGATACATTCGTCAAATAGAGTTTTTTTTCCTCTTTGCCTTCTTCTCAGGGTACTTTTAAGTTCAGGGACAGAGAACATGTCTTCATTAGAAACATTAACATTCACAGGCTGTAGTAAATTTTGACAGTGAAAAGGTCTCTGTAACCTTTAGTTGTGCAGAAATTTACTTCCCAAGAAAATTACAGCTGGCACTGTCTTAATTAATGCTAGCTTTCTTTTCTGAAAATTGTGGGCTTGTCAGTAAAAAAGGCAGAAAAACCTGAGTTTAAAAGACTGGACACAAAAGACGCCTAGAAATAAAGCCCTGCAAAATTTCATAATATTGCTCTGTTTTTGTTCTACAGTAAGGAGATGAAAAGATCTAATTTGATTTTGCCAAATGGAGCAACATACATGTAATATAGAAATGATTTGCATTCTCTCTTTTGTCTTTGGGTTTTATCACGTAAAGAGGGCTTTTTTAAACCATTCTATTTTAAAAGCAATAGGTCAAATAAAATCTATATCTGCAGGGGGAGGGGAATAAGGTATGACTTCATTTTTTTTTTTTTTTAAGCATTTCTATAAATGTTCCTAGTGAACTGCTGCTAATAGTAAGAATTGTAGCAATGTTGTTCACATGATTTTTAATTACTTGACATAATCTTTTTCTAATTTTTAAAATGATGCTAAATTAGAGTACAATTTTATTTCTGTGTATTTATCTTTTAAGTGTCTCAGAGTTTTATTTTGATAGTATAAATGCTTTCTCTTTGTCACATAAAAATCATTTATGTGCTGACTCAAGCTTGATTATCTTGCATGATCTTTTAATTGCTTGACAAGGTGTTAAATATATAGTCACTATCTATGAACAATATTTTCTTTCATGCAAGTTGGACCACTGGTAGAAGGAAACAGATTTTCTCTCCCTTTCTTCCTTAAACATGAAAAGAGCAACTTATACGTTAGTGGTCATCAAAATCTCCAGCTATCGTCGCAGTACCTTCTAGGAGAGATTTCCAACGCTTTGTGTGTGGAATGGCTGTGCAGTTCCCAGCTCCAGCAGCAGAAGCAACAGAGCTCTAGCTCCACAAGGGACTCTCACATATACCAAGCCCTGACACCACTTTGGCAGTACAAAAAGCACCAATACTGCATGTCAGCTGTTCAAAACATTTTATGGAAGTTTCCACAAGCACTTTAAATTAAGGTGCCCTTTATAAATGGTTTATTCATGTTTATGAAATGATTAGTTGGTGCCACTACATCCTTTAATAACTTATTGTAAGGCATGTTATAAAATGCATCATCAATAAATGCTTAAAATGCTGCCACAGCAAGGTGATAAGCTGTTACAACAATATTTTAAGATGTAAGTATTGTTCAGATAGTTTGCCGGCTGGTTCAACACATACTTCCACATTTTTTTTACAAGCATATTATCGAATGCTGTATAAATGATAAAATATTTATAAGGATCACCTTAATATAAAGTGTTACTGGTTTTCATAACATTAATGTACATGCCACATAACCAGAGGAAATGACAAAAGTACAAAAAGGTAACCGAGGAGAAATATCCCTAGCCTAGATAGGAATCTCCATATTATCATCCGAAGACAGAAAAATTTTACAGCATTCCCTGCACAAGGTGTTTGTATTTTCAAGGTTTGAATCATTAACCATTTTAGGAGCTATCAGGAATGAGGGAAAAACACCTAGTCACCTTAAGCTTGTGTATCTAAAAAAAAGTCACACACAGAATGCTTTAGTCGTTTATACCAATCAGCAGCCTTATTGGAATAATAAAATACCAATGTGTGTTATGGAGCCCATATGGACAAATATAGGATTAAGGTCACTCTTTGCCACTTTCTGTGCTAGAAAATGAACAGAAAAACATTATTGACAAATGGGGCAAAAGGAAGACAGACATAAAGCAGATGCTGAACTTACACATTTATCTGCTTCTCAGCTTAGTCGCAAAGAGCCTGAAGACTTAACTGCTGCTCCAGAAAGGACTGCAATCTTGAGAAAAGAAAGCCAAATTCAGCACTTAAAAATGGTTTATTACAAAAGCAAAGCCCACAACAAAGGAGGTCTAAGGATATCCTTATGTGAGAAATTTAGATGCATTTTGCTTCCTCATTCTTAAATAAATTGAGCTATTTATTTGAGCACACTCAAGAAAAGCACTTCTAGATACTAGCTCTAAACATCCACACAGCCATGCCTGTCCGTGATCCCCTGTGACCTTGGGTCATTTAAGGACAGATGGCACTAGCCCATACGGAGGAAGGCAGCCACACAGATACTCAATACAGCCAAAGAGACCTAGCAGGAAAAAACCTTTTCCCTTGGAGGAAAATAAGGGTAAAGCACAACCAGCAGGTCTCCCTTGAAATCTGAAAACCTACCCATGTTTAACCTCACATACATGTTTTTACATGATCAGAGGCTTCCTTTTTCTACAGAAGAAGAATGAGGAGGACTGATATGTGCATCACTTCACTTACTGTTTTGTACTGTTGCTCTTTCTCTGTCGTAAGCTCAAGGCTGAGATCTGACAGCTGTGAATACTTTTACTGCCGGTACCCTGTGGCTGCTTGGCAGCAGTCTGTAGCCATTTTGATGCAAACTTAGAGGACTTTTTGATTTTTTCCAGTGGATTTCATATGAGCAAACTTAACTGGGTGCCTATTAAATTTCTTTTCACTTCAACAACTCAAAATCGAACCCCAAAGTATATATAGGATATTTACTTACTCTTTTGTTTAAAAAGCTTACATAATTAGCTGTTAAATTCCTATATATCTACTTCATGTTTTTACAAGTAGACTTATAGGTGCTGTCATCCAGCAACATACATAACTGATGTTTCATTTCATTCTTGTTTGTGTGAGTGCCTCAAAGACACCTTTCTCTGCTTTCCAAGGAAATTGCAGAATTTCTGGTGTGCACACACACCCTACAATATCTTCTTGTTTTGCAGGTAGGGCCCTAGGGGCATAACAGTATATCACTGTATTTCTGCCTAACTGTTGTTAGCATGTGACACTTGTATTTGCCCCAAGATAACGCACAAATATATTTTAGAGGTTTTTCTAATGATAATAGTGATCCTTCATTCCTTCTTGCCTTTCTAATAATAGCAACAGTTTAGCTCTTTTTTTTTTTTTACTTTTTTTTTAAACTGTTCTTGGTGAGTCTGACATTCAATTCAGAGAATCTAATGTCAGCAAGAAATCCATATGTACTCCTGAGAGTGGTAGGCATGCCCCTTTGAATCTATTTTTAGGATTCAGTAGAATAAAGCAATATCTTCTTCCTTCAGTAATTTGCTTCATATGCATTTCTCACCTTTCCACTGTTTACAAAGGAGAAATTTATGCTTCATCCTACCAAAAATATTTTTTGTGTTCAAATTGAATGTATATTGGTCCATACAATGACATTGTTAAGATCTGTTGTACATCTCTACAAAGGAGAAATTTTTGCAACAGAAGAGCCTTTCAAAATGGAGTTTATGCTTTGAGCAAAGCAGATACTGTGACGATATTTATAATTTCCTGGAGCAATCTGTTCTTTGCCTCTTGATAAAGAAAGATTCAGTTCCTTCAAAGCCAGTTCACTGTTTCGGGACTGATCACTGAGACTAGGATAGCTAGAATTAGAAATTATTCCACACGGGCAGACTGCTATAGAGGGTTTCAGCATTGATCTTTTAATGCTTCTGAACCAGTTCCAGCCCAAGACGGAAGCAAACTGTGCTTGCTTTGTGGCCAGCGTGGCCAGTGTTTTGGTAACACAGCGTTTTAGCGCCCATAGCTCACCCCAGCCCTGGCTGCCTACTGCAAATGACTCTAATACGTCCCTGCTTTGGTGGCCTCTGCAAAACAGTGTGGGAATGGCAATTTCCCAGGCCGCCCTGCTATTTGCACCTAGAGCCTCCTGATGGGGTCCATACGTCACGCTGCATGCGGATGCAAATCTTGCCCTTGTGCTTTGCTATGGGGCACGGCGCTCGTCATGAGAGCTCTTGGCCAACATTTCCAGAGGCACTAGGTGTTTACAAAAAAAAGTTATACAATTTGAATTGCGTAATTTCAAATTATACAGAATTAATTAAGAACTTGAGTCTGTGCTTTCTTTCTTCCAAAACATAGTGGATAAACGTCACAAATCTCCATCAATTCAGCTTACAGTGTTAACACATAATGCACAAAGATAGCTTTACATTTTGGACAACAGATCCACATGAAGTAGTCACCTGTGCTGGGCTGGGCTGCTTCCAACCTGTCCTATTGCTCAAAAACTTTCCTTTGAAACATATCTATTGGGTCTCTCCCAACTGCAAATGTGCAAAATTTTCTGAAGGCAGAGAAAGGGAGTCTGAGCTGCTCGGGATATTTCCATCAGCCCTTACCTGTATATTTACTGTCTATAGGTAGGAGATGGCTGTGGTGATGGTCATTTATCCAGACTCGCCTCTCATTTGCTCTGCTCATTCAGAGGGAAAGATCTCTGTGGGTTCCTGTAGTTCCCCTTCTGTATCCTCTCTTCTGAGTCTGGCCCTTTGGCTGTCACCATCCATCTCCAGGGAGAGAGGCCTTGAAAAAAAAAATACACCAATAATTACAATGTTCTGCATTAGAAGAGCTTTAAAATGTTTTCTCCTGCATATAATATTTTTAAAACACAACAGGTTTCTTAGACTCTCCCCTTATTTGCTTATTTTTAGCACACATCAGACCAGTTCTCACTCGAGGCTACATTTGACAGAGTTACAGAGACTTTCCAGGCCACCTCAAAGCAGAGATTAATCCAAACAATTTAAACCTCTCACTGTTTCACAGGCGGATGGCATTCGATTGGATTATTTAGGGAGGACAAAATGTTTTTGTTGATGAGAGAGATGAAATCCTCAGAGAGTGAAATCAATCTTATGTAGAGACCCTGGAGCATTGATCTTGGTGTACATTGACAATTTCTGGTTGTTTAGCTATTTGGAATGACCGCACAAAATGAGCAAGTTGTTATAGTTTTAAGGTTTTGGTATTTATTGGCAACCCCAGCACTCGTATGATTAATCACACATTCAGAGTGTGAGCTCAGTGGAAATTGACTGCAACGCAGCAGAAACAAAGTTTTCAGTTATCATTCTGTAATAAATTGAAGCTATATCCCTAAGCAGATTTGTCTTCAAAGTTTCCAATTTGCCTTGTTAAAAGTGTTGTTTATACAGTAGTTAGCAAAAATGCAAGTAATTACACACAGAATTCATTCTAAGCGATTCTTTATATTTTTTTTTCTCTTTATTGGTTTTCTATCTTCATTATCCAATGTTTTGTTACACCTAAGCAGAAACCACATTCAGGAAAATCAGAAAATAGCCAGGCCATAGAAGAAATACTTGCTTATATTCAGGACAGCATTTCTTGGACATAATTCTGCTGGACAAGGCCTTCTGAATAAGCCTATCCAAATGCAAACATCCTCTAATAAACCACTTTTTCCTTTGTACTCACACTTTCTGATACTTACCAGTACAAATCAGAAAAGAAGGACAGATATTTTGGTTTACATATTTCATTTCAAGATTTAATATTTTTTTCAGAAAAGAATATTCTTTCAAACATGACTAGAGTTTTATATGCATATTTTGCATCGGGAGAGTATCTGCTTCTTTTCCCAAAAAGAAAACCGATGCAAAATTAAAACAATACCTGTAACTGGAAAGTGGAGAGCAATACAGATATTGAGAGAGTACATTTAAAGCGAGAAGTGCCAGGTAGAGGAAAGCCCTGAGCCCGTGAAGGAAGGGCTCTGGCTACGGCGTGCTGGCAGAGACCTGTGCTGGCAAAGACGGAAAATGCGTTAGAGCCTTCCGCACTGGCCACTGGGATCGCGCTCTAACCCAGAACAGGCAGTCCCTAGGATGCGCTGGCTGGAGATGAGAACGAAACGGTGGAGCAGCGAGGGGAGCCGCACGAGGCCGGCCTCGTGCTCCCCGGGGAGGCTCGCGCCCTCGCAACGCGCGCGCGCCTCTCCAGATCGGGAGAGACCTAATTACCGAGCTCGGCGCCGTTAACGACACGCAGAAATTTCCATGCGGCTGAACACTGGGTATCCCACAGCCCGCAGCCCCTCGCCAAAGGCTTCACAGCGAGTGTGTCGCGGCTAGGAGCTCTCTTGTAAGGTGGAGACTTTCCAACAGGCAAAAACATTTATTTCTTAAGTGAGCAACACTCACCGTAAACCTCTAAAATTTTATTGCCTAAGATCTTTCTTCCTACTTGCAATTCTGTCCCATATGCCCTCTCTGAATAGGGCTTGCAACAATAATTCTTCACATTTATCTTTCCATCTTTCAAACTCAAAATCCCATATCTGATTTGGACAGAGCAATCTCAGAAGCAATGAATATCCCTTTAATTGACTGAAACCTTTTAAGGATAAAATTACCAAATGATTTTTCTTAGGGTTCACATCAGGTACAAGGTTTTTCACGTGCTTATATTTATTTATTTTGCTACTTTGCACAACACTGTGGTTGCCTAGTTGACTTCTGTGTTCCTTATTTCTCTTTAGCTTCGGGGAAACATCCCTATATCTCTACCTGTAGTGGAGATAAGGAGTTGTCACAGCTGCTGTCCATGCAGTCCTCAAACCAGAGAGTACTGTAATAAATCCTATTTTATTTTATGGACAAATAAATGCTGAGGTAAAATATTCGAGGATCGTTGCTTGAATACTTGCCATAGCAGCGCTACTGTAATAACCACTATGACATTAATTTACTGCAATGTGCCGTAGGAAGAAGGAAGAGGAGGGAGAAGGGCATTAAAAGAGAAAAATTACTATCCTTCGGATTTATTGGGATTGGCCTTCCTCATTTTCAGCCATCATTAGTTGATTAGGTGCTGATGACAGTATGGACAAGCGTGCTAGAATAGTTGGCTAAGAAAAGCCCTAAAGGTACTCTGTTAATTGAGATGATGTTCATATTGTACTTACTGAACATAACTGCAGACAGTGAAATAAGAGCTTAGTGTTGTGTAACAGACCACATGAACATTCACCCATTATCAGTCTGTAAAGGGGTGAAAACACTGTATATAGGCTACTATCACCACAGGAAAAAGAGATAATATTAAAAACTGGAGCAGATTTTATTGTGAGAAAGTACCTGTTTTACACAGCCTTCCGGGAGGTGTTGAGAAAGTTGTCTAATGTTGTTCCACAGTACCATTAAGGAGACATTATTCTATCAAAGGCACTGAAAATTGACTTATGTCTCCATTTTGCAAGAGGTGTGCACCTGAACATAACAAAATAGCCAGATTTGCTTACCTAGTAGAAAGTTAAACATTATTGATTCCCTTCTGGTGTTCATATCCTACATATTTTAAATTTTCTGGTAATTTAGAGAAAATGGTAAAGGAATGCTACTACACTTTCTTCAATCTTGTTTGTGAAAAATTAATGTTATACATGAAGAGAGAGGTGTACATGTACATACCTGCACAGAACCCGCAGTGCAATAGGTACCTAGAGTCAATGGTAACAAGTTAGTAGCAACAGTAATGCTATCACCAATAAATCTGTAATATTAAATACGTTAATTTGGGCATTAGCCTCCTTCTTTCAGTAGCCAGGGTGAAATTCAGACTCACTGCCTAGACAGAGGGTCACATGAATATATCTCTGTTGAAGATAAATATCAATATTTACTAACCTACCAGTGTAGATAGCTGGGGCCCTGTTGGTCAACACTCAGCATAAGAGGTGGTAAATGGCAAAACTTTGCTTCCTGAGCCAAACACGAACCTTTCTCCCTTCAGTCATTCATGAGCCAGGAATTTCTTCGCACTATAACAAGACATTTACAATCAGCAAACTGGAACTACCCAGAGTATGAATCAAAAAATAACAGAGAAGTTCAGAATATGCCTGTTAGGAACAGCACAGAGTAGGTCAAAATAGTGCAAAAAAACACAGGAATTTTGTGCTTAACTGGTGCTCAACTCTTAGACTGCACATTCAAGTCAGTTATTGCTTATAGCAATGGTCATCCAGGCTCACAGACCCTCTTGTCATCTAACTGAGCTCTAATTGCGTTTTCTTACGGGACAGTATTAGCATTCAAGGGCTTATGCAATCAGATTCTTTTTACAATAAATATGGTTCTATCTTTAACATCCAGTGAGGCAATAAAAGGTGTTGTCTCCTTTCAGACAACATCTGCTGTGACTTTGGCACCCAGTGGCAGGGGTGTAGTGCTCGGTCACGCTATTGGATATCTAGACACACTGTGACAGAATCTTTACTAAAGAGTTTTGAATCCCAGGCAATTAGTCTGAGGGAGCCACAAGAGAAATGAAGAATATCACATATAACAGAATATAACAAGAAAATGAAGAAAAAAGAAACAAGAGATTCAGGATCAGAGACATTCAAAATTCTCCAAAAACATAGGTAGAAAAATAGTCCCTATAAAATCCTCACGGAAGTAAAGCCTAACAGGATCAGGCTTTTACAAAATCATTGTGATTTTGGATTCATGTCTTACTGTCACGGCAGTGACAGAGAGCAGCTCTGTTTAAAGTGTGCTTTACCAAGACTTGTCAACCTTTGAGCGAGAAGAGTGATAGATTTGACAGGTTTGGGAGATACTGTTGCCTGCCGCTGCCTGGGAGGCCTGACACAGTAAGAGAAATCCCGCAGACCAAGGCGCTGACGGGCTCACCAGGGCTTGCAGCTGGCCAAGCGCGGGGCTTCGCGCAGGGCAGGAAGACAACTAGAGTAAATATGTAATTTGTAAATCAGTCATGAGAGATACTAGCAGCTATTTGCAGAGTGGGAAAATAGTTACCATGCGATGAGGTGGGACAGCACAAGAAAATAGGAATATCTATGCCAATAGCACCATTAAACTGGAGAAGCCAAGACAAGGAATATGAAGTCTGAGAAGAGACAAAGAAAAGCTGTAGCAGGAAGGAAACAGTGAAGGGATTATTGGTAGAGACCAGGGAGACATACAATAGTCAGACATCAAACTGCAGAAATGGAGACAGTAGTAAAATGTTACAAACCCAATTTTACAGGAAAAAAGCATATCTTGATATTTCTAAAATCGTATCTTGCTGAGTTGTAGAAGCTTCTAAAGCAAAGGAAATTGTATACCTGGTGGCACTCAAGTGTCTAGGGAGATTGCTGTGTTTGACAGATTTTGATATTGTGGCAGTTTCCATATTTTATAAAAGATTAACTTTACGTGAGTCTTTATACACATCGTTATTACACCTACCCATCTGTCTTCACTGTCTTTTCAACAAATCAGATGTCAATCAGACCTTCTTGCACTACCCACTAGACTCTAGAACATCCTTTGCCTCTTTTTTATTGTTTTTCTGTTTCATTTCTCTCTTTCCTCTTACTTGCCATTGAGTATTTCCAGACTCACTAGAACTCCAAGCCTTTAGGCAATATCTTGAGCCGCTACTATAAAAATGACTGATAGTGTTTCATGATCTTCATCACTGCTGTAGCACTTGTCCAACTACTAACCCAGTAAATCCTTTTAATACTGCAATAGATTGTGATTTTTACTTTTGTACTAATGTACTCCATACAGACTATTTAAGTTTTTTTTTTTTGTTTCTCACTCAATAAGAAGTCATTCTTTCAGAAGTGACATTCTTTTCAATATGAAAAGTCATACTGCTTTTTTTTTTTCTTTTGGCTGCTGAATGATTTACTTATCAACTCTAAGGTTCTTTTCTTCTGGAACCCAAGTTCCCCTACTGCCAAGAGGTTATGAGGAAGATTGGCTTTCTAGTCCTCTGGACTAGACTTGGATGAATTAGATTTGCTCCTTACATGCCCTAAATCACTCAGAAATTCTTCATATACTCAGTGTCACCAGGAGGGGCGGGTAGATCCTGCATATACATCATGATATGGAGAGCACTGCACCACAAGGTGTTCTGCAGGACCCCGTGTGAAACCAGGATGGAGATCATTTCTACCATCCTGTTGGGATACCAGAGCAGTCTTCTCTCTCTCTGTCAAATGCCACAGAATCACAGGATAGCTGAGGCTGGAATGTACCTTTGGAGACAGCCTGATTCAACCTTGCTGCCCAAGCAAGGGTCAGCTAGAGCCAGTTGCCCAGGGCCATGCCCAGTCAGCATTTCAATATCTGCAAGGATGGAGACTTCAGAGCCACTCTGGGCAACCTGCCCTGCCTGTCACTCAGGCAGCCCTGGAGGGCAGTCAGAACATGGCACAGTCAATTTTTGACTTACTGTCAAATACTCATGCCTAAAAGTTGGGCTTTTATTTTTTTTTTTAATTTTTTTAAACATTCGCTTTAGGGAACCAGTGGCATCCAGACACAAAGTAATAAGCACCTATGACTGGAATAATTAAAATGTTATGAAAAAAAAGAAAAAAAAAACAGAATGAAGGAGAAAAAGAATGTAAATTAATTATAATCTTAGGAAAAAACACATTTACCAAGTAAATAATATGGGTTTCTGAAAGTCTCAAATAATTAACACAAATCTAAACCCTCTGGTGTTCATTCTCAGGAGAGACATTTGAGACAGATGCACCCAGGAGAATGTAACTGATGAAAATGAGAAAACTGCAATCTCCTGGCTGAACAATGTACTTGGTGTATTTTTTATTAAATATTTTTAACAGGAAATTACACATGAAATGCTATATTGATAATTATAGCATGATGCTGAGATACCAAGGTGATAAGAGTAATATAAACATCACATCAAAACCTAAAAAACTCCAAGTTGCTGATGATCCACATTTAACATATCTATTATCCTTGTTACTATTATTAGCAATGTCTAATACTGCCATTGTAACTCTGGAAATGCTTTCAGATGCAACATCAGAACTCAAAGGGAATTTTTATATAGGCTAGATCATTTAAGGGTTTACTCTTAGAATACATACCACAGTGTTTTTTATCTAACGATCCCAAAGAATTCAAATCAAAGGATTTTTTTTCTTTATAAACATCTTTTCTTCATTTTTAAGAAATTTCTATCATGAACTAAATTCATATTTTGCTGTATAACAGCATCCATGTATGATCTGCAGCCACAAAATCACCATATATTGTGGCAACCTGCGAAGCGCAGGGTGACAAGACTGAAATACAGTTCAGAATAGAAAGCGAAGCATATCTTATTCCATGGAAACTACAGGGGATTGCTACGTTGTTATGTTTTTACTGAGCAGCTTGAATTAATGTAGTGTCAGCATTAACTGCAATAAGGCTTCTTTTTCCGACTATTCTCACACACCTGCTCCATTATACATATGACAAACAAACTAAAACCTACATTTTTAATCACGTAATCGTGCTTTAAACCAGACTATAGGTTAAAAGGAACCATAAACTTGGATCCAACCTGGGCAAATATTTCTCCTGAAAAGGCTACAATGGCAAACTCTTCACTAGAGCCTCAAGCTCTGGGCACAGGAGGCTGGCTGGGAATGAGACTGGCCTGGAGTGGCTCCCAGGGGCCCTACCCAGCCTTTCAGCTCGGAGTCTCCATTCCACAATTTCTGCACAAAAGCACTTCTACTACCCACGCCCCGCCGCCCTGCGCCAGTTCTCACCTCCCTGGCTGTTGAGAGGCCTTCACATCATGGGCAGCCTTGATGGTGACACCTCCCCACAGACAAGGGAGGGTGGAGAGCAGACGAGACCCCATGAACCGGGGCCACCTCACATTTCCAGCTTTCACCTCAAATTTCCAGCTAGAGAGAACCTGTGGATAATACACAGCATTAGAAAAACATACAAGTACTTGTTAATTCATCAAAAACTGGAAGAAACCCAAATTTTGAAATAACAACATCTTCCACGAAACAGAGCGTCCCCCAAGCTGAAGTTCAAAAGCAAACACGGCTCCCACAGAATTCAGTGGGGATTTCTGTGACGGGGATTTCTGTCGTGGGCTTCTCTAACATCCGGACCAGGCATCCGGCTGCATCTCTGATCCCGCAGCTCTTCCGTGTGTCCTTATTATTATTTGTCAGAAGCCTGAGAAATGTGCTGGGCACCCCCCCACACAGATAAAAGCACACGATTTTGAAAAAATATGGAAGGCTCATCCTGTTTACACACTGTCTCAAAGACGTTTCCTTCAGGAACCAAGCAGGTGTTTAATATCAAACTGGTGTGTGAAGTTGAACAAAATATCAACCTCTATTCTGGCTTTTACATTTATATATTGATATAGACCTTTAGGCAGTTTCATTTCTAAGTATATTTTCTCGTAGTGGGAAAACAAGCTTTAGCATATATATTTATGCAGGCAAATAAGCTGTTGCAGGTTGTGAGAGGCTATCTCTATTTTTTAGGGTCTCTTCTTGAAATGTTTGCCAAGAAGTTTCAGTTACACCATGTGATGTGGCAGTTGCTAATGTACTGTAACTATATTCTCCTGGTGAATGGCAGAGTAAACAGGTATATAAAATATGCATAAATGTCGGTGCATCTGTTAGTACTTCCCTAATACTACAACAAAATTCAATCTTTTCTTCTAAAATTTTCTAACATATTTTCCAGTCTGCCATAAATATGTATAAACAATTTAATACATTACATGTACAGCAGCTAGATAGTCTGTGCAATGTACTGATACATCCTGGAAAAAAAATCTCAGTTTCGTATCCAGAAAAAAACCCTGAATAAAAGATCTGAAATTGCAGAAAAGTATTTTAAATGAAGGGAGGCAATACATTTCTAAACAAATAGCAATCACATATAAAAACTTTTTTTTTTTCTTTTAGCTTGAAAGTTCAACATTTTGTCAGAACATTAAACTTCCCAATATCAAGACAAGCAGACAAACATCATCTTCCTATTAGATATGAGCAAAGAGAAGCATTTTGTTCCTTTGAGCAACTTCTGTAGAACCTAAAGAAGGGATCCTGGCTACAGCTGAGGAGTGCAAACTACCTGCCTCAACATAAAGAATAAGGATCACTTTTCAGTGCCCTCAGAAAAGCCAGGGAACACCCTCATCAAGCATCAGCCTACCTGACCTCTTTTCCAGCTGCAAAAATGCTGTGCTGTATCCCAGATGGTACAAAACCAATTACTTTGGAATCTCTCAAAGTCTGGCTGATGTTCTCCAATTCCACCGATCGCACGTTACTGTTCAACCCATCTCCTGGGGCTTTGCCATGATGATGGCTTCTTCTGCTCCGTTTGGGAGATGACAGCCATTAGGATTATGTTTATCTGCTTTATCAATATTTCAAGTTCTTTTAAATCTATGTTTTTTTACTTTGTTTGCTATATTTCACTACATGCTATACAGGGAAATGGTTCATCCATAACCTGAACAAAAAGTCTAATTAGATAAATTAAAAAAAAAAAAATCTAGTGATCAAACACAAAACTTTCAGGAGTGATCATTACAAATCTCTCCTTGTTCTTCCTTTTAAATATTGCTTGTCTATCACATGGTCCCTTGCCACATGATGCATGAAAAGAAGTTTGGAAAATGAGTAGTTTTTAAGCTTTGAAAAGCATTTGCATACAAAATGCATTTTTAAAAGGAAATGACTCAATCATGTCAGTGGTTGTTATAGTAGGAACTTTATCACTTTTTTTTCTACACACCTAAAAATACTGCTGAACACTTCAATATTTAACACAATTCAAAGTATATGAAATGAAGGCAACCTTTCTAAATGCCTGGGATATCTGGCTCACTTAGGATATTCCATCCCCCCCTCCCCTTTATTTTATTTTTTTTACCCAAGAAAAAAGAAAATATATCTTTTGAACTCTATTTGCCTCCTCCTGTGCTGCTTCCTTTGCACTGAAAGTAATGGAAAATAAGGTATATAGTACTTTGCAGAAGTATTTAACAGCTTTTTTGGTTGAGTTGCTATTTCTGGAAGAACAAACACTTCACATTCCCCCTACTTCAGTTTACCCACTCTAAGAAAAACTGTGATTTTTGCCACTAGGCAAGAGCGAATCGAGAACTCCAAAATACTGATACAGGGCTTTTCCTCTTATGTTTTAAAAGGGGGCAAAAAAAAAAAAAAAAGTTATACCTAAATTTGCATAAAAGGGTTGTTTTCCTCAGAAAGACACATCATCATGACTTCTTACATCTAGCACTCACTACATCCGGAAAATCTCAAATAGAAGTTACAATATAAATAAATCACAATTTCTTTTCTAAGTTTTCAGAGAGCATATTTGATTATTACTATTATCATTTCTCTTATCTAAGATACTCAAAAAGACTGTTATCTTTACTTTTGTTTATGTTTATATTTATGTTATTTGTATATATTTCACTGTATGTTAAATATATCAGAAATTAACATCTTGCCTTCACCGTTGGTTTATAAATACAGTGAGGAATGGCTAGTTCTTTATTTCTATGTATCATTTTGAATGAATGTCAAAAGTATTTATATTAATATGGATTTCATTTTCGTGAAATATTAAATATAAGGGTTTGGGGTTGTTTTCTTAACCTACATTTGGCCTGCCCTTAAAATTATGATATGAAATAACATAAGAGTTAGGTTTAATAGGAATGCTCAGTTTCTGTTAAAAGATAAAAAACAATATATGTGGTTGGTTAAAACAATTTTAATTAAAATACTAAGTTGTTCCAAGCAGTATATTTAAAAGAGCATTAAATCTCCTAAGTTACACTTGAGCTTTTTTTAACGTTGTTTTCAGGAAAAAGTAATTCACCAAATGCTGGTTGCTCACAGTGCTTCTCTGATTTCAGTTCAGTATTCTTATTAGAGCTCTGTGTAGTACAAAGGCAGATCAATAAACTTTAGGGGCCAAATTTGGACTAACAAAAACAGACACAACTCCGCTAAAGTTAAATGAATTGCCCCTGCTTACATCAGTGATAAACTCAGCTTTGTATGGTGCATTAAAAAGGAGAATGAGAGAATGCTAACCTGCTTCATATATACTTTATCTTAAAACATCTACTTTGGGGTTTAATTGTAGTGATGTTCTCTAAAGAAATATGACCTTATAGGGCATTTTCAGGAATAGAACAGTCTATATATTAAAAGGCAGCAAATGATTCATAACTGCTTAGCGGTCAGGCCTGTGGGGCCATGCTTCCCATGTGAAATTTTTTTCTGCATTGCAAACTCTTACATTAAATTGTGATAAATGAAGAGCGGAGGCTATTCATACAAATCAATGACTTTAGTGTATGTGTCATTAGCCTGAGAGATGCAGGCAGCGGTCACTACTATAAATCATGTGATGATCTGCTGTCTGCGACTCGATGCAAGCAAGCAGATGCATTAGGAAGGTTAAAGAACGAAATTAATCTGTGCATTTCCCCCCCCCTTTTTTTTTTTTTTTTCTTTTAGTCACCTGGTCATATGGAAAGAATTAAAATCACATGATCCAAAGTTAAATCAGCTACAGAACAGTAAATTGGTTAAGTTAGATGTCACCTTTCAACTTAAAGTTAATTAAATATTAATGGGATTAATTTATTCATCATCGCATGAAAAGTAAAATATATAGAATAGGTAAAATCCACCAGTGCTCCTCACACAGGAGTTGATATTATTAATTGCTTTTAATGCAGACTGTGGCACAAGACCATGTGTAAGAGATCAAGCACTCTGCAAAATGTGCTCTGATACTTCTAAGTGCAGCATATTTCTTTCTTCGCATTTTATAAATCCAGTGTTTAGTAACCCATGGCCATGCTCTTCATCCCGATACCTTGGAGTGGGTTATGAATATGAGTGGGGTTGAATGTATTACTGATGATAGAATACATTTCCAGATATCTGTGACTGGGAGTGCTAATGGTAAGAGTGTGCAAAGGGGTCAGGGACAGTAAAAAGAGATATGGACAATATAATTTTAAAACAGGAATTAATGAATTTGGGAAGGCCATATTTGATATAAATGTTAGGCCACAGCCTTCAGTCTTTACTCAATACTTACTCAGGCAAAACCCCCACTGACTTTAATGACAGATTTGCCGGGATGAGGACTAAATGTGCCCCAAGAGTCAGATTGCCCCTTACTTTCACACAAGAAGAAATTGGGAAGAACATGCAAAAATCCTATTCCATACTGCATCCCCATAGATCTTGAAGGGGATCCAGCCTCACTCACAGCTCTTGTGCACATCTCCCTTTTCTCCTCCCTCTGCAGCCTAAGGTTACTCAGGATATTGAGCAGGATGCCGGTGGCCATGCCCAGGAATACCAAGACTCAACACGCTGGTGCCGAAGTATGCTTTGCTCCCAAAAGTCAAGCAATACACCAGAATTTTCCCTTTACAACCAGTACAGACTGTAATAAGGAATTTTGAAAAGGATTGTTAACACTCTGCTTTGAGCTAGCGGTTGACTATAGGCACAATCAACTATGGAAGCAAATTAATGACAGAAGTGGCTGCATTTCAATGGTGCTTGAAGCAGTCCATGTGCAAAAAATAGTGCAGAACACCTTTACAGTTATGAAGGGCACTATAAATCAATAAAGTATAAGTTAGCTTGGACAGTGATAAGATAAGTAGTGCATGTGCTTAATTCACTTAGTTATCCTTCCAAAAAAGATAATACACTCAATGTAGACATATTTCAATTGAATTGATAGTAGATCAGGACTGAGCAGGCCTAGAGACTGAATTACTTTTATCCATCCCATCAAGTATAAGGATGAAGTTGCAAGTAAAATCAATGTCAGAAAGGTCTTACTGTCTCTTACAATAGCACTACTATCACTTGTAATGAAATAAACTAAAATTAATAATAACTATTAAAACCAATAAATATCTATCCTGTTATGATGTAAGCCTTTATCAGGTTAGGAACTAATAACAGTAATTTAGATTTCAATCTAAATTCCTGAAACACAAAAAAGCACAAAACCTGCCTCATATATTTGCTCGGAAACAAACAAACAAACAAAACCCTATTTTTTGAATAGAGTTGTATAACCAAGGCGGTGAAGAATTTCAGCTGTAGATTTAATATTACTGTGACTGATTCCTCCAGTAAAGACAGACTTTCATATTGCTTTACCCTAACCTAATTACCCCATTGACTTTGTGTGTATTTATTTATATTTGGTAACATTCAGTTTTGGACACAGATCACAGTCACACATATTTTAAGCTAATTTTCTCCACCACCACTTTTGACTTGGTTCTCTAATCGGACCCATCCAGTCACCAGGACTTTCTTACACCACGACTATAGAAGTGTTTGAAGCAGAGCGCAGACGGATTTCCATCTGCTGGCATGAAAAAAGCATGACCAGAGCTAGCCTAAGTAGCGAAGTGCAATAAGGAGAAAAAAGAAGCAGCAATGCCAAACACATGGATGTAGAAGCTTCAGGTCTCCAACTACATGACCACTAGGCTGGGAAAAAGCAGAGGCAGTTTCCAGCTCAGATCATGCAAAAACAGAGAGACAAATGCATTATTATAAGGACAGAACCAAACATAAATGACTAAAAGTTAAGCATGTGATGAAAATTCTCTGCTGATCAAGGCAAGGCCTTCATATCTAGCAGCCAGTGCAACTAGCTATTCCAGGCTGCTCTTTTTCTATGGATACATCCAGCTCCTACCGAAATCAAAGATTTGGCAGGATTAGTAGTGCTTCAGTTGTTAAGTTCTTTCTTTCTCGATATAAATCCAGTGATTTTAGGAACTGAGTTCATCTTGTTGCTTAATTTCTTGAGTTCTGACAGTTCTGCCACAGTTCTAGACACCTAGCTACTTTCTGTACATTTCTGAAGCAAAGGAGAGTTATATTTTAAATCTGAATAAAGGGAGCTATAATACAAAAATAAGAGATGGCTGCCCATTTTAAAATTCAAGTGAATTTTTCAAAACTTTTACTACAATTGCCCTTTAAGAAGCACAGGGGAGTTCTGAAAAGCTCTAATGAAGTTCAGTAGCCACCTGTAAAGTGCCCCTCCATGACCATCTAAAAATGAAATAAAAGATGAAAAATACTGTGTGGATGAAATCTCTCCTTCCTTTTGGAGCAAATCCACACTTCCTTTTTAGTGACTAATTCCTGATTTTTATATCGCACGTCACTTCTGAGTAAATGCCAAAGAGGCAAAAGCTCTTTACAGTCAGTTGATAGTTTTATATTGTAGGTTTAAATTGTGGGTCGACAGGAAACCTGGTTGTATTTTTTTTTTTTTTTTTAGGTGTTTCATTAAGAAAAATAATACGCATTTTTTTACAAAACCAGCTATTTTACTACAATGCCTGAACCCACATCCAGTTTATTTGCCTGTTTTAGGTGCTGTTGGGAGAAGTACTTTGTTATATGGCTGAGTCAAGCCCCTTTCAAAACCCTATGGCAACCATAGCATGAATCACCTGCTACCTCAGTATTTCCTTGACACGACTATTTCTTTGCAGCTCCTCCCTCGCGCTGAACTCCATCGTGCTTGATGCTGATTGCGCTCATTTCCAATTAGCTTCAAAGTGAAGGCACTCAATATCCTGCAGAATTAGCTCAGCTCCCTGTGTACTTGGGCAGGGCATCCTTGCTCACACAGCCTCACTTGTCCCTCTCCTGAGGATAAGGACTATTTTTATAAGGGTAGGAGTCAGGGCCAAACCCTTAAACATCAATTATGCCTCCCCTAAGTTACAAGGGCCATTCGTAGGGGCACAGCAAACTTGTTGATGTTCTTTTAGTGGCTGTGTCTCAAGCATGTTGAGGAACGGCGTTGGGGTATCTGAACGGGGTATTCCTAGTGCGCAGCCCCCAGGAAGCCGGACTGGAGGGTAATGCAGGGCCCTTGGGCTTCCTGTGTCGCCCAATTACTGCACAAAAGACTAAAACACAGGGTCATGGATAAAAGTGAATACATGTTTCTAAAATCTTATCTTAAACACACTTAAGCTTAAAGCTATTTAACCGAGGATTTAAAAGCATGTATGCTTTATGAAGCTGTGGCTACCTGCTTCATTCTCCTGCTCTTATTTTTGCTTTTATCCTTTTAGTCTTGAAGAAGCCTAATTAGAAGCTTGAACAGGGCTCTCTCTCTCTGCCCTTAAATCAGTAATTGGCTTCAGCGCAGAGACTGTCAGGAAATTAACACATCACAACATGACAGCTGTTAATTTTTTCTCCTTATTTGTCATATGAATCACTGCTGATTTGCCAGAGTGCATAACAAATTAGTGGTCTGTAATCAGCGGCCTCTCTCCTGTGTGCAGCACCTACTTGTTTTTCCCCTTTTCTCCTGAAGTCCATTACTTCACTGCTTCAACAAGAATGACTGTTGCTAGGTGTGTCATTGTCAATAAATCAGAATAAGCAAATGCTAAAAGCGCAAGAAGCTCTTTAAACTTTGATGAAGGCTTTTAGTTACATTTTTAAACTTACACTTGGAAACAGATTTCTTTTTTTTAATTGTCACTCCCTGGCATAATATACTGTCAGGGCTCCCCATATAGTCTTAAGCTCTGCATTCTTCATGATGTTTATAAAGTGTGATGTGCAGAAATTAAAAGAAGATATTTTTGTGAACACAGTTCTTAAAACTCCAAGACCCACTGTGGACCCCACACCAGTAAATAACAGTTAGACACAACGTACAGAGAGATTTTTCTTGTTGTACTGAGTGACATTTACTCTATTTTTGCAAAATGAACTCTATTTAATATGAATTGGTTGCCTCACACATCAACAGACTTACATGTATATAAAGAGCCCTAAGTCCATACTATTAAAATAACAATATTATGAAAAGAGTGATATGAATTCTAGCTCTCCAGACCTACCCCTCTAAACAGAGATATACTACAATATGAACCTCTTTCGGGCCCTTATTTTCTCACTTGTGTATTTTACAAATGCTGACGTCTGTGCTTAAGGCCATGAGAACAGTGTGTGAGCAGGAGATGGAACATATCCTCCTGTATCTCCTCGGAGCTGTGCGGAGCATCTGAACACCCACATGCCAGCTTAAGAAGGCTACTGCTAGTTGGTGCTCTCATTTGTAAAAAAAATGGAAATGTTTTGGGAATATGTACGGAAAAAATAGAACCCTAAATTATCTGAGGGCATGTTACTAAGCTGGATGGATCTATTAGGTATTCAGTATCTTGTGTCTCAGATAAAGTAAAACCTAGAATGTGGTATATTCCTTTAGCACCTAATACAGACCCTGTCCTACATTTCCTAGTTTGCATTGAAATATGCTCAAAACATGACTTCCCTATAATTTATTATATGTTCATAAAATAGTGTATTTCATCCAGATGTAACCTGCACAAACAAACTACTTAAAAGCAGAGACAATGGGAAATGTAGACAGAAGGGAAAGCAGGATCCTACCCCGCCGAAGCAAAACGCTGCACAACAACATCCTGTATCCATCACACTTTTTTTCTTAAGATTGAAACACTCCCCCATGCCCTCCATAAAAGCAAAAAGAGGGGAAAAAATAAAGCTGTGCTTCCAGCACAACGTGAATGCCGGGTGCCTATGTGGGGACAGGTGGCTCTGAGCAAGGTCATTCCCGCGCCGCAGGGAAGGCAGCCCCGGGTCGGGCTGGCCCGCGTCCAGCGGAGCACTTACACCCTGCGTGGCTTGGGAGGCAAGCGCGGCGCCAGGGACCTCAGGGACAGAGGGCTCCGCACGCCGCCGTGCCACGTGCCTCTGTTTGTGACCAGGAGCCCTTCCCTGAGTCACAGAACTCGCAGAGCGAACGAGCCTCGTTCTGCAGCACTTCATAATTCTCAGCAACTCCAGGGGAGATTTCCAAAGTCAAGATTTCAAAGTCTGCTCGGAAAATTTTTCCCTGCAGTTAATTGGTGTTTTATGCTACCATGCTCATATAAACATGCAACCACTATTTTCATGAGAAAAATAATTATTCTAGAAATCTAAGGGCTGGAATTATTTTTTGGTATTACATGGATTTTGTGCTATAATTTATGCTTAAAAACAACAAAGGTTTAACCACTTTTAGGAGTTTAAAACAAAGCTTTGACATTTGCATTCTTAAATATGCTTTGAGTTTTTCTAGAGTATTTTTCCTTAATTAAAAGCAACCTATTTCAAGATTTTTTTTTTTTTTTTTTGCTGTTCAGTCTTAATAAACATCTTTCTTGAGTAAAATACACACTTTATAGTTGCTCCATTATGCCTTGGTTTAAAAATCTAACCCTAAATTTTTATTTACATTATGAAATTAATTCCCCTGGAAAGACCTGAAATTAGTGATTATAAAGTGTATGGAGTAGAGGGCAACTCTCTCAGCCTTTTTGAAATGCCACTACAAAGTGAATCTCAATGCTGACTAAAAGGAGTTCCTTGACCTACTGTAGTACCAGCATGCAGAGGGACTGTATTAGGCATCTAGAAGTCTTTAATGGGGCTTCTGTAGCAGACAGCCTTTGTGCAGAAAGGTCATGAGTGAACACTGTTTACCAAGTCTATAAATTACTATTTTTTTTAGCCTCACCAGATTCTGCACGTCAAAAGAAAAGTACTAATAAAATTATGGTGATCCAATATATGTTTCAAAATCCAGACTGAAAAGATTGTTTTCAGTAACAAACGGAGAAAGCAAAGCCAAAAAAACCCAACTAGCAACAAAAACATAACAAAATCAAGTCACATAGAAACACTGAACAACACTGAATTATCCACAGGTTTTCAAACTCGCTGTCATGAGAAAAATAATTGTACAATACCCAACAAATGTGAGGTCAGTGCATAGTTGTGCAGTGTGTGTAGATTCATTTGCTCATCTCACTGCTTTATCAGCACTTCTGGGTGCACCATCTTCAAAATATGCTGTCGCTAATTAAAATTCAGAGCAGAAGAAATACAGTTGTGCCTGGTCAAAAAAAGGAAGGAGCTGACAGTTTACAGACAACGTGGTAGTTAAGAGTTACTGTGTCATCCTGTCTTTGAGCTCTTTGTCTGTCTTACAAGACAAGATCCACAAATTCTCTGCTTCTGCTAGTAGGATTTCATAAGGTTATTCATGTTCCTTAAGTGACTAAGAGGTGAAGTGACAATGTTTGTTTGTTTGTTTGTTTGTTTTTAATCAACGAAACATGCACAAGCCTTAAATGTAGTAAGTCTTCCTTAGGAGACATAGAGAGGAAATAGGTAGGAATTATTTCCTATTAATACTCCAAAATGCCGAGAGTCACACCAAAACACTGAAAGGAATCACTACATTGATTTATACACTTACATTCCAGGTCACTACCAATCCACAATTCAGGCCTTAAAGAAAGATTTAAGGAGTACAGGTTGTGAGAGTTTGCCTCCCTGGCCTTTTTTTCCTACTTATTTTCCAAAAATCCCACAATATTTTGTTGCCTTTTAAGAAATAATATTTAGATCCTTGTTTGCAGGTAATTTCTTTGAATAGATGAGGTAGTATGGATTTAGGCAATGAGTTTAGGACAGTTATTAGGTAGAAAGAGTCTTTTCAAACTGAGGAACTGTGTGTGTTAAATTGTCACCTTATCAGGACTTCTCATTCCAATGCTGGAAATTTCAGCAATGTTTCACCTTCTAGAAAAAGGGAGCATCAACAAGAAGAAAGACAAAAAGGACTTATTTCCCTTTTAAATACTGTTCTATAACAATATGAAGTTTTGTTCTTTCTTTCTTTTCTTTTTTTTTAAACTTTTTACTAAATTAGAAACACACCTGTAAAGACAGCTACCCACTGCCTGACAGCAACAACTTAACATCAGTTTAATCTTATCTAGTGACTAGCAGCAATTAGTACCAGAAAAGGAGAACAAATTAGAAGCTGTTTTGTATATCAGATTATCATAGCATTTCACAACACCTTTTCTGTTTAACAAACGTATCTGCACACTTCTAGTGTATGCTAAAACATCTTTAATTACAATGCCATTAATTTGTAGAAGTCATATTGTCCATCTGGGGTTCCCCAACTGTGGAAGAGTATTTGCAGAATTGGAGGATGGTATTAACACCTGTCAGCCTGTAAAAGGCGAGCACAGGCTTCAATTAAAGCACTGCCAAACATTCATTTCTTTCTTTCCTTCCTTTCTTCTTTCCTCCTTTCTGTCACAGGTTTTTAAAAGGGATAATGTACAATCTGAGCTCTGAGGGGAAATTAAACTAGAAATTAAGGACACATCCCACTGAAGTAAGCAAAACAGTAGTAAAAAACTCAGAACGAGTGGAGTAAAACTCAGATCAGTAGAAGGTGGAAGCAGATTCCAGCAGTGCAGTGCTGTGAGGAGCTCACTGTCATCTTTTCAGTTGCCCCCATACATTCGGTATGGAAAGGGAAAAGAGTTCCTTTGCGAGTTATGAAGCAGTTTTATGCACCGAAGAAGTCCAATCTGCTCTGGGGGAAATGGTGATTGCTGCATTATTCAGAAATAAATTGTTGAGTTCTATTTCATTTGTACATAAAAGAAAACAGAAAACTGTGCAAGTCCTAAAACCTGAAATCCAAGCTAAAGATTTTACTTTAATTCACAGAATGTTTAGCCCTTAGATGACCTTAACCATTTTGTTTCATGAGTGAATGTTTAATCTAGCACAATACCATTCCAAAGGAAACCTTTAATAGTAATATTTTGTAGCAGTTGTGTGTATGTCCCCACTGGACCTCTAAATGAAGTCTGCGTAAGGACTGTAAAGGTAATAACCCTGCAGCTACAGCTATAATTATCAGGATTTAATGGTGTTTATGAATGACTTGCTATGAGTCAAAAGATAATAATGCGTCTTATTAAAAATTTATTCCAAGATATTTTTATAAAACTTTAGTCATTTACATGTCACCAATGACTGTTCTTTTAAATGAAACAATACACAATAAGGAATATTTAGTCTTCAAGAGAAATCCTAGCATGGGGTCATTTTATAATGACTCAGTAAAAAAAACAAATAAACAAAAAATACATAGCCTTTGTAATATAGCAATTAAAAAAGTAAACCAAAAGTGAATGTGCTGAGTTAAAAAAAAAAAAAAAAAAAAAAAAAAAAAAAAAAAAAAAAAAAAAAAAAAAAAAAAAAAAAAAAAAAGAATTAGCCTCTGTTACTGGCATATAAAAATAATGCTAAATACTGATTTGGTGAACACATCTACCCCCATATTTCAGTGATGTCTGATTCACTGGGATGAAGGACCATGGATCATTTTAGCAGCTACTGCCTAAGCATGAACTAAACGGAACTGCAGCCAGATGGCACGGACGATTAGTAAAACTTGCCTATCAGATCAACCACAAACCTGGATAAGGTAATAAAGTGCCAGATGCATTTACTTACAATCCCCAGGAAGAAAAGATTTCAAAGGAAAGAAACACAAGGCATCTTATACTTAACAAAAACGATGGTTAATCATCACCCCATCGCAACGCACTCAGTAAGGAGCATAAAATGACTTCATCAAGCTTAGGTCATGGGACAGTCCAGCTCAAAGGAGGCGGAGACTCAAAATTCTCCTTCAGAACTTTCTTCAGTTACTGCTACTATTTTAGGTCTGAGTGTGCCACATCATCAACTAATCTGGTAGGTTTCTGCCCTTTAATTGGATACTTTCAGCCACCAGTCCACTGCATCTCATGAGTAATTTTGCCTTCCTTAGTGTTTTGGATTTCACACTGGAGCAGAAGAGTTTAGGTATTGCCGCAGTAGGTGACAGTGGGGACACATCAGCAGAAAAATAAGGGATAGGGAAGAAGAGGCAGCAGATGCAGTGTGAGAAAGAGGATGAATAAAAGGGAGGAAGCAATGAACTGACCCACAAATGTATGCTAGTAAGAGCATGAATATCCAATTCCATCTGACAAATAGTTGAGTGTTTACGACTAAAACATGCTTTTTAAAACAATGTTAGTAACAGAAGGAAAATCTGAAAAGGATACTAATACACTCAAATCAAAAGTAGTCTCTGTGTAAATGAATAATTGAAGATTTTTTTCAACTCATCACTCAGTTCTGATCCCTAGCTAACCCTCAAAGAGATGTTGTTGTAAAGGTTAATTAATTAAAGTGCACAGAAATTATTATTTGAGAGCTGCTAGGTAAGTGCAAAGTACTACTACTATAGGTTAATATTTTGCTCTTAGGGTAAAGCCACATTTGACACCAAGGTACATTACATTCTGAGACAAACAGTTTCAGAGCTCAGGGCCTGATCCCACTTCTATTGAAGTAAATGGGAATCTTTCTGTGGGTGTTAAAGACCTTCAGATCTGGCTCTGAGGATACAGCGAGCTGTATGACATAAAGCTGTCTGCTAGCTCTATTAGCATGTGCCTCTGGCCCAAGACAGCTAATATGTCTTGCTTCTCAGGCAGGCTAATTAGGCCAGCAGTTATACTCAGTGGGATCTAGCCTGGGAATCTTTAGAGACCTGACACTGTTCTTTTTAGGATTATCCGTGCAAAACACAGGGACTTTAGTATAAAAAAAAAAAAAAAAAAAAAAAGGGATTTCAAGTGTCAGGTGGCCACTGGTTCCCACAGCATTTATGGAGTTCACAGTAGCTCAACACCACCGGCCATGCAGTGAGTTGGTTAGCGCGTGTTTTGCTCTAAAGGTAGGAGGTTTCAGCCACTTCTTTCAGGTGACACTTTACACTGCTATGAATTTTTCCATTAAGTTACAATCAGACACTCCTGTTCATAGAACTTTGACACTTGCAAAGAGCAGTCTCATCCCCCCACAAGCACCTTGATTCCAGTTTTCTGGCTTTCACCGGCACAGTTGTCTCACATGAGGTACGATGCATAACCAAGAAGACATCCAAGTCTACAGATCTTTCTTCCAGGCTACCACCATTATTTTTCCTTTGTGCCATCCTCTCTCAGCTGTAGCTAGCAACAACCGCCATGCTATTTTCCTTGTTACACAGAACAGGAGAAGGAGAACAAGGCTTTCCCTGCAAAACCCGTGAGACTCTAGCACTTGCTTGTGGTAGACCAAAACAACCCTCTTCTGGGGCCTTTCCAGAGATGCAGCAGATAAGGATGAAAAGGAGAACTGAAGAATCCAACTTCCTCTAGATCTCAATTCAGTTCTGCTAAGGTTTAACCTAATTGAACTGAGCCTATAATTACATACATCTTCTGATTTTAGAGATTTAGATTAAGGCACCCTTTCTTTTATTTATTTTTTTTAAATTTATTTAAGCAAATAAATACAAAATTCAGAGATGGATTTGTAGCCAGAATTCTAAGTTCAAAGTGGTTTGGACTTGCTTTAGGACTATTTCACATCATAAACCACAAAAATATACCTCTAGAGTAAAATTACTGTTTTTTCTTGTAACTACTGCAATAAGAATTACTCATGCAAAAAGTTAAACCTTAAAGGGAAATACATGAAATTGTATGTCCTGTTCACACAGCATGGATGATTTTACCTGTTGTGGCACATGCAGAAGAAACCGTGTTTTAAGTAAGATTCTGGAACAGATTTTCCCAAAGGTCAGGGAGCTGATATTTTCCATCATCTCATTCATAATTCCTGAAAAACTGCAGCAGGGACATTCTGTTCAAAATAGACAAAAAGAAATTACCTATAAAATGTTTCTTTAAATAAGGCCTGAAATATCATACACAGTTGGCCTCTTCCCTCTTATCTCAGTTAAGAAAGAAAAAACACAAGGACCTGGCTGAATTCTCAGCTATCCTCTTCCAGGGACATTTGGACTTGTGCAGACAGATGAAAACTTAGAAAAGCCAGCAATGTTCTCTGAGTTGCTGTGTAACAACACCTTACCAATTAGTGAGGACTACTTGAACATTGAGTTGCAGCCATAACACCATACAGACATACAGTTTTCCAAGAAGTAAGGAAATATAATAAAAGTGATACACTGTCAATAGAAAATACAGTCAACTTCCTTTGACTTGTCATCACATTATATTTTAAAATACCATTGTATACGAAACATATTCTTGTAGGGCTGTAGAGAACATTATTGATAATAATGCAATTATTGAAAGATTTATCTATATTGAAATCCTTTCAAGAAGTAAGAGCTCTTTATCTCTTTTAGATAAAAAGAAAAATAAGCTCCCTTCTAGCCATGGTATGTGATTAAAGCAAATCCAACTTGAATCAATTTTTAAAGTCTTTTCAGCAATACTATTCTTAAAGTTTCTTTGGTACGTATGAAGAAAAGGAGTTACAACTGAGTCCTGTTCTTGATGTCTGAAGAGTTGACTTTTTTCCCACATCTAATTGGAAACTAAAAAAAAAAAAAAAATTAAACTGGAACTTTGAGTTCTTATTGGGGATGCCTGAGCATGTTTAAAATGTCTCCTCGGTTACATAGCAATATAGAACATAGAAGTAATTTCTGAGCAATAAGATGTGATACTCTTCAAGTTACCCTTGGTTAGAAGAGGCTTCAGTCAATGCAAACCATTTGCCCAGGGCTTCCTGGTTAGGAAAACTCCTGCCACAGGGGGCTACTAGAAGATGCTGCTTCTCCAGGTGAAAATTAATGGCCACCCAACTTAATATTTTCAAAGTGGAATGAAGGACTGTCAAAGGTACTTTGGTAGTTTACTTCTGAGTGGTTTCTTTGTAAAACAACTCATGCTTTCCATCCTTTCCTTTTGATTAAGGGAAAGAAGCCTTAAGCTAATGGTGCTGTACAAATTATTGTGTCATTTAAACAAACAGAGAGAATAGCTGCTTTTGGTGAAGAAGCAACTGAACTCTCCACTGTGTGAAGGAATAGTCTAATCAATATGAACAGCTGAATGATTGGGAAATGATTGATTGATGAGACAAAGGGATATAAAATAGTCTGAAAGTGAATGGAAAGTTTCAAATACTTATATACATTTTAATGTTAATATTTGCAATTGGCATTTTCTGCTTGGAAATGTTCTCTATAAATATAATAAAAAGATGGAATGTGAACTGCCCAGATACAACCAGGTCTATGAAAGAGAAGATCTCATAAGTACTAGTCCATTAAAGTGGCCAGATTCGAGCTTCCTACCTGTGTGCTGTGATCCCACTGCAGGGTAATGGAAATCCAGGAGAACCGAACAGGAATGAAGGCATTCATCCACATGGAATTCATTCCAGTTTTAAATTTTAACAGTTGAGAAATATTTTATGGTTTTAATGTAGACACAATAAACTTTTCTGGCCTCTTCCCTGTTTCCTGTAATTTTCCATGTCTCTAATTTTTGCTTCCTTTTACTTGTTCCTCTTTGAAACTTCCACGAATGATACCTGCAAAGGAAAGGCATCTTTCCATCAGATCTCTGTCTTCTAAAAGAAGCAAACTGACACAGCTGTACAGGCAAAGCATGCAAATTTGCCTACACTGGAAACACTGCCATTTTTCCACTATTCCCCATATTTTATATAAACTGCAGGTGTGAAACAGATGAAAAAATATACATATTTGTAGCATATTAGTAACATATATTTAATTATACTTGAAGTATATATTAAATTAAAATTATCTCTGTTACATCTGTCAAAAAAGAAAGACTACCTAGATGGTTTATGGGCACAAAATCCTCGAGGGAGGGTGACAGATTCACTTGATGTCTTTAAGTAATGAATTTTCCATTTGGATCTCTGATTTAGCTGAAAGATGTGTAAAATCACATGCAGACAGGCAGGCAGGCAGGCAAAGCTCCCTACTGACTATGCATCTCAGCACATTCTCATTCATTGTTTATTCTAGCAAATATATTGAAATATATTGTGCTGAAGAAATAGATACCTAATACTGGTGTTTCACAGGCGGCCACATCCCCAAACTAGCACACTGCACGTCTTTCTGTTGTAGACAAAATTTTCTGGTTTTCTTCATCTGTGAGCAGTGGCCCCTTAACCACAGATATCTGACTCTTTTGAGGACGGGTATCCCAAATCTACTATGTATTTTGATAGAGATCTGTCAGGGGAAAATGACCTTTGGATTGGATTCAAACTTTCATTTTCACAGCATTAACAAGAGTCATAACCATGGTACCAGGGCTAGTAGTTGGGCTAATTTCTGTGAACTTCTCTCAAAATATTTTTGTGAATTTATATAACCCTTATCCTATTTTTTGCATTTTCAGCCTATATATAATTACTATTGTATTTACTATCATTAGTATTTACTACTAAATAGTAACTATTATTTTTTTATAAAAATCTGTATTTTAAATAATCTCAGAGAAACTTTTTAATAGGAAATAGAAATAGTTTCCAAAAAAGTGTTCTTAAAGGTAAAAGTAACTTCCATTCTATCAAAATTATTAAAATGTAGGGTGTAGTCTTGAGACAAATCAAATGGGAAAGTAATATACACGACACAATTTTGTTTTTTTCAAGTCTTCTCTGCACACGACCTGCTGTATGACTTCATTTACTGCTGCATTAACTTGTCTATAAAATAGAGATAATTACTTTTCCTTCCTTGGTAGAGTGATTTATAGTGGTTGGATTGACAGGATACACAGTTATGCATTTTTAACAATGACAGGATAAATTGTAAACTTTTCAAACTTTTTAAAATCTAATGTATTAGTGATAACAAACTAGTATATTTAATATACTAGAGTATAATATATTAAGAGCCTAAACTCTATATATAAGACATTTGATGTTTGCTGCTTATAATTAAGGAAATCATCCCAAAACGTTAGCAAGACTAAGAAAAAAAAAAAAAGAAAAAAAAAACATTCTAGAGGAAAATGTTTCTGTTACATGATTTTCTTTCAATGTAGACTATGGGTCCATTCTTAATTTTATTTATAAGACGGTAAGTGTCACCTGCTCTACAGTAAGAAAAAATTAAAGACTCTATTCTTGAAAATGTTAGAGGGGGATTATATCTGAGCAACAAAGATACTTTTTCAAGCAATAAAATATTAAACAGATGCCAGTGTTTTCTTAGATACATAAATGGTCTGATACAGTAGATAGTCAGGTAATAGCTTTGAGCTGTGAATTTTTGCAACAAAACGTGAAGTCCTATAAATCTCACTTGGACTGCATTGCATTACAAGCTTGAAATGCAGAACAGGCCTGTTGAAAGAGCTGCTAAACTGCACAAATCTTTTCAGAAACTAAGTGTTGAGTAGCCTTACTTATACGTTCGACTTCAAATTATAGAAAAGTCACATTTTTTAGAGGTTTATGGTTTAAAGGAAAACCTACATAAATCCCACGAATGTTTAGTGATTTTTTTAAAAATTGATTTATGTCCCAAATTCAATCAAAGCATTGTAAGCTTTTTTTTAAGGAAATTTGATAAAATGGAATTATCAATTTTTGCATATTTCTGGAAGCTCATTTCTATTTAGTTATATCTAACACGTAGAGTAAGTGACAACTGTAGCAAGCCATCGGCCACAACACAGGTGCCTACAACTGGGTTTGGCAGAGGCCTTAAAACGCAGCACACGAGAGCTCCTTTGCTCCTGCACGCAGCAGGAAGCGGAGGTGTCCGTGGTCTGCAGGCGCATCCAGGCGCGGCTGTGCTGAGGCACAAACCAAGCTGGAGCTCCCGAATGCCCCACATACAGCGCGGGGGCTCACGAGCCCAGGGCAAGTGGCTCTTCCTCGCACAAAACCCTCGGGGGCCGAGACAGCCATGAGGAAAAAGAAAGTGAGAGCAGAGAGGTGAATTAAAATGTGAAGGATTGGGCCGTTCATCTGCACAGTGCCAGAAAAGGTGCCACGCAGCAGCTGATCTCCATCAGCCGCAGGACCCCGTGGTTCTGCGTACTCACATATCTGCAGAAAGATCACACCATGCATCTCTTTCTGAGTGGGCCCTAAAATAACTCATGTCCCAGAATGGTTTTGGCCTGTTTCAGAGTTCCTTCCTTTTTCCTTAGCCCTCGACTGTGTGAATGGAGTGATGCAAGATCTCTGTGGATAGAGATCTGTGCAAAACAGGAAGGTCTGCTTGGGAAGCCATGGCTCCTCTGCAAGTCACACGTAGCAGAAATTATTTTAGAGGACTGTTTAATTCTGCACTTAGGTGTTTCTCATTATCAGGCTCTCTAGTGCATGGATTAGTAGCAATTCTACTGTTGCAGCGCTTTTGTCATTAACAGCATCCCACCTACAGCAACCTCTGCTAGTCAATAATAACAGCTCGTTTAAAAATAGCAGCATCCACTTGTTTGCACCGTTATTATCAGTGCGCGGCTTATTTCCCAACCAGACTCTGGGATGGCACATAACCCGCTTTCCCTGGGCCTTCCCTCGTTCCCTGCCTTTTTGGGTGTCAAGATCAAGAGAAAAGACAGACGTATCCTTAGCAAATACCAGCGCTGTAATTGCAACACTGCTACAGTCCTCAATAGTAAAATATAGCAGTCAGAAGCAGCTGTACGTTCATTAGTCAATAACGTATTACCACACGTTTTATTGAATTGCAACCCTATTTTTTCCTTGATGAAGATGTTGTGTAGCTTTCATCTTCATGTAAAATTGAATGATTAATTTAGCATTCAGAGCTGAAATAAGAGGAGAAGATTCAGGCCAAATTTCAGTCCAGCCTTTTAGCATCACCTCATCCCTCTCTTCAGGCTCAGTTATTTAATTTTATTATAACATAGCTCTAAAACAAATTGTGATATTAATGGTGGATTTTGTAGGGCTGCAGGTTTCCTACATGCCATTAAGTGCCCTTTATCCTGCCTCCTGACAAGCAGTAGATTCAGGTTGATGCTCTTACTTGTGACTATAGTAGCTGATTCAAAAGGCATTACTATGCAGCATAAAGACAATTTATTATGCCAACATACTGTACCTTAATCTGTAGATTAACATAAATAATTATTGTAATACTGCACTGCAATGGAATATGCTTAATGCTAATTGAATACAAAATGAATATACTTTTTTTGTATTTCTTTATCAATTACAGTTAAGTCTTCTGGTTTGTCACAGAATTAAAGCACAAGCAACAATTAATGTTATAATTATGTGTTCCTAAACTTATATTCAAAAGCATTGGCAAATTATTGTCAGAATATTTGCATACAAGCTGAACAATTAAATTGTCAGCTGATGCTATTTCTCCTTTTTTTAATTATTTTTTTAATCCATTTTATCAGAGCCAGTCAGAACTTTCAGCACTACTTCATTGCTTAATTTAAAACAGCATCAGTAGGAGATACATTAGCTAAAGGAAGAAGAGAAATACATTGATATTTTTAGTATATTTCTCTTACTCTCAGGGTACCTGACAGTTCTGGAAAGTGAATTAATAGCATACATGGTAAAAGAATGGTAGACTTACTGTCAACTGAGAGCTGCAGCAAAACCTTGCTTCAGTTACGCTAGAGGTAGTATTCTGATCACACTGCTATGCTGTATTTTTTCCCTAGCACAGCAAACTAATAATTCGAGTTTTATTAGAAAATAACATTTCTTTTTTAAATACGAGAAAATATTTGACCTAAAAAGGGTAATTACATTGATTTTCATAAATAGAAGGTGAATTTCCCCGTGTTAGAAAAAAAAAAAAATACAGCTCATTTCACAAGAACAACCCTCTGAAAACTATATCCCAATTTCCTGCAGACACTGAGTGTCAAATTGAGATATGTCACACATGAAAATTCAAGCCCATTTCTCGTCTAGTTTTACTTCTGCTCTGGCCCTGACATTAGCAGATTTCATGTGTGTAAGGAGAAAAAAATCATAATTTAATTTGTGGAATCCATTGACAAAAATGTCTTTTTTTTTTTTTTAATCTTAAATTAAGCAATCGTATCTTTGAAAATGCTATATTTAGATTTTTTTTTTTAATTAATTGACCCACTATTTTGCTTGCTTTCATTGCCAGAACCCCCCACTGCAAACAAGGATAAGCATGCTACCTGGACTTCCTTTGATGAATAGTTTTAATTAAAATATTCTGTACCATAAGTATTTTAATGTTACAGACAAACCAAAGGTATGTAGTAATAAATTAAATTATACATTTAAATTAATCTATAAATATGCTATAAAATTGACAGGGTATTTTTAAGATAGGGAATGAGACGTGGATTGCTAATTATGACAATTAAATATCATGAGTAAAAATAAATGACAATCAATATCCTAGAACCATTTTGTAAAAAGAAAAAAAGGGAGGAAATATAATATCATTTAGATGTCTATAAAAGTGAAAAATTATTAGCAAGTTAGAGTCCTGATTTTTCTATTGTAATAAAATGATAAGCAGTAGAACATTATACTTTTCATCACTGCTAGCCATAAATACTGTACATATACTGTACCAGCATAATCCATTATGGGTTTCTTCTATTTGGGTCTATTATGTTCAGGATAATAACATGTTTAATTTTTACTAATAAAATTCCAAGGTTTTCTGCTCACTCAGAGCCTGATCTAGAAGTCAATGGAAGCTTTTTCTTTGCATTTAAATGAATTTTGGATCAGACTCTACCTTAAATAGCAGCAACAAATAAAGGTGATCTGCATTAGTGCAGCAGCTATGTACATACATTCAGGGTCCCAACCCCATGGACTCTTTCTATGCATGAAAACACACCTGCAGTTTCATTTTATTAGAGGAATATCAAGACCCAACATTAGCCCACGTGTCACAGGACATCTACCTGAAATTCTTCTAATAATTACTCCTTCACACCGTAAGAATATTAAGGCCAGCCCAAAGATACAGTGTTGCTTTGTCTGGAGTCCTCTGTTATCAGCAGTAAATATGTAAACTGAGCGAAATCCCATTAAATTATTGTCAAAAAATTGTTTGTTTTAATAGTATCAATGTCATGCCAGAGACATGGATTTATAGTCCATCTTTTTCATGACCAGAGTGTATATGAGTATATGTATTATCCAAAGGGTAATAAGGAAAAAAAGTGAAGATAGGACTTGCTTCTCCATCATGCATATTTGGGCTAGCATTCATTATTGTATTTATATTAAAAGCCTACTCTGTGTCTTTCAATCATATATTTTCCTTCTAATTAAAGCATATTCACTTTTTTTTTTTTTTTTTTTTTGCTAATTAGGTATTCTTTGTTGCACAATGTTTGCTCTAATCTTTCGGAATCTCTCTCAATATCCAGTCATTGCCTTCATTACTGGCTCCCCTAGAATCCAACCAAAGCATGTTATTTTTTCTGCTAATTATATCCTCATTTACAGATTGTTGCCTCCTCTGATTGGCTCTTTAAACCAGTTGCTATGACTTCATTAGCAATGTCTTCTGACCCTGTTATTTCTTGTGACAGGATTTGCTCCACTTGTCCTGTAGCACTGTATCCCAGGGTCACTCCTCTCCCGGGTTGGAATAGTGTCAAACACGAAAGGTTTAGGGCAGAGAAAATCACTGCTGAAGTTGCTAATTACCACATGCAGCAATGCTACAAATTAATGCTTCTAGCAGTTTAGAGGAAGGGAAAAAAAAAAAAAAAAGTGTTTTAAAGGTGTCATTAACAGGTTAGTTTCATTTATAAATGTGCTTGACAAAAAAAAAAAGTCGCCGTGTAGTGTGTTTTTTGCTTTTGCAATCTTTCTATCAAACAGGCTTTTTAAAATCATGCGTGATTTCTTATCATGCTATATATCTATAAAACTACCATATAAAGCATTTGCAAAGTAGGAGATCTTATGAGGCAAATTTCTAAACATATTTTCCTATTTTAACTTGAATTTCAGAAGCTCACAGTTTGCTACTTACAGGCTTTCTAACCTTTACTATAGATATAGTGGTCTGCCTTAAAACAACAAGAATTTAATTTAAAAAAAGATATATTTTAAGTGATTATGCAAAAACAGCATATTAAGGGAAAATTAAAATGTATGAAACTGCAATGATGTACTAATACCACATTTATGATAAGCTAAAGAATGATATGAAATTATCATTTTCATGGGGTACAAAATGAATTATGTGCTGATTGCGATCCCCACTTTTAGACTCTTACAAATTTGAATAATCCACGATCAGAACCAGAGACAGCCCAGCACACAGCCCAGAGTTTAACACAAGTTTGTTAATATGAAAAACGCTGTATCTAGTTGTTTGCAAAATTACTTTTGTTGATTAAAAGGCTCTTCAGAACTTCCGGCTTGTGAAAGGGTTTTAAATTGTCTAATGCTGATTGTGATTGCTATGCAGAAAAAAGGCAATGCGAAGCAAACCATTATATCACTGAATCTTTGTTAAGCAGGCCTTGAAAGTGCTTGACAGCATAATTAATCTTGTGATATGAACAAAGAAACCAACTCAATAGTATTGAAGATGCTTATTAAAAATACTAAATACCTTTTTCCACTTAAAAACCTTTTGAAATACTGTGGGAAGTGCCATTACCTTTTTTGTTTTTGCAGTATTTTAGTCTAAAATTGATACAATGGACACATAGCAGGAGGAAAAGAATAAACTGCATGACAATAAAAAATTTGTTTGAAAAACAATGGTCCCTGCTTTGGGGTGTCAGCTAAGCAACCTCTAAGCATTGAAAAAACCACCAAAAACCTGCACAAATGCATGTGTGTGCACACACACACACACGCATGCACGACATGTCCGTTTCTTTTAGCTTCAAAAAATATTTAAAATAATGATTGGTTGTCAGTCATACTATATTTTTAAAATAAATCTTAAAAACATCATTTATGTTTAAATGGATAATACTGATTCTATGATGCTCTATCAGAGCAAGTAATACACTCCAGATTCCCTGATACAGGGGAATGTGTTTGTGATACAAGCAATTCCCAAGTATTCTGAAAGAACCTGTAGAAGGACATTGATATTATGCCGCAACAGGGGCTGGAAGCAGCTATAGATGCAGCCTGTGCATGCCTGCTCTGTGCAGAGACAGAATGAACCAAGGTCTGCAAAGAAAGCTACTGACTTTCAGCAGGATGCAATTTTCTTTCAAAATCATAAAAGTGAGGAAAAAAAAAAAAAAAAAAGGAAACTAATGTTTTGAAAAACATAATACTTTTGATACTCCTCAGTTTATTAAGAACCTGATACCATTGCAAATGTTTCTGTGTATTGAAGGCCACCTTATCTGTTTAACTCTGAAAAATGTAATTACCCAAATAGGACTCTATTCTGCAAAACATACAGTTAAAGCTAGAAAAAAAAAAGCAGGTACGGTGCTGGTTATAGCTGGTCATAGCCCAGCAAACCTGATCCTTTTTATGGCAGAAGAGGGAAGTTAAGTGCCCGGCCCCCCAAGCTGGTTCCCTGGAGGAGGTGGCTCTGCGTGTAAAGCGCTGGCCAGCTACAAAGTCACTCTGGGCATATCACAGCTTCTGTTAAAGCAGACTCTTCTGTATTCCCAGATAAAAGGCCAGATAAAAGGTGCGGTAAAAAAATAATAATGAAATGGCCAAAGCAGTAACTCTGAACTTTTGTTGCAGAAAAATCTGTTAAACCCCTCTGTGCTGGCTATGCCTACTCTTTACCCTGCCAATCTAATTTTTCTTCCCTGACTCTGAGCACTGAAAGAGCTTTCTCTGAGTTGCTGTGTTTCTCTGTGTTATGAAAAGAACCACACACTGCATGGCTCTGTATTACGCAGAAGCCTCCACACAGACAAATGCCCAGCACTACTTTAGACAGTACGATCTTTGGAAAGGATGCTGTCTTTTGTTATACTGAAATTACATGTAGCACAACAGTAGTCCTGCTTTTGATCAAGCTCCAGATGTTACTTTAAACACAACCTGCCTACCTTGGTAGTCAGCAATCGAGCCCATGCGCAGGAGCATGTTGAAACATAGCCTTCTTTTAAACATTCCAGATGTTTGCAGCTGCAGTCCTCCACGAAAACCTATCAATTGAAATACAGGTTGAACGTGGGTGTAAACGCCTCTTACTACATCTTAACTTCAAGTCTTTTAATGTCCATATACATTAAAAGCCTGCTGTCTTTCACTTTAATAACAGCAAATCAACTTCGATTGTCCTCGCTCAGGCAAGGCTTTCTGTGACATATGGCAATCTTGCCTGAGCACAGACAGTGTAGGAGGCTCTGATGGCAATCGTTAATGCAATTAGCAAACTACACTACCATATTCATGTTTTACTTTATAGCTCCAATTCTAAACACTGGACCTTTCCTTGAAACTCCTATATACAGAACCCCCCATTAATTAAAATCAAACAGCAAGAAATATATAAAAAAAATCAATGGCAGAATATGACTCATGTTATTTAATTAATGGGTAATTCCTCATACCAATATGCTGAGAAAGCTTGAACCTGGCCTTTAGGATTAGAAAATTCACCATATGAGAAAATTTGCTTTTTCCTAATCACATTACCTCCCAACAGATTTTAAATACACACTTAAAATCTGTTGGCAATGTGTTTAAGACCATGCAATTCCTAAAAGTGTAAGCTGTTCATGCTATACCTATCAACTTAGACAATGGCATGAGCAAAAACTCCTTGATGGCACAAACATCAGTGTTAGGATATACAATACACTATTTTCACCTTAGTTCCATCACGATAGCCATTGATCACACTTGACCTGCACCAGCTTCCAGCTTGTCACTCTTGGACTTATTTGGGTGTCAGTAGGCAGCAACAACTATCAACATTGACTCAGGTTCTCAGATATGAAGACAACCTTACCAAGGAATCTATCACTTTTGCTTTCAAACAGATTTTTTTTCTGGTAGGCAATGATATCTATCGATATCGAATTCTCTCCGTATCAGGAGCCATTAATGCCTTTCAATTTTCATACCTATCAACAGCAATCGCTACTCAGAGGGATCAATGAGTATCAATCTTTATTGACATTGATCCCTGCCAATAGCCATAAATTCCTCTCAATTTCAATATGCATCTGTAGTTTTCAATGTCAGATAACTTTAACAACCAGCTGCCCTTATCTTCTCTCTTTGCTAGTCCTCAGCCACTCATTAGAAAATTACCACACAGGTATCATTTTTTGAGCAATTTTAAATGTAGAAGCACAGAAGAAATGGAGATAAAGTCTGCATTTCATAATAGCTCAGCAGTGTGGATTTTGCCTTTAAGGGTACATTCATTCAAACAAGACAATGGCAGTAAAAAAAGCCCACAAGCAAAATCTTGCAAGCTTATGAAAGGAGATGTTCATTCAGGGATGAACACTTTATTTCAACTTTAATAAATTTCATTTTCCAAGTATTGCCAAATTCCACAAATTTGCCACTGATCTTAACATCTGAGATTCTTTTTTTCTGCTCACAGTTCTGAAGGAATGGCTCCTCACCACCAGTAGAAGTGCCTTGTTCTCAGCTGCTGCATACTTCCCTCAACCTGGACAGCCTTTACCTCTTTATTCTTCTTGGAAGTTGCTCTTTAGTAAGAACTGCTGCATCTCTATTCTCCTGACACACGAAAGGTCAAAAAGCCCTAAACAATCCGTATTGTTTATCTAAGGATCTCTGAAGTATCTCAAATGCTGGAAGGATCACTGGGAAGCTTCAGCACTGTCTAGGAATCATATTCTGTCTAAAAGACACTGCCTGGAAAGCTCTAAGGCCAAAAAGTTCCCAGACTTACAAGGCAGCAAGATCTGGTCTACAACAGCATTTCCTTATGGCATTCCTCCTTTTGCCATGCATATGCAGCTTGGAGGGATCGAGCAGTGCCTGCACCAGAAGAGTCAGCATAAAAGAGTAAATGCCAAGGACAGCAACCCAACGTCACATTGAACTCCATCAGTCCCTTTCTTAGTTATCCAGCAGCAAATTGACTCACTTTCATACGGGTTTCTCAAGCCTGAACAGCAGCAATGAACTGTGGAGTGACTTCTGGACCACATCCTAACCCTACCACCTCTGCTGTCTCCTCTGATGTGTCGAGTAAACTGCCCCGTCTAACGACCTGCTCAGCTCCCGCCAGAGATGCTCCCTTTAGCATCATCTGAAGGGCGGGAGAGACCGTGCCAGTGAGCACACCTGGCAACAGGGGTCACGACTACACGCTCAGGATTGCCTGGCTACCACTGGGAGTCCCAGACCATTTCAGACATATACAGAGAGGCAATATGCCAGGAAGGACTCACTGTCCCCAAGAGGAACACCTGAGCTTTCTCAGCTGCCACAACTAGGAACATGAGGATACAAAGGCCTTGCACTACACTTTTCCAGAAGTGGAGAAGGAAGCCCAGGAGCACCACTATCAGGCCACTAAGATGGCCATGCTCCCATCTTGCAGCTATTCCCTTTTGGCTGAAGGTGCCTGACAGTGTGTGAGCATACGAGAAATGGTGATTCATTTCAGCCTGTTAACCTACTTTTTCAGCTCAGCATCCCCAGGACTGGGGAGTCATGGCAAATAACAGTCCTGCTGTGAACAGTAAAGAGCAGGTATTATCCCTGGCTAAAGCAGACAATCCAGCAGCAGCTGCTCCGGAAATTAAGTAGAGGATCCGTTGGACACAAGGCCTGGAAAAGGTGGTTCAGATAACAACTGAGGACAGCAAGGCATTCTTTCCACTTTTCTTTAAATCTGCCTGTTTCAAGAGGTCCATATACTTTTGTAGATATTACCACTTCATTCTTTTTAAAAATTCCTTGGACAGCCCAGAGGAAGAATCCTGTGTTCAGAAGTGAGGGGCACAGAGGAAGAAATCCTCATTTTGTTTAGCTTTTTCCCCACAGATACAAGCTGATGTTAGAGAAGCACCCTCTGTTTCTCAGGTACTTTGAAACAGAACATGACCAGAGCAGTCTGTGTTTACATTCCTTCTCTTAAAGTATTTTGCACCAAATGATAGCCTTAAGAGGGTCAATAGATGTGTTAAATCTGAACAGACTCTGAAGCATTCCAGATGATCCCAGTAAATAAGGGGGGCTGTCCATATAAACAAGGGAAATGTTGGAAATAGTATCTGGCCATGCACTTTTACTCCTATACAGCAGGTTGCATTAAGTTGGACTCTATTCTGACTATATTTTTACTAACATGTGCAGGTTCATAAATTTTTCTATTGCTTTTTTTTTTTTTTTTTTTTTTTTTAATTCCATGGGGCAAGCGGTCCTTCGAATGCCACTGACTGCAGGATTGCACGATCATCACCATGCCCTCACTGCAAGGCCAACGTAGTTTGTTTATACTTGACAATAATACACTTTTACGTTTAGGCCAAGCACTTCTACACTTTACAACATCGCTCTCAAAGCCCTTAGCTCCACCATCCCCTCTCTCCGAACTTGCAAAGGCACAGGACAATTCCTCATTCCTGGCCAAAGGGACATCAGTGCATGCTGGTGCAAGCTAATAGCTTTTCACAGAAGACAGAATACCTTCTAGTCACAACCCTCTCACAACACGGAGCTGAGGATGAGCCATAGACCATATGGCTGAAGATTTGGCACAGTATTGTAAGAGCAACAGAGGTAAAGTAAGAGAAACGGGAAATTAGTTGTTCTGAAGATGAAGAAGGGGATGAAAGATGGTTAACAGAGCAACATTTCAGGTCCACAGAAGGAAACCTGCTGTATATTTTAGATTAGACTTCAGAAGTCACTAAAACTTAAACCATAAGAAACTGCCTGTCTGTCCCTTTATCCTTAATAACTTTTGGGCTCACCGTCCTATTTCACACAAGGTCATTAAAGATAATTTTATCCCTAGAAGTTTCATGATAATTAGCAGTACGGGGAAAGCCCAATATAACATCTCTATTTTAAGCATAAAAGACAGATACGATGCTATTTGGCAGAAGACAGCTGGCCAGTCACACCATGTGCAACCACTGCCTAGTTAAAGCATAGCCTCTTACCTAGTCATGGTGTTGTCATTAGAGAAAATAAAGGATACATTCCTGGGAAGGGTGACTTCATTTGTCCTGCAGGAAAACATCTTGATGTTCTGTTTAAACTTGAAGATTTTAAACCGAATTATGAGTGGAGAGGTACAGCATATTACATTTCTTAAGCAGAAACATTATTCTAATGATCTATATTTTGCTTACTATATATATATGGTAGATTTTTCAAAGAAATTTATTATTGATGTAACCAAGATGAGAATCAGAGAATTTAGTCTCAATGATCTATGGACAGGCTATATTATTGACTTACATGAAATTTCAAGCTGCTCTCAATATAACAATCTTAGAATCCAAGACAAATAGTCTGGAGTCTTACTTAGAAAGTAATTAATTAATCACTTAAGTACACTATCTGAAAAAAAAATTACTCAACATTCTTAACTTTCTCCCTATGCAATAAGCAAAATCTCACTAGATTCTAAAATGATTCATAAAAACAAATCTATGTGATCACCTTAGAGAAGCAGCGTCACATAAAAATAAGCTAAGATCCAACAACAACAGCAAAAACACACAAAATCCCCTACGATTAACCCTACACGTACACATGCAAAGACAGGGAGTGTGTTCTGCTGCTTAAAATATAGCATATCCCACTTCTGGTGACAAAGTGCTTGTATAATACAGAAAATAAAAGAAATTATGAGATTTTTTTCCAGATCACTACCACAGTGAATGTATTGTAACATACTTACCACGCTGTTGTAAGAAATATCTTGAAGGCTTTTCTGTAACATCTATCAGTATATTTTGTCCACACTCAGATAGTTGTAGGTCAGGCAGGACCTGAAATTACATTAAAAAAAACTCTCAAGCATTGTCTCTCAGTATTTAGTAACACAGTCAATAAGGAGGGAAGACAACCCTGCAGGAGGGCAAGAAACCCAGACTGAACTGTCATGTGCTATCTCATGCATAGTCATACTGTGTTCTGACTTACTATAAGTAAAATGAACAGTATGGAATATACATTGCAGATAGATCACCTGCTGAGCAAAGCCTCTTGGCATTCACATACATAGGTAGAAGCTATTCAACATGGTTCAGAAGTAAAAGAGGAAATCAAGGAAAATATCATTTTGTAGTTCCATAATGCAAATCTAGCCATCATCTAGCTTTTCTGGACAGCTCAGTTTTTAATAATGTAAATTAGTGAGGCATACACTGATTACAAATTCTGAAGGCAGTAATCCAAATTCATAGCTATTCTAAAAGGAAGGACTCATCACAAATCAGTATTACAGCACAGAGGCTCCCTGCCTGAAGATCTGGCTGGTTGGTAAACAGTTCAGGAGAAAACAAGAAGTTTACATCATAGCTACCCAGAGATCTCATTTATTAATAGAAAAAGTGATCTTCACAGGTACCTGTCAGCACTCCCTCATTTGCAAAACATCTCCACTGGTAGAGCAACAGATTGAGTTTGATGGATATTCTTGTTGCATTCTGAGGTGTGAAGAAAAGGCCTGAACTGTGCATATGTTACAGAAGACAGTTTTTGCTATTACTTCTGGTGGCTCATTGTAGCTGTTACAGCTTTGTTCCCAACCTTTGCACTCCATGATGTCTCTTGAAAATACAGCATTTATTTCACTGGTTGCCTTCAATTAAAGTGGCATTTCTGCTCTGGAGGATAATCTGTAAAATGACATTTGACATCCTTTTCCAGTGACTTCTGATCAAGTGTGTTCATTTTACGTATGTAAATGTGCATGCCAGGCATTCTGGCACAACCTGATAGTCAAGCTTGTTCTTTTCTTCATCCTGTATCTATGACTATGCCCATAACTAGTTTGTGGATTGCTTGAGTGTAACTGTGTACACGTGCTACTGCAGAAGATGCAAAGAAGGAATATGATCCATCTCGCGCTCTGTTGGTTGTTTTCCATCTGAACTTAAACAGGAGTATGAATTAGTGAAAAAGTAATATTGCTAATAAAACAAGCAGGTATATAAGAATGTAAACCTTTAGAACAAATATCTGTTGAAGCAGTACTTACATAACTGGGTTTAAAATGCTAATTTTCCCTTTGGAGTCAGGAAAAAAACAAACATGTAGTTTATGAGAAGGTTGTCCACTGAGTGAATTTTTTTGTTTTGTTTTAATTTTACTTATATAGATAATTAAAATACAGCAGTACCACACATATAACAACTGCAAGCACTGACTGATATAAAGCATCTAAAAACGGCTTCAAATGGAGAGGGCAAATGAAGACTTGACAGGCAGATCTGTCTGACTTGACAGGCAGATCTCTACAAGAGGCAGATTTGATTTTAGGTCTCTAGAACACCTTCCTTTTCTTTCTATTGCAAGATTTTTCCTGAGCAAATGTCATTTCTAAAGAAAATCCCATTTAACCAAGACTCACATTATCCTCACATGAATCAGTTGTCAAGGGATCATCCCTTGGCATGATGAATGCATCGTAGAAAGAACAAAATCCAGTAGGAGTTGGAAAGGACAACTTGTACGCTTCCGATGCTGTGTTTTCCAACACAAGCATAGAGAGTCTTTACAGAACAGTTCAAGACGTGCAGAATCGGAATTCCTCGAAGCCTAAGCATTCCAACTTCATGCTTTAGCACAAACAGTGTTTTTCTAGAGTTGGTTTAGATGTCCAATGACCTTGAGAGACTTGGAATAGTTAATGTATTTTAATGTCCTATTCATACCCCAGTAATAGACATCCTGTAAGAAACTCACTGGAAAATATTTCTTCCATTAAAATATTATTAATGGCAGAAATAACTTTAAAAGAATTCTTCAGGATTTAAGAATCAGAATTTCAGTCCCAGTCGAAAGGTCCCATCAACACCCAGCATTTAGTGAAATTGTTGAAATCCATACACTGAATCAACTTGGAGATTTTTGCATCCATGTACTCCACACCAACTGATACTAAATCTCATTATTCTGGTAGATCATTTTTTTCCCCGATTCTTAGATACGCATTCTTCAGTCTCTCCTCCTAACATTTCTTTTAACAGTGAGCAAGACAAACCCTGCAGCCCGGAATATCGCTCAATGTACACAGACATTATCATCATTCACTTAAAAAACAGGTATATGTATCTACTACATGATACTCTTGTGGGTGTCCTTGTATTATTTTTGTACACACCAGTTAAAACAGCTTTGGAAATAGCTTGTCACACATGTATCTTGAAGAGGTTACATCCTAAGAAAGTTGCAGATGTGAATTTTATGCCCACTGTATGCAACAGTAACATCAGGCCATATATGTGGGTTAAAATGCTCTTATATGCAAAATCAGAGCAGATGGCTGATTCACTGTGTATAGACTCTTCATGGCCAACATTTTAAGCATAGTGACTTGCCACAAATAAGACACTGGCACTGCTTTAGAGGAACATCATGTTCTTTCACATTTCAAAACAACACTTTCACTGTGAAAAATTCCAATAAATAGTTTCTGAGATGTCCAAAAAGAATCGCAGTTGATCCACAAGGACTCAGAAACATCCCTAGTACAGGATTTTTTTTTTTTTTTTTGTCGGTCCTATAATTATACTGTTTTGTCTTTTCAATTGGAGATAGCACTTCCTATTGAACTGCTATTATAGTATTGACAACCAGGTGGTCAGCTTTATTCTTTTGCTCACTGCGAGCAAATGACTTCACATTTCTATCCTGAATTAATGCTTTAAGAACTTCAGAATAGATTGATGTTGTTGTGGATATCAATCCCTTGCACCTCACTTTGGAATGAAACACTGACTAAAACCAGCATATTTTTTTTTGGCTGATTTAACAGCGAGGTACATTCCCAAGGATTTTTTTTTTTTTAAATGATAATTATTATTTTGCCATGTTAGATAGTGTTTCAGAGCAGGAGTCATCTGCCCAAATAGATGAATAGATGAAGCTATCTACACCTGAGCTACTTGTGTGGGCTCCCTTTATAGTCAGTGGAGAGAAACAGGCACTTTTAGAGTGCAATTGATCTTCTCTTAAGATTGACAGCTACACTGTAGACATCTAAAGTTGGATGAGATTAATAGTGTCCCCAACATTTGTTAAATTATGCAATATTCTATATGAATAGCAGACAAAATCTCTTCTCTAAAGAGCTTTCATCTTCAGTCAATACATTTCCAGAACTGAGGATCTAAATTGCCTGTCTTTGTCAAGTGTTTCTCTTTGATGTTATTCCATAAGGTGCTGTCTAGTTTTCCTGGACAACAGAAGGCACTCACTCACTCACGAGATCAGTACATTTAGGATAGTGAACAGAAAAATCCACAGGAAAACATCTGAAAATTGGACTTCTGGAACTGTGACAGGCAACTTTAAAGCAGGATTTTTTTTTTTTTTTTAAATCAGTAAGTTTCGCCTACTTTTATGGTGAAGTTGGAAAGGTAAGACTTCAAAGAACCACCAAGGGGACAGTTTGATTGCAACAGCCCATTCTTTCGGCATACACTGATTCTCCTGGGAAATAGCAAAGTGAATTAGTGGCCAGGTGACACTCTTCTCCATCTACATCACTCTCTTTCCTTTCTCTTTGCTACCCCTAACATGCATGCACGTTAGATGTAAGTGAACCAGAAACATTCCTTTGCCATATTCCAAGCCATCAAAAGAGTCCTGAAGAGAGAGGAAACCTTGGGCAATAAAGGCCCAATGGTAAAACTAAAACTGATTGTTGTTATCACCACTCTTCTGTTAACAAAATTAAATCTTAAGGAAAGGGCAGAATTTGACTTTTCTAAGTCAACAGACTTAGAAAAGACTGCAATCACATGGAACACATTAATAAAGTGCTGGAAAACTGCTAAGTGTTTTGTTAGCTCGCTTTGCTCTAACAAAATGAAAAGCAAACTCTGGCATTTTGAACAATCAAATCAATGCAGAACTTGTTTTGTTTATGAGATACTATTATGTATGTAATTTTAAGACAAAATTCTACATATTGCTACAACAGTAGCTTGAGATACCATGCTGAAATTAAAGCTAAACTCTGGCATACTGCTCTACACTGTTAAAGTAGGTACTGATCTGAGAGATATTTATGTTAGATTTCAGCTAAACAAATACTGAAATACAGCAAGCAACATCCATATTTCTATGTAGCAAAAGAAAAACTATGGGATTTGTTATAATTAAGAATACTAACAAAAAAAGGTAGAACTCATAGTGTTTCTGTAAAAGAAAAAAAAAAAAAAAAAAACCACCACAAGTCTCTCAAGGTTCTGTATTCCAGTTTAAAAAGTAACTAAAATTTTGCATGTATAATCATAAATGATAACTGGATTGCTACTCATTGGCCTGGACCTCCTTACAGTGCGCAGCTGGTGTGCCAACATTTCTAATACGCAGTTCTGATCACTCAGATGTAACATTCAAAACAAAAACTAGACACAAGTTGTTTCTTTGCAAACCACTATGAGGTTTCACAGCAGTTACCCAAGTTTTTTTTCTTCATCTCATACCACTCTCTAGTTCAATTCAGATAAAACTTATAAAGATAAATGCAGAATTTTTAAGTAAAGATTTTGTGAATTCAAAACCTTTAAATTTGTTATTCTGTAATTTACTTTTGGTCTTGCAGCTAAACTGGTGCCTACCCCTACCAACCCTATTAACGTGTTGTCAGTAACAGTGGCAGATAGCATCTGTTTTCATATAGGAGTTCCCTTTTCAGACAGATTTCAGTATCAGACTGGCATTTTCCAAATGAGTTCTCCACAGTAGGTGGAAGTCTAACCTAGGAGAAGCAGAGTGGGGAATAACCTCACTCACAAACAGAGGAGTAACTTTGCCCAAAAGTAAGTCAGGTTTGCCAAACCTACCCAAGACATGTCTAATTTGATAAGCTGGACCATAAAAAATAGTTGAAAATAAATTATTCTACTGATTCGTAACTAAACTATCATAACTAAAGTACCCAACCTGAAAATTAAAATATCCACAGTAACAATAGCAAGATAACATATAAATTTATACTTGTCAGGTAAAACAGTTGTAGGCAAAGCACTGGAATTTTTAAAGTAGATTTCCCTCCTTCAGTCTGTAATTGGATAGCTACTCTAAAGAGAATGTTCTTGGTAAATATATAAAATATCTGCACTGCATTTTTAACTATTCAAATTTAGCTAACACACTATTTTTGCTAAAATATAAAGCAAAACAAGATCTCAGTCACAGCCACAAAATCTTTTTTAATGTATTCCTTGTGCTACTTCTGAATATTAATAAAAATTAATAATTAATTTTGCCTTTGGCATTGCAAGATATACTAGTTTTAATTAGTGTACTGTACTCCTATACAATTAAAAAATAATTGATGTCCACACTTATTGGCGGTCTCTGTGATCTCTTTTCCTGTTGTTGTCAACAAATGCCTCAAAAAACAAGTTCAAGAATGTTTTGCTGTCCACTTGATTTACACACCAAAAGTAACAGACAAATCTTTTATGATGAAACAGAACACTTTTCTGTTTAAATTATACACAAGAATATTAACTAGAAAGAGAAAATTAAAAGCTGGTGGCTCAAAGAAATAATGGAAAGACTATCAAAATGTTTAGTCTATCAACAAATTTGCCTGGAAAATATCAGGGGGTGACAAAAAATTTCAGCTGAAGTGCAGTGGCCATCTTGAATGTGTTAGGTAAATCCTATCTGACATTTAATTCTTATGTCCTCCTTGATCAGTTCCAGTTTTCTGAATTCAGCCTGTCACGTTACTTTTTCCTACATCATATTATTATGTCACGGGCTACTTTATTATATAACACTGAAGTCTCTCACTCTCAAAGTACGAGGCAAAGAATTGAAGTATAAATTCCCATGGGGAAAAAACCTAACTTTCCATCAACGTGTTAGCATCGGGAATCTTGAATAAATAGCAGTTTTCCTACCATTAAAACAAAGACACTGAATCCCAGAGCGTAAATTCTCCAGCACAATTATGAAACAAAAGCAAAAATTCGTATGAAAAAGAACAACCCAGTCTGACTACTACTTCTCTAATCCAGAAATTCATGCTTTTAACTTGAATCTAGGTCAGAAAATGCAAACCAGAAGAGACATTTGGGGGGAAAACAAAAAAGCTAACTAAAAATCACTTGTGCTTGTTTCTCCATTATCACACACACACACCTCAGAATTACTCATAGGACAAGGGCTCCATACACTTAGACCAAATGGAAGATCAAAAAAAATTGAGACAACACAGGAGTAAAAAAGCATATTTTCTATTTCATCATCTAATCTGCATGCTTACAGAGTGCTGAACATGAAAAATCAGCAAATCAGGTATTTATATAATTAATGCTTTTATCATGATTAATGATCTCAATGGCCGTTTTAACTAAAAATGGATAGTAATTCCAGTAACCTATTTAAATATATATCACTGAGGAATTGAGAGTATTACCAAGTACATTCTCATTCCTGAGGATTATTCAAAGCTATTGCTCAACCCCTTCCTGGGCAACACACACAGAAGTCAGCGTCTTGCATCACATAAAGTGACCTCTATTTGCTTCATTTTGCTCTCAAGAAGGGAGTTAAGTCAAACAAGCCAAATCATTCTGCAACTTTCAGCTGCTCCCTCAGACTACCCTGCGCTTGGGACTGCCAATGGCTTTTGCCACCCAAATACAGGGGTGCACGCAGGCACTGTAGCACAGTTTGCCCCTCTTCATGCCCAAATCTTGAGTGAGGTTGGCTGGTCTGCACAAAGGTGCAACCTCCCCAGTCACCACTCAGAAACGGCACGAAGGGGCATTTTATAAATTTTATAAATTATTTCTCAAGAATTTTGAATTTCAATTTCTATCAGTTCCAGTTTGTTTACAACTGCTGCAATTCTCAGTGATGAGCCAATAAATCTGTAAGTGCTGATAATAAATTTCCTCTTTAACCTTCGTAGTTGCCCTCCAGTTCAGGATACGTTAGTAGGCAAAGTAAATAAGACGGCTACCATGGAGCGAGCCACTTCCCAGCCTAAAAAATTTTAAAATTAAAAAAATTCCTAAAAATTTTGGATCCCAAAGCTTTCTCTTTTCTTCATCGTGTATTTCCTCCTAACCCTATGACAGAGGCAGCCCTGAACAGGATGCTTTTCCTTTTTTATTTATGTGAATCCTCACGACATGTCATGCACCGCGTTCATAGAGATCACTGACAGTTCGTTAAAGTTTCTAATGGGCTACAGTAGAAACCATTTTCCACTGGCTGCTCTCCTTCCTGCCAGAAAAAAAATACATCTTCTACACTAAAATCCTTCCCGCTTGAATCCTGCCAAAGTGTGGGTTTTGTTTTTTAAAGGAGGCTTGAATGAAATTCCATTAGCTATTCCTGAGCTGTGGCAGAGTAACTCTCCCCGCATAAAGAAAAGTCTAACCACAGAAAATTGAACGTGTCTCAGACATAAGCTGTTTTCTGGAAACATGACATGGGAAAGGACTTCAGCAGCAAGGTTCTTTGGTTTGTACAATCTTGATTAAATCAAAACCAGTTAAAGACCACTTGAAACTGTATGGTGTGCCAGTGCTATGGAAAAATGCTTTTAGACTAGTTCAGATGCTTTAACCATAGATGCCTTCTTCATAAGTGGATTAACACCCGTTAGCTCAGGTGGTTTACAATTTATGCATTTGGAAAGTCCTCAGAACTGAGAAGCTATCCTCCAGTTGCTATCTACAGTTTCATTTTGTGATGTGGCTTCTCAATAACTAGTTATAAGAAACCAGATTATGAAAAAACAACAAAAACAAACCAACAATAAACAACAAAAAAGAGAGCGCTCCAAAATGAACATTATTTTATCCCTGATAAACTTCCATGGAGCTTTATACTGTTGCTTGTGGTTTTGAATGTCATACCAATGCAAGCACCAGTTAGCGAGGAGTGAGAGATTTTATATTTAACTTGCTGTAGATAATTAATGAAAATAGACCATATATACTCTCATACAGGCATGTAAGAATAACACTACATTTCCTTTAAGCACTACACACACCAGAAATACAAGTTTCTAATACGCTACTGGATCTGTTTAAGCTTTGAACAACTGAGGGAAAATTAGGAATTGCAGCCAGGCCACATTAAAGCCAAACCTCTTGTGTTTACACTTGAGCCACCAAAAGGTAAATATTCAATATTCCCATCTTTGCAAACCCTGGCAGATCACAGCTTGTCATTTCCTATAATTAAGGCTCGCCTTCATTCTTCAAAAAGATTTTATTTTCCTGCGGAAGCCATACTGAGTGCTGGGAAAGAAGAGGCTGGGAGTCCCAGCCTCCTTCCTGACCACTGCAGATGACCCCTGGAAGAACAGAACCTACGCAGATAAGCTATCCTGCTACCCAGGTTCTGCTCCGATCCCCCCCTTCTCGTGGCTTGGAAAGAAAACTGGATTTTCTCCAAGGCTAGACAGGTGGCAGGGAAATATTTTTTGGTTAATTAGCTCAGAATGCTGGGAAAGGTGTGCTGCTACCTCATGTCTGCCTTGTGCTACCTCACACTGCTAATTAAGCTGATCAGTACTGGTTCATCTACCCACCAATCAAAGCTGGATATATGGGATATTTTGAGGAGACAATGCATTAAATGGCATTGAATTAAGAGTTTGGGTAATCAAGATGGCACCTGTTCTACTTGAAAAATAAGGCAAATCCTTCCAAAAGAGGGACAGCTGGCATGCTGAAAGTCAATCTTAACTACAAGAAATGTATTTCTTGCTTTAAGAGTCACAGTTGGGGCCTCCATGCTGGCTTGTAGCTAATGAGTTGATAATCTGTCCTTCATAAGAAGGGAAAAAGGCCACTACTCAAATTCTCCTTGATTCCTCTTCATTTGGGATCCTGGCAAACCAATGTTGGTATTATATTTGTATAATGCCTGGTCTTGCCAATGGTGGACTCAGTTGCAAACACACTCAACCCAGGCTTTAATTAAACACCAGCTCTATTAGGTAAAAATTAAGAAGATGAGATGCCTTCACGGTATAAGTGTTTATAGCTTTGCATTTATCTTATTGTTTCTGAATCCTGTGCTAACCCTTCATATTGTGACATCCTTGAACACATCCAAATTTAAACACCATTATTCTTAGTGCCATGTTTCCTATAGAGAATACCATAGAAAATTCAATTTTGTACCATTAAGAACAGAAAAAAAATAAAAAAATTTCTGCCACCAGCACTGCCAAAAATGCAGCCTTATGCATTTCTGCAGAGAACAGAGTGAGAGATGTACTCAGTACCTTTCATAGTAAATAATATACCACCTTGCCAAATCCCCACAACAGGGAAAACAAACACAAAGATCTGAAGTTAGTGAATCTTGCAATATTTTCCAGTGGGCAAGATCCTTTTGCCCAAGCACAGACAAGTGCATGGCTCTTAATGCTTAAGTTACCTGCAATTTGCTACCAGTATCCACGGAAGCACATGCACACATGTGAGTGACCCATCCAGCGTCCAGGCCTCACGGTTACACATTTTCCATCACTTCTGGTGCAGTCCCCATATATAAAATTCATTACATAGTCAAATTAGGCACACAATTAAGCATGTGTGTTTTTATAAATCCGTCCTATAACATCTCCTAATCTGACTAAGGCTGGTTTTACAAATAACTTACTCTGCAAGATATTTCCAGAAACAGACGGCTTCCATCTATTGGGCCAAAAACACAAACTGCAGCAGGGCTTAAGAGCAGTAATCAGTATTAATTGCAGTATTCGTGGATTCATGGGAATTTTTAAAACATAAATCAAATTAATAGATTGCACAATTTCTAAGCTGTTCATCCCAACAAACTTTATTCTAGATAAATAATTGCTTACAGTGCTTTAAAGACGCAGTTCTGCCAAGTTTAAGTTAGAAATGAGCCTCAGCTCTAACATATAAGTAACTTCAGTGTTTGTTGAATTTAGCTGTTGTTTAATAGCAAAATGCTACAAAAATAAGTGTTAGGATGGCAAGCTGAGATCGAAGACCAGTTCCTACTTGTTAAGGTGACACAGCCTGAAACACTGTGAGAATGCCCTTTTACTAAAAACGAACAATACCACCAAATAAATTACCAGGGGTTATTAAAACTATTAAAGTCTTTCAACAAACACAAAACAGATCTTTTGATTTTCAGGAAATAGTGAGCCTCCAAACATCCCTCCACAATCTCTTTCATCCTTTCAGCAATTTCCAGCATGAGTCCTTCCGCATCTGAAGCTGCTGCGTGCTTCCTCCCGCTCCTCCCCCTCTCCTCCACTAATAGTGTTCAGAGAGGACTTCAAGATGTGGGCTAATGGAGCTGGCAGGGCTCGCAGTTTAATATTGCATGTGCTTAACTTTTTGTGCAACTGACCAACATGACATGTCTAACTGTATAAATGGAAGTTTTATGGTGATAAGATCAGTAGTTACTGAGATATTTATGTGACATGCTGACAGATATAAAAACTACAAAGCTTGCTTTTATGCTTTACATCCTCTAGAAAAAAAAATAAATACTAAGATGACGGGTCACTTTGAAGAGAATTTATTATCTAAATTACCTAATACCTGGCTAAGTTCTAATATGCAAGATGAGGTCTCAAAAATGCTATTAAAACGATGAACTTTAATTTCAGAGGATCCCAGTATTCTGTGCCAAATGGGGCAGGTACAGCCAGTTTGCTCATCTCACTCTCTCTCTAGATCACGGTGCTGTCATCCAACCGAAAAGCAGAATGATGACAAAAAACAGAAAAAGGCACGAGCTAATCTGCCTCCAGTTTTTACATTCAGTAGATTTAGGTCTCTCGGGAAGATTCTCTTTGCTGTTGGGAGGAAGGGGAAGATTATCTCCTGGGAGGAGAGAAGGTCAAGATTAAAGAAAACAAACGTTATTTTTGTGTGCCTATATGCGTGCGCACATATATAAATGAATATAATCTGCGGGTGAAACAGAGCCTCTTTTACATTTTGATATGGGGAAAACCAGCCCCAGAAATTCCTGCAGTGCAAGATGACGGCGTTTCCCGCTGCTCGAAAGCAGCTCCCCCCCAGCTGTGCTCACAGCTGAAGTTAAAAGCCTGCTCTACCTCCCTCCCTATTTGATGCGAATGTTATGTTACACACTGAGAAGGCAGGGCAGACTCAGTCATGAAGAGCTAAAGAGAAGTGGAAACATCCTGGTGGTAGGAAAGAATGGAGGAAAATAATAATAAAAAGAAACAAGAGATTTGTAGGGAAACGTGATGCAAGACATAAAGAAAAACTTCACAAGACACAACTACCAGTGTGCAAAAAACACTGACCCTGAGAACAAGATAACTCGGAGGACAAAGGAATCAGCAGATTGGGGAAAACTGCAAAATATTCTGCTGTGCTGTTTCTTTCCCATGGGGTCGGACCCCTTCTCCTTACCATGCCAGGCAGTTGCATTGGGGCCCGTTGCTTTGCAGGACACCCGTGGAGCTGGACCCATAGCTCACCCCTCCTCACCCACACAGGTGCCCAGGGCCACGAGGAACAGCCCCCTTCTCTGTGCATTAATGCTCACATCCCTCACAAGCAGCACGACTGGCACGACCAGCGCTGAGAAAACCCCCCAGTGCTCCTGCCCCTCGGGAGACCCCCTACAACCGCCCCCTGCAAGCCGTGCAGACGCAGAGCCCCGTGCAGCGCTCGTACCCCGCGCTCCTCTCGCACCTCTCCCGTGCACGGTCACCCCCCGGCAAGATCTTCCCCTCAACAAACACCCTCACAAATCTCTCTTATTTGTGCATCTCTGAGCAGTGAGGAGATTCCTGGGTGAGAACATATCACTTAGTTAATCTAGAACTTCTGTTCTCTACTATTTCCTGAACCTGTCCTTTTTCTCCCTAAACCACAGCCTCCTTAAGAGTCAGCATTTTATTTCTTTGACTGACCTGCTTGTCTGATATATCTGGAGGGAAGGAACAAAAGCAGCAGTGAGGATCCAAAGTGAGGTTTGGAATGAGGAAGCAGCAGAGCATCTGGTGTTCCTGTCTAAATGCACAGGACCTGGGGGTCTGTGTTCAAATGCCACACTGAAAACTGGAAGCTTTAGCTCAGGCCTTGCCATTAGAATTACAGTGAAGGAAAGGAAGCGTGGGAATTTTCTTCTGGGATAAACAGGTAAGTCTCATAGGAGATACAGGAGAGAGGGAGCAATTTTTAACATCAGGTTCTTTTATGAGCAACACCTGGGAGGTGAGACTAAACCAGCCCAGGCTTCCTTCACAGCTGTAAAGCACCTTTGCTTGCTTTTGGAAGCACAGAATGGGAATTCCTGCAAGATGTAGACCTTGTTTAAAAATCAACAGTGTAACGCTAGTGGTAAATCGCACTATTAATCATCCCATCTCGAAACCCTCTTTCTGAAAGAAATCCCTGGGATTATTAAAGGCCTATATACTGTTTTTTTACTGGTACCATGATTCTAAGATTATTTTGGATAGCTTTAGAGAGACTTTGTTGATTGTGCCAACTGCCCATGATAATCAAGAATCTAGAGGATTCCTCTCGAGTCAGATGGGTCAGCAGGAATACAGCAATGCTGTTGTCTTCACCAGATGCATGCAACTAGGTCTGATTGCTCAGTTATAGTTGGTGGCTCACATATGAGCTATTACCTAATGATTAGATAAAGCTGACAGAAACCCAATTCAAAGAATTGCAAGATAGCCTCATATTTTAATTCAACCAAAGGTAGTAAAAGCACTGGTCAATAGCCTGTAAGCTGTTGGGTCTTCACATTACCAATCAAAAAAAAAATCAGGTAGCCATAGCTGCCCCAAAAAACAAGACTTGTTGTATTGAACTAAAAACCTAATCTCACAAACACTGATCAAGTTATGGAAAAATGACACTGGTGCCACTGGAGATACATGGCCACAAACATGTGAGAGTAAAATCAGAGTGGTAGTACCAGCTATATGACACAGACTACATACTTCGGGTTAAATTAATATATTAAATAGGAATAGAGCAAAGCAAATAAATACAAATTTCTAAACAAACAGAAACTATTTAACCTTTTTCCCTCACATCCACTCTCTTCCCTGCTCATTGCACAGTCATAGTCTTGCTTCTCTAGTAGCGGGATGCAGTTTTGCCAGCAACAATCTGTTACAGCATACAGTAAATGTAATTTTGTTTAGTGGACATTAAGGACGCATGTGACAAAAGAGTAGCAGCATATCAGGCTCGAATTAAAATCTGCTACTGTATTTTAGTTTATTGATCTACTGTAAGCTTCTCAGCATTACCTAATTTAAATAAAACTTCAATTTGTAACAATACTATAAATAGAAGGCAATATTGATCAGAGTGCCACCAGCCTGCTGAACTTTTGTTATCACTGAAGCCTGACCAGTTAATGTTGAATGTTACAATTTATTACGCTGCAAAGTACAATACAACACAATAGCATTTAGATTTATAAACAAAGATATGGTGAACTACTGAAAGCAAGTTTAGTGAGCTCTGAACAAGAACCACCTTCTGATTTACTGGTACTCCTCAGCAGTATTTCCCTTCCTGGGGCAATATTTCATTACCTCTCTGAAACAAATACCTGTTAACTCCACTGAAGATTGAAGAATTTGATTTCTTTTAGTCCCTTTTATACCAAGCAAAACATCTAATGTCCATCAGCAAATATTTATTACTGCTGTGGGATTATTTTTTGAGCATTTGAGGATCATTGCCAGTTAAAATTAGCAAAAAGGTCTTGGGAGACCAAGACCATGACAAATATCACGAATGCCACACCCAGGGCCACTCCTCTTTTTTTCCATTCTTTCCATTTCCTAAGGGTAAAGACTGGTGTCATTAGAAGTGAAAACAGCATCCTTACAGGTAAATACCACACTAAGGGCTCTTTTCATGCAGCGAGCAGTAAAACATTCTCTAGGCAAAGGTTATTTCAATACAGGTTTTCCGATTCAGGAGGTACCTTGTTTCGGTGAAATCGCTGGTGGGCCTGTAGGCAGGCCCTGAGCCCCTGGACTCACCGTCCAGGAAAGTGGCGGTGCTGCGTTTTTGATGGCACATGCTCATGTTTAGCTCTCAGTACAGAGAAGGCTCCCTGTGCTCACATCCTCCTGAAGGATGAGGCGTCGGGAGACCCTGCAAAACAGCAAGTCATTAAAGCAAACAGGTCACTGGGGTTTGCTTCGGACCAGAGAAAACCCAATTCTTCCTGGGCAAGGCTCCTCTTTCCCAAGACTGTCAGATGATCCTGGGTCTGCATATAAATAAATAAATAAATAGATGAGCTCTTCTTTTGAAGAAAGCTCGTGAGCTGTGCCTGAACGCAGCACTGCGTGGCGGTGGCAGGAGTCACTAATGGAGAACTCCTGCAGGAGTTGTCCTACAAGATGCAAGCTCCTGTGAGACGTAGCCCTGTAAAATGACTTTGCCTTGGCCATGCTCTGAGGTGAACCTCCCTGCTGCCCCGAAACCACCACCCACCGATGGGATCCGCGTCTCAAAGGGGAGGTCTCCCCAGGTCAGAAACCAGCATCTTTCCAAACGGGCAAGACTCCCACCATCCCACTCAGGCTGGAAGCTCCCCCCATCCACCTCGTCCTTCCAGGGCAGGTCTCCTTCTTCACCTCTCTTTATCCTCTCTGGCAAAAAAGAGACCAGGTCCCGTCTGGATGGCTCTTCCCAGCCTGCTCAGCAGTGCCGCCCTCACCTTCCCCTCGCCTCCGCGTCCCCCGCAGGGCTGCAGCCCGGCCAGAGCTCGGGGACCTGCTGCAACCCGGGCCCATCCATTTTAGAGGAAAACAACCCGCGGTACCAAGCAAGCCGCAAATACATAAAACTGATAGCATCCCACAAGTTCTCCCCGAAAAGACTTAAGCCACCGTTCCCTAGGGAAGAAGCTGTAAGAGAAACCAAGTTCTTCCCACGCGGACCGCAAGCAGCGCCGCGCGTGCCCCGCTGCCGAGGGCAGGACACAGCAGCACCTCCCCGCGCTGCGGCCCAGCGTGGGCTGGAGCCCAGGGAGAACCTGCAGCGCTCGAGATACCAAACAAGGCTGGGCAGCTCAGCAGATAAAAGCACTGACACTGCTTTCAGACAAATTAAAACACAAGAATGTAAATAAAGAAATATTAGTATGCACATTTCCTGGGAGAATTTTCTCTCTACAGAGCTCAGTGTCTATTAGCCTTCAGCCAAAATAAAGGTCATCAGACAGGAGGTTCTCTCTTTTCTTCCTTTAACGGGGAACATAATCCAGTCTGACGCTTTCAGACTGGGGAATTATTCTTTTAATTGAGAATGGTAGCTAAAACACTGTTGTTGTAAAAACAAGCTGGGGCTTTAAATTTTACTTACTTAAGACAAGGGCAGGCATTCTGAAAACAGTTGTAGATGAACGGGACACAACTTAACAAGAATCCTGTGCAATTATTAGATTAGCCTTTTAATCCCTCACTCAAAATTCAGCATGTCTCTATGCACTTCTGATACTGTCATGTTAGGGATAACACGGCCGTAATATGTTTATTGTTTACAGGTGTATGAACTCCTAATTCCCCTGACACACATAAATACACTTGCACTCCCGCTGAGCTGCCGTTCCTGGAAACACAGGGCAGCCTTTCCCAAAGCAGCACAGGAAAAAAAAATCCCAAACCAGTTAATTACTTTGATGATATTTTTAAAGCTTCATTTTTAGATAGCACAGATGCAGGATAGTCAGCTTACAGAGATCAGGCTGTGTACAGATTAGTAAGATTCCTTGTTCATGAATTTTAGAAGAATTTGGCAAATACAATTGACATTTCATCTGTTCCTACTTAAAATGGAATTTGATGTGATAATTTTGGTTCTCCCTTACATCTTTTCTAGAAAAAACAATTTCTAACCTCAAATAATATCTTAAAGTAAATTTTAAATTGAATAACTATCTAGTTATGTATTGTAAAATATGAATTTCCAGTTTTATGCTTATGTATTAAATCTGCAATACCAAAAATCTCCAGTTCCATAATACAGTCACCTAGGAAACCTAAGCAATAACATATTATATCCAAGTAAATATCCAAGACAGTAGAAAGTATGATTCCTTACACAAACTATTTCAAACTTACCTTACCAAACTTGAACAAACATGTACAAATAAAATGTATAAATAATTCTAAGAAAATACAGAATGTCTCAATATGGTCTAAAAAAAAAAAAAAAAAAAAAGGGGGGGGAAGTTAAAAATAAGAGGTTACATGAACTAAATAGCTTATTCATTAAAAGTATTCACACCAGTCTAATCAAAAGTTTGGCTTTTGCATCCCCCTTTTCCTTTTACATCTGTCAAGCTTTGGTCTGAACACCACATTTGTTGACTTCTTCTGCCAAAGTCTTGTTTAGTTTATGGATCTGCAACTGGACAGAGGGAAAAAGGGAGGCCTGAGACAGGCCGAAAGATAGACATGAGGAGAGTTGAATAAAGCCAGATCAGGTGAAAAGGAAATGAGATCTGGAAAAAATCAAAAGGCAGGAGGCCTAGAAAAGGACAAGAGCACATATGGGAGAGGATTTGCAGATTGAAGGATATAATAATGGGGAATGGCAGCTAAGAGACAATGAAACCAGCAAACAGATGGAAGGAAAAGGATAAGGAGAGAAAAATAAAGTTCAGAAGTGCCAGAAATAGAGCAGAAACTATTTAACAGAAAATTAGACAGAAAAAGAATGAGGGAAAGATACACATAATGTAAAATAAAGTATTTTACTATTAGAAAAAGCCCCTACTTTAACTCTTCCTCACACAGGATTGCACATCAGGAAGTGATATTTCTGTTTTTTTCCAAGAAAGTCCAGTATTTGGAAGACATTTCAATGCAAGGGTAGAACGGATTATAGAAGTATAAAACCCACAACTGTCCTGCAGACTTTTAATACTAACAGTAAAAATATCCATTTTAAGTAGCCCTGCAAATACTAATCAGATCCCTCAGAGCTGTCCTCTCCATTTCTCTGCATAGAAACAACAGGAATTCCATAAGGCAAATAAACACCTCTTGCCATCTGCTGCGAAGCAGCACTAAGAGTCTTTACGAGTTTGTTTTAATGAAAATCTTTTCAAAGATGCATGGTACGTAACATGATCCATCAAAGTTTCCATTTCACAGCCCTTATTAAGATAGACACATGCAAAATGTGGTCAATTGTCTGCCTTTTAAAAACTCTATATGATTTACTAGACACTTAAAAATGCATGTTAATTTTTATAAAGTTTATTTCAAAAAATGCCCCTTGACAGTTATTATGGAGCACAGTACGCACACATTAGTATAAAACTTCAAATACTTCAAACACTTCTAGATATCAGTAGCTATTTGAAATTTTACATAAATATGGTATATATTTTGACATTTAAAAAGAATAGATTAAATTTATGGGTTTAACCATTTTTTTCATGCTCATTAGTGCCAAGTAAATACAAATTTAGGTGAATAAAGCATCTATGTGACCTATGTGACCTATGGAAAACATTGCTACCTATCTGCAGTGGAAGATACCTTTAATCTCAAAATTCTTACCATTGACTAAAGGAGGACTGCACAATCTCTGAACACAAATCCAGTTCAGCAATAATTGCATTGATACTTCAACTACTCTGCTGCATAAAAGGTACCCAAGGGCTTCATCCTGAAAACATGAATATAACAAAGTATGTTAACTCATGCTAGTAAAGTCACTGACTCCAATTTACAACATGGTGCAAGTATTTTTCTTTAACCACTGCGAGTAATAATTGGCTATTCGCTTAAATTAATACTTTAGGGATTTATAAGACACAAGGATGGAGATTTACAACACTGAGTATAACAGAATGCTCTCTAGCGTTTGTCAACACATCCAATTTGGAAAATAATGTTCTTCACTATGCACTCAAAAATAATTCTTCCAGGAAAGAAGTAACACACAAAAGAGCCAGCCTTAGCTCATAAAAATTAGCAAAGGTCATTAAACCCCAAAGAGTAACAACAACAGATCATCCAAAGATCTGTCATAGTGCAACCATCTTTTCTTTACTTGGTCCAAGGATCTTAGGGATCTGTTCCACACCTTAAAGAACACTCACGCATAAACGTAGTGCCTCTGTGCCCACTATAGATAACAACGGGGTCTTCCTTCGCCCCTTCCTGAAAATAATACTCTGCTTATAACAGCTTATTTCCAATTGAGAAGGAAAATGGTCTGTCGCAGTACAAATTCATCGATGCTGATGCTCAGACAGGTACAGCTATATCATGATAATTACAGTAATCATGCAACAAACTGCAATATCCATGTACAAATACCCGAGTAGTCTGGGCATGAGGCAGCTGATAGTGGACAGACAAACTATTCTTACAAATATAAACAGCCAAGTAATGGTAAGAAAATAGAGAAACGGAAGAATATTTAGGTGGTGTGACATACTATCTGCTTGATAAATCACATTAATTTCTTAAAAAGTGAACAATTGCCAAACAAAATAGCTCCCGGCTTTCTTTGGGTTCTTTGGTTTTTGTTTTATTTTATTTTATCGGGGGGAGGGGAAAGTTGCAGTATGTTTTAATATATACATTGTTTAAAAAAAAAAAAACACACAGGTCAACTTTTTTTTTTTTCTTAAACTAGTCAAGGTATGAACCCTCGAATAAAGGTGTTTTTAATGGAAAGGCTGACAACACCTTAAATGTAGCACTATGAATGATGGCACCTTGATAAGAGTTGGAGAAAGTGTTCAGTGTGATATAAGCTACTGAACTAAGTTGTAAAATGACAAGGACTGAGTGAACAGTTTTTAATACAGATAATATTGTTCATGCAGTCTATAAATATAGAATTAAATGTTGACCTTTATCTCCCATGTCAAAAGTCAAAGTCAGTGTCAGCACATATTGTTTTTATTTGTTTCAAGAGAAAAATAGATCAACAACATTAACCTCACAATGAACAGAGAATTGAATGAATTAAAAAGCAGTACCCCATAAATCCCGTTCGCTTTATTGGCACAGTGATAAAAATGCCTAGGGCTTAGAGGAAACGGGTAGTACCAGACACTAGTCTGAGATGCTGTATGTACACAGAGCTGTACATCACATGCTAAAAACAAGGAAGAGAGAAATTAAGATTTGTACAGTCTTATATAATACACAATATCCATCAAATTGTGTCATGGCATCCTGCAAAACTCTTCATGTCAGACACTACCAAGACAACCAAGTTAGCACAAGATTATTTTAATATATTAGCATGCTACCTACATCCAAAAGACGCATTTCACAAAACAATTAAAGTCTTAACTCAATACTGCCAATATTTACAGTATACAAATAACTTAAAATACCACCTGGAAGAAGAGTCCATTGTGTTTAAAAAATTACTGGCTTCAATGGTCAACTAAGTCTTTAAATTGTTGGTTCACTGTGACAGGACTAAGAGAATTTACTTTTTTTCCCTGTTTAAAGAGTCTTCCCCCCCCCAAAAAAAAAATCTCATGATAATAAAGGTCCATTTTTCAAAGTACCATAGTAAATTTGACAGTCAACTAAAATGAGCAGTTTCCATTGCAAATTCAGTTTAATTGCAATTTTTAGTACTGCATAATTAAAATGAAAATGTTCTAAAAAATTCACACGGTCAAAACTAGGACAGAAACAACAATTTTCACATCGGTTTAGCGTTTTCTAATCAGTTTTTACAGAAACTGACTAAAAGTAGCATTTTAAAACATGCTAGTTTAACAAAATGGAAGGAATGGTATCAACGGAAGAAAACAGCTATTAGTCTTTGTTTACTCCTCCTTATCCTCCTGGAGCTTGCAGGATATACACAAATTCTCTTGGTCTAATGCTCCAGTAATTATCTGCTGGCAACGCTGCATCATGCAAAAAACATTTTACAGCATTTGCACTGTGGACTGAGCACAAAAGCAACTAACTGCAATGTTTGTCAAATCTGCAGAGCGTTTTGTGGTAGCTTACTGGAACCAAAGGCTTTTCTCCTTGAAATGGACGGGCTGACTGTGTTTCACAGATAAATAGTGAACTCGGAGCGCAGTCCCGACTCAGACATACTCCTGAAGGTTGGCATGCAGACGCAGAGCTGCATCTCGGTAAATGGCAGTGTGAAGTCTTCTAGGGCTGAATATTCACAGGGTTTGAAAGAATTTTACAGTTGGCTATAAAGAGCGACTTTTCTGCTCCGCGTGTATTCATGCAGCTTCTGGGCAGAACCAGTCATGGTGCTTTTCATAGCTGGATGATCAGAAGCCTTCTCTGTAACTTCCAGTAAAAAAGCAAAGATATAGATTTTATTACACTAAAGGATTATTGGTGTTCTTTTAGAGCTATACTGAAAGACTGTATAAAGCTAGTCATTTTATGTCTTCCAGAGCTTGAAAACTTTAGGGCCCAGCTTCACATAGACAAATAACGTGCAAACAATGCAGTCACCAAGATACATGGATGGTAAAATTAATCTCCATCTTTTAGACTATCTTTGATCTGAAGAAAACTGCTTACTGCACAAAAAGCAGGATGCTGATTCATTACAAGAGTCTGAGAAAAAAGAAATCCTTTTCGTCTGCTTAATGACAATTTGATTCAAAATACGTAAAGTTTAAGTGCTATAATAGTCAGATAACAGACACATCAACAGGCAAGTGATGGGGCATTCTCTCCTCCTCAGTCTCATTCCAGTTTCAAAGCCAACCTTAAACTTGTGCTTCCATCACTACCTCTGAAGGAGATTTTATGTTAGTTGTCCTTAAATGCTAGGAATAAGTTGGAATAACTTATTCCTAAGCAGGAATAAGTTGACCCATTAAAAAATGCCCAGTTTCCTGTATATCTACAAAAAACAATAATCACATATACATTAACATGGTAACTATATTGCTTAACATAATTTCAACGCTAACATGAGACAGAATATAGCAAACAAACCATTAAAGAAAATTTGAGCATATGCACAGGAAATACAAAAATGATTGACAATGACTGTTGATACTAACTGATAAAAGCAGAGTTTGTTTGTAAATAACAGTATCCCAACTCATAATTATTTACAATTTAGGAAATTCAGCAACCAGTCCAGTGATATGAACTTCCTTTGTTTGTCATTCTCTCCTAGAATTTTGAAAGCTTTCTGATGTTTTTTGTACAGCAAGGAAATTTCTTTCTCCAAACATCACCCACCAAGTCTGGCATGAAATGTAGCCGGATAGATTGCATAGACAGATTACCTGGGATATATTAATCAGCATAATTCTCAGCATAGATGCCATGATAGGTTACAATTAGCATACCTATATGTTAAGCACATCTGTGATTTTCAAACAGAATTTCTTATGTAGATACTTATTATGTAGATACCTATCCAAAAGTACAGCATTAAAGTCACAAAGCCTGTTTGATTTTTTTTTTCCACAAATAATCAATGCTAAATAACCACACTTCAGATTTAACAAAAATTGAAGATGTGTTCATCTCATAAAGTAATCTTCCATTAAATTCCGTGAGTTCAGAAAAATAAACATAATTAATACATTATTATTATTATTATTTCAACAATAATGAAATACAGGCAAATTTTCAAATATTTGAAATTTTAGAATGAGCCACAAAAAAAATACATTTTACTTACAATGCTGATTCTAGTTATGGAGAAGCAAATTAGTAGATGAGCACGGATGAGCACATATAGAAACACACACCAGTAAAAAGCATTCAGGCATTTGGATCTAAAAATATTGAAACCTCCAATACCGGCTGCAGAAAACAATACTTAGAAGTACAGTTTACCTTAACTTCTTTTAAACCACAGATTAAGAGCCATTTGAGAGACAATATTCTTTTCTATTCAAATATTGCATATATTGTGCAATTATTGACTCTTGTATACTCTT